>OX235274.1:77259899-77666834 GCA_944472155.2 Trichobilharzia szidati | reverse complement strand
GCTAATCTGTTATTTTATTTAATCCTTTTTTTTCACTATTTTCGTCATTATTGTTAGAGAGTGAAAACAATGCATTTATCTGATAAAAAGTTATCAATGGAAAAGGGAAAACAAATATATTACAACACTTATTTTGCTTTATACCAATAAAAATCTAGATGATATCACTAATCAGAAAAAAAGGAGAATGTTATTACACACAAACTTATTCAATATTTTTCATTTTTTGTTACAAAGAGCGTAAAAAGACCATAAATAAATGGTCGTTTGATTATGCTGAGAATGAGAATCAACTCTTTTATGATGAACAGAAAAGGTTGAGAGAAAAACAAAACAACAGTACTCTGAAGTGTATAAGCAGGGTCAAAAGCTTCAATATTTTAGATGAAGTATAATGGAATAATAAATAGATAACATAAGAGCAATATATATGTATATCGTCATATTTTCGACTGAATTTCGTCAATATTATTATTATTAAAGGAAGTTATTATGTAAAATGAAGTGTCAGCAAAAGTAGGTTCGATCGTCATATCGATAAAGTGTAAAAAAATATTACCAAAACAATGCTGTTATGATGATGTTATACACTTATTACGCGTTTCGCCTTAAGCCAGTGTCTGTTACGTATTTATTTGTTTTCAGTATATTATAGGGACCAGAGTGGAACATACGGCTACATCATAACATCGCTATCTCACTCTGTTCTCTACAGACATTCCCAACAGGCTTCACAACTACTCATAAGCTTTCGTATTCTTGTCACATGGTCTGCTGGACACCACTCTCAGACCCGCGTTCAACTAGTCGTTTCTGTTTCAGACTATAATCGGGGGTGTGCCTGGCTTACTGTTTTACTGAGAGGTCTACTCAGTGTACGTTCAATCCACCTCAGTTTCTTTCAGCATATTTGTTGGGCAGTATGCTCTTGGTTGGTTCGTTATCTCAGTTCCTAGTTTCTCAGTTTCTTTTGGTCAGCCATCTGATATTCAGTATGGAGAGAAGGCGGTTATTCATGAAATTCCGCAGCCTGTTACTAATACTTTGAATGACCCATGAAATGTCTGAGTCATATAGGAGCACTGATTTGAAATCGGTGTTGAAGATCTTGATCTTTTTCCATATGTCTAGTCTACTAGAGGGTTGTAAATCTTGAAGGAAAAGGAAGGTTGGGGTGGCGAGGGGAATTTGGTGACCATGCCCGGGAAAATCAATCTAGTCACTACAGAGACTTCAAAGCATAGAAAAAAATAAATACAAGAAGACTATGCACCGAATAATTTAGGCAGTTATAATATTGGAAATCCTAAAAGATACGTGTGCCACTAAAAATATCATTTAATTCTAGGTTCTAAGAATTTTCTTCATAATTTTCACTGAATATGCTGAAAACGTATTATGAATTTTGCAGAAAAATTCATTGTGAACTGCCATTTTCAAATTTTAAATCATGCATATAAAATTTTGTAAACAGTGTATCAAAACTTCTTTGAAACTGAGTAATAAATTAAAAATGGGACAGTCATTACAAAGATAAGCGAAACAAAGATGACATACACTGAAACCAACTTTCGTTTGAACGGAGGCTTTCATACTAAATAATTTTATTCGAAGTACAAATGTTAATTTCATTTTTTGTTGTAGAAATAAGGTTGAATCAATGAATAACTATCAGGCAATAATCAATACTTGACTTTCAATGAGATGCTCACTGGCTACTGTCCCTATTCAGGTAGGTAGTTACCCAGGATTCTAGTGGGAAGTCATGACCAGTAGGGTAGAGTAGGTCGGGTGTGAGGACAAATACTCCCTGAAGACTTTGGCTAGAGGTCGCACTATGTCGTGAATCGTCAGAAGTAAGAATTCATGGGTTGGCCATTGGATCTGGTCCCAGTGGCTTAATGGTTTACGAGCTCACTTGCCTTGTAACCAGAATGTCCTGGGTTTGAACTCCGGTGGGTGTGTACTGCTGAAGAGTCCCAAACTAAGATGAAACAGCTGTCCAGTACTCCCAGGTTTTCAAAATGGTTCTCTAACTAATGTCAGCTCATGATGAAATCCTGTAACCAATAATCACAGTGTTTCCTACTGTCAGGATACTCTGTTAGACAGACTTTAGGAAGCCCTCAATCGTACACGCTGTTTTAACACTTGGAATTTCCAAGGTAACTAACTAATTTACATGAAATGAAATAAGCTAAAATTATCCGAAAGGATGAAAAACTGATTAGTTCTGTGATTTGATGAATTTGCATATTTATGTACGGTTAGTGTAGCTCTGTAGGCAGTTAAGAACAAGGTGAACAGTGATCTTGAATTCACTCGCGGATATTGAGTATGGGTTTAGAAAAAATAGTTGTCTGTTCAATTATATCCGACTTTCAGAGTCTTCCGAATTCAAGATTAAACAGACAAGCAAATAATTCGAGGGGCGATAGGAACATAAATATCTCTAGTATTAGATGATAGTTGGAGACGTAAGGCTCTTAGCGAGTTCAGTCTTATTCATAAGATGGGTTGCACATAAAAAGATGGGAGATATTCTGCGTTAAAATCTGAACATATTCATAATTTCCTCGCACAAAACAACTCACTGACAAGTGGAATTCAGTTTGCTTTTGAGTAAGAGAAAGTGATAATTAGCTATACTAGACATCGATGGTTCAGTTGTAGAAATCTCGCCAACCACGCAAGTGGTTTAGGTTTCCATCCTCAGTCGACGCATCCCTACACCTCGATAAGGTAGTAGTAGGGCCAGAAAAGAGAGAGGGTTGGGCGTGAGACTAGCAATCCCACCCCGTAAATATAAAGTAAACCTACTGCTATGGAAACTTCAAAGCTGTAGCTTGGAGCCTCATGTTCCAATCAGAAAACAAAGGAATAAAAACGACGTCCTAGACACTAGCATCTACGAAGGAACCGTCATTAGTTCTGGGTGTCCTGTTTAACCATACCCAAATCTAATGCACTAGTGGTTAGTGATATAAGCAAAAGAAGTAAACTGAAA
Organism: Trichobilharzia szidati; assembly: GCA_944472155.2. Lineage (NCBI taxonomy): Eukaryota > Metazoa > Platyhelminthes > Trematoda > Strigeidida > Schistosomatidae > Trichobilharzia > Trichobilharzia szidati. The sequence goes on along the minus strand of OX235274.1, from coordinate 77,663,827 downwards.
CCTTAAGTTTTTCAAAAAGGAATAGTCTGTTCGTTTCAGTTACACTGCCAGAATCAAACATACACTAATGTTTATCCAAATCATACCCATGATCTGATCTTATCAATTACATTATAGATAAGTTCATACTATTGAAACGGTGGTCTTTAGCATATCGAACCTATTACCATGATGATCTCAACTGCCTTATCTTAAGGTGAACTGCAAATATATCCCAGGCATAGACAGGGATTATATATCACTTATGATTATGCTCCCTAGTCCCAGTGGTTCACATGAATTCTATTAGGGGTGATAGAAAATACCAAATAATGCTGATTCGTGCAATCTTAAACAGGCTGATACTGTACTAGAGTACAAAAACATCCGCCTCTTAATCCAAAAGGGAACAAAAGCATTCCTTTGCTAAACTGTTCTTTAATGCTATCACATTCCTGCTGTTATTATTATATCCTTTCTAAGCTACATTACTAAATGAAAGAAAGTTAAGTCACTGAATGGATATACAGTTTAAAAACACAACAAAATTCAAAAGCATTAAGGTAAAAATATCATTGAATTGTTCTAGAAAATTTTTATTTCATAAGATGAAAATGAAATTCATATTTTTTGACTAAAAAATTTAAAAGACATCGAATACAAAGACGACTGTAACAATTTCTAAAGATACTTCTATATAAGAAACGGAAGTTAAAATTAACACAGTGATTTTGTTTAAAATAGCAGCAAAAGTTCTAAATTCAGGACGTTTACAACAAAAATGTCTGATGAAATAATATTATATTATATTTTTAAGCTTTAGGGTAATCAATGTTGTTCTCAAGGTACTTCAAAATATACACGTATATAGCCTCACTTCACATATATTTAAGTATTGGTTTGTTAGGATTTGATTTGATTGGTTACAGGATTTCATCATGAGATGACATCGGTTATAGAACCACTGGAAAACGACCTGGGTTTTACTTTACAGCCAGCTGTTTCGTAAGCCTAGTTCGCGACTCTTCAGCAGTACGCGCTGACACCATGGGGTTCGAACTTGGGGCCTGCAGGTTACAAGATGAGCTCGTAGGCCATTAAGCCTCTAGGACCCAATCCAATGGCCAACCCATGAATTCTAACTTCTGCCAGTTCACAACATAGCGTGATCACTAGCCAATGTCTTCACCCAGTAATTATCCTCATACCCGACCTACTCTACCCAAATGGTCACGAATTCATACTAGAACCCACGTAACTACCTACCTGAATAGGGTCAGTCGCTGAATTAGCAGGAGTTAGAATTCATAAACTGGCCATTGGGTCTGGTCCCAGTAGCTTGATGGTCTACGAGCTAGCTTGCCATGTAACCAGGAGGTCCCGGGTTCAAACCCTATGGTGTGGGTGCGTATTGCTGAAGAGTCTCAAACTAGGCTTACGAAACAGCTGGCTGTTCAGTACTTCCAGTGGTTCTCTAACCGATGCTCAGCTGATGATGAAATCCTGTAACCAATCAAAAATATTTTTTCTTTTTACCTGAAGTTCATGTATAAGCTAATTTTGTTTAAAATTAGGGAAAACACATAGCCGCTTAAATGCTTAAATGAAAATAATACGGAACGCTACAACCCATTACTTTTTGGTTAGACAAGGTATGAGAAGACCGTCAAGTGACATCATGAGCCAAGCTGGTTGTCGAGTGGAACCTAACGGGGAATCAACGACTTTAGGCATGTGTCAGAGAGTTACATGGCGAAGATTGCGTGAGGATGAGATGGAAGCTTTTGGGCGATCATGGGACCACCTGAATGTGATGGCAGAGAACAGGATGAAATGGAGTTGTGTTTTTGAAGCCCCATGCTCCACTCAGAACCCTGTGGAATAGTAACACTATTTTAAGCTGCAAGGTTTGCTTAACAATTTCATGCTTGTCCATACACTTGATTCTTCACAAGAGATTAACATCACAAAAAAATGAAAAGAAGGTTGATTGCTTCTCACTGCAGTATTATATGTACACCAAAACAATAAACATTGTCATCATCATTCTATTGGGAGATTAGGCTTCAACAGCATATCTCCAATTCATCTTGTACTCTGTCGTCACCTTCAGCTGCTCCTATGATCACGTACAATGCCTTCATTTTTCTTTGACACGATCTCCTCTCTTCCACCTTCGGACACACACCCAACCCTTCGTTTCTCAATCAAGTTCCATTTGAAAGTCTTGGATGTGATGTCATCCAACGCACTTCTCAGTTTGTATCCAATTTATTTTAAGTAGAGTTATCAAAATATATGTATTGGCAAATATATCTGTCAAGCTGACAAGTCGAAGATATGCCAGAAAGTTTCTTCCAAACTCTAGTGTTTACCACAATGAAGAAAGTATTTGACGGGAATGCTATTCGTTTAACTAATACTCGACCTTCTATAAAGACAGTCACTTGTAACAGTTGAAGTGCTTAGGAAAATATGTATCCTCCTTCTTTTACATAATTCCAGCATTTTTATTCTAAGAAGCAATTACGTAAACCTACTTCTCTTGAATCATTTAGTGTTTATAAATGAAAGATACACATATAAGTTTTACGGCAGTGAACACACTTTCCACTTCACATATATATCCTTATCTGAAGAGGTTGAATATCAAAATAAAAGGGAAAATAATTTATTTACCAATATACAAACAATCCTGACATATTTTTTATCCTTAAATTTGAATCATAAAACCATTTTTAATGAAATAATTTCAATCATCATTGAAATGGAAATTTCTCAACCGTTATGTGAATAATTAAGTGGGCGAAGTATTTTTTTTAATTGCCTGGAAGCATTCATGATTTTTCATTATGCTTTCATGACAAGCTTTCAAGAAGTATTCATCACGCAACCTTTATATTCTACCCAATATATACATTTTTATATATAACGTCCCCTAAAAAAAATTGTGAAAGAGCTTCTGATAATGAAATCGAAATAAAGAAGAATGAAAAATGAAGCAGGAAGAATTACATTAGAAAGTATTTTTTTCCTTATTATTTTCGAGTACGGAAATGACATAATTCAAGTGAAAGAATTCAAGTTCTCTGTTCTATTTTTCCTTTTCTGTATCCATGATTTCACAAATGAAATAAACTATGTTTGCCTATTTTTCAGTTGAGAAATCGTAGAGAGAGAGAGTAATGAAAATGTAATGAATCTTTGGAGATTATGCACATCTCACGAATAACGATGACTGCTCCACTGAAGATTGGTTAGCTTAAAGAGAGATTGGTTGGAGGAGTTCATCATGAGATGATGTCGGTAAGAGAATTATTGGAAAACCACCTAGGAGTACTCGATAGCCAGTTCTTTCGTCAGCCTAGTTTATGACTCTTCATCAGTACGCACCCACACCACAGATTTTGAATCCATGACCTTTTGGTTACATGGTGAGCAACCTCGTAGATCATTAAGACACTGGGACCCAATTTAATGTCCAGTGCATGAATTCCAACTTCTGCCAATTCATGCCATAGCGCAAACCTTTTGTAAAGTCTTCGATGGGCAAATGTCCTCACTTTTGACCTTCTGTACTCTACTGATCACGGCTCCCACCAGAATCCCAGGTTAACTGCCTGAATACGGCCAGTCACTAGTGAGAATCAGAGTAATTTTTCAAGTATTGGTTTTGTAGAGATCTTTTTTGCTTGATTGGTTGGAGGATTTCATCATAAGCTGACATAGGTTAGAGAAATTTTGAAATTCTCATCCATTTGAGTAATGCATCAACTAAGTGGATTTTATTTAGTTAATCAAGACGGAGCTTTTGAATGTGATCACTAAGGTTGTTTTGATACACTTGTTAAGACAAATAATTTAAGTTCTAAATTTCTTTGGAAACATTTAGTGCTATGGAAACATTTGCAAACTTTTTTTCTATAGTTTGGTTTGTAAGGGTTTGTTAAGTTTTACGAGTTGATCACGGACTGATATCAGTTAGAGAACCATTGAAAACCAGGGAGTACTGGACAGCTACTGTTTCATCCTAGTTTGGGAGTCATCGGAAGTACGAGCTTGCCTTTTCCCCGGAAGGTCCTGGGTTCGAATCCCAGTGGGTGCGTACTGCGTATAATTCCCAAACTAGGATGAAACAGCAGCTGTCCAGTACTCCCTGGTTTTCAATGGTTCTCTAACTGACATCAGTCCGTGATCAACTAGTAAAAACATTTAGAAACATTTTTGATGATAATGCTGATAAGGTGCTAATATTGGCTACGAAACAGATCAGATGTCTTTTTTTGGTTGATCTGCTTTAGTACAAAACAGATGTACGCTACACATTTGATGATGCAGAAACGAACTGATATTTATACACTAATAAATGTTTATTCATAAGCAAAATGCTTGATCGATGTTCTTACTTAATTATGTAATGAGGTTTGGGATGTATTCCGTACTCGACTCACTAAAAGAATCGATAAGGATCCTTTAAAAGTTTTATATGTAGAATGGTGGACTCAGATTACTGACATTAAATAAGCGAAATAATTATAACATCAGGGAATAGGGACGCCAACACATCTAGGAAACTCTAAGCTGTGATTCAATCCCTTTTTACTTAATAACTTCAAATAACTGGCAAACAGAGGATGGGATGAAATTTAATTGCGTGTATATTTAATACCATCCACAAAATATTTCATTGTAGTACAAAATTGTTTGCACACCTCATGTGCTAATGATTCTGTTAATGTTCCTTGATATTATATTCACTATTTCGCAGATGTTCATGTATTCTAGTAAGAAATAAACCTTGTGAATCTCATTAAACATGCTCAAAATATCAGCAGTCTTCGAAATAAAAGTAATTTCTAGGTTATCTATCTTTATGGATAAAATCCTGAAGTAATTCTGTAAGTAACTTGTATAATGACCAAAAACCAATTAATTCATTGTGCTGCATAGATTGGGATGAGCGCTGAGCATGATAAAATGTCAAAATTTGTGCGTCGGTGGCACAGTGGTTAGGGCTCTCGCCGACCATGCACATGGTCCGGGGTTCGATCCCCTGCCGGCGCACACCCGATATCTATGGTCGGCCTGAATTTGGGCTACCGGTATCCATGCTGAAAGTTCCATACTTGTACTGAAAATACGGTGTGGAATCAAGCTGTAAATCAAAAAAGAAATAAAATAAAAAAATTTATGCTCTAACAGTATCAAAACACGTTGTAACCCACTGGAATCCCTGACGCCACTCAACAATAATAACTTCTGTTGATAATAAAAATTACCTCAACAGTGCCATTCGGCAGCTTTCTAGTCCGAACGCTTGTCAGGTAAAAAAATGCTTACTGTACAACAAAACGCATTGACCGAACGCAACCATAAATTACACGGGAGTCGGTCAACTAACAAGTTTCTACAGTTAGGTACCTATTGAGAGAAGATGAAATCTGATTAAATCTGTTCCCTCTTGCATCCGATGCATATGCGCTTCTGATGCCCCTGAAGCTGAGATGAATCTTCTGAAAGAAACCTTCATTCAAAATGGATACCCACTAAGAGTCATCGACAAGAATATTGAACAAAAGATCCAGGGGAAAGAAACATCACTTGTTTCAAAAAAGATACTTTACATGAACCTTAATCTCAAGGGAGACTTAACTTGAGATATCCTCAAGAGAATTCCAGCATTTTTGAAATGAACATTCTTCACAACAATGCTAGGAGTAGTGTTATCCAGTTATCCATTGGTCTGAAGGAGTCTCAAGTACAAGATCTCGCGTCTGACCACGTCTGTGTGCATATATATATAAATATATATATAAGTTCACCTGTTACTGTCGAGCCAAGTATATTGGTCATTCGACGCAGAGCCTGTCCAAAAGGGTTCGAAAACACTATCCTGCATGGCTGCAAAAAGTTTTCAGTGGCTATATAAGGATTGCGATAATCGAACATCTCGTCAACAGTGGTCATTCCATCTCAGAAAAAACGCCTCCAAAATGATCTATAAAATGAAGAACAACCTACTAAAGGTAATACGCTTTCGTCTTGTTTGTGTTTCTCAAGTCTTAGCCATTCATTTGGAGAAACCAGAGTTATGTATACAAAAGAAAATCATCCAACCACTTCTACTATAATGGTAAAAACCGTGTTGGCTTCTGCTGACTTGATTTTTGAGTGCTTCTTTTTTTCTAACTCCTTCTAATGTTTGTAATTTTTAAAACTCTTACATAACGCCACATTTTCCCTTGCTTTTATGTGCATCCTGAATACAGCTCATTCATTAGACTATTCATCTTATTACGTAACTGTATTACGCTTATTCAACTTCCTTTATGTGTTAATCAAAACTGATAACAATGATTTTTTGACAAAATTCTGTTTGCTAGATTCAGACAGGAAGGAACGTTTCCCACAGACAATCCAAGGTTAGGCAGTCACTCCACAATGTAACCGTGACGTCACTCAAAAAAAATACCAGTCGTAAAACAACCCATTATAAACACTCCACCAGTAGGTAATAGGAAAGTGAACAATTGAAAATAGGAATCAATCAGCAACAAAGTCAAATAGCAGACATCAAGCCAAAAGGAGATATACAGATCAGTAGAAATAGCATAGCATTACCAAATTAGCTGAAATAATCAAATAAGTGCCAATATATAATGAAAAGGATCATTTGTGGAGGCATTTCGAATACAATAATTCTGCTATTCACCTCTATCGTGTCTCGAATAACCAGATAACAACAGCGTACTTCTTTCAGCTTGATTAGAGGTTAGTAGAATGAGTTGGTTTATCTAAGACTGTGATGTAAGGCAATTAAAGAGATAAATTCACAGGTTTGGTTATTTCTTACTCATCCTAATGTTTCATTTTTGTGATGAAAAAGTACAAATCCAGACATTTTAAATAAAGTTTGATCGAAAGTACACAGGAACACTTACAGTTCCAATCACACTAACAACCTGAACTTAGAAGATGCTTTCGGGCTCTTTCAAATAGGAACATGAAACTGACGTAATCATTTTCGTCATTTCTCTAAGCATACCTCAAATACGATTAAGTTGCTTCAATGTTTCGTAGGGTGTTTCAAACTTATTTTTCATTCTGATAAGAAGCCAGAGAAATCACTGATAATATCACCTGTGTTATAGCCTCTTGAATAACTATTCTTTTACTCTATTGACTATGTATCCTGAATTATATAAACTTCACCTTAATGATATCTGTAAATTTTGTCAACCTTTTTATTTAGACTGGATAAGTGTAAAGTGTTTAACAACAATGACCTCAACATTTTCAATGTCAAATGTTTAGCTAATCTTTTCCGGTATAGCTATATGATCTATTGATTTATGTAAAAGAACAATCCTGAAATGTTTTAACGTTTGATTGTATATACCCTGTTTTCATTTTGTTTTGACACAGAAGTTGAGGTTGTTTGTTTAAACTGCAAACTTTAATTTTGTTATATTGGTTTCCTTTGGTTGGACACTAGTTAGTAACTGGTGTAGTGTATATAGTCCTCTATTTGGTGCAGACCGAATCCTGTCTGTCATGTTTGCAACGTAGCCACTATTCAAGGTGGCTCACCATCACGGTGCACTTTGAATTGCTGAAATTTGGTGGTTGGAGGTGATCGACAAGAAGCCTTCCACCTAGGTTTCGTGCTAGTTGGCACTCGGCAGCAAGGCGTATCTGCAACTTTGTAGGAACTCATGTCCCTTCTGGGATTCGAACCTGCGTCACCCATTGCTGCAGTCTGAGACGTCACCCCTGAGATATCCGGGCTCGCAACTGACCTCCTGTAGGACTCTGTCAAAGTATCCACTACAGGCATAAGAATAATCTACTAAGTTATTAGACGTTATGATCCTATTTTCAACAGGCTTTGGTTACCATTGCCAAATCGGGTGCCATATATCTTATGAGTTTCAAAAGCTGTAAAGGCGTCTTCATTACTTTAATAATGCAAATTTTTATTCCAACTGACAGAAAGATGTGAGAATTGCGCTTTTCATTTCTTTGCTTTCCATGTGGAAAGTAGAGGTTCCGGTTTGAAACTTCGAATTTTCAGTAACTGTGTTGCTTCTGAAAGATAGGGTTACGGGCCTTACGCCTAATCTCCCTCGTTTTCCGGGATCACCGTCGGTTAGTTTAGGAGTGATTTAGCCGGGAATCGAATCCCAGATCAAGTTTGAGTTTGGCAACCGTCCTGTTACTGAATCCGCTATGCAGAAAGTGCTTACGTGGGGGAGATTTATACTTTATTAAAGAGAAAACCATGTTTCATAATAAATGAAATCAATTATTGAGCTTCGGGAAAAGGTGATAATTGCAGAGTTTTCATAATTTTTTATGAATTATTAGAATTTTATTATGCTTTATATGTTTTACTGCCAGGAATATTCTATTCAGAATTGCTCTTTGAGGCAGTAGGATGTATTCACCCAATGCTGTCAACTTTATGTTATAGATGCCATATTGTAAAGGGTGCAATCTTGACAAAATTAACCAAAGTCCATTTCGTGGATATATATATATAGATGCCTAACTGAGGCAAAACCTGTGTTTAACTGAAAGAAAATTTTGGTTTCATATGAAATATTAGCCATTTTAAGGTATTTCAATTAAAGATTTTTTTGACAGAATGAAGAAATGAATTACATATTTCCAATGATAATTTTTAATGTTATTTCCTAATTATATAAAATTAATCTCATCTTTTCCGTTGCAATTGTATTTTCGTCTGATCCATGCAATGAATGGCTGAATGGTATACAAGCTTGCCTTGTAACCAGAAGGTCCTGAGTTTTAACCCCGGTGGGTTCGCACTACCGATGATTCCCAAACTAGGATGAAATGGCAGAAGGTTTAGAATTGAGGATAGATCATATAGTCTGATGGTCATTTATACTCATTTGCTTGATTCCTCACGTTCCGGTTAGAAAACAGTGCTTCAGTATCAATTCCTGACTCCACTTGATTGTCTGTTGTCACTTTCAATCGGCTTCACGACTATGCTCATCACATGGTCTCCTCCATGTCACCCTTGGACGCCTAACTCGTCACTTCCCATACAGTTTCTGCTAGAGGGTCTCACTTGTCACTTCCCCCATCGGTCTCCTCAGGATGTATCCGATCCATCTCCAGTTTCCTATGCAGGTTTGTGGAACGGCAATGATTAATTGGACCGTATGCTTCCAGCTGGAGTTCCTCGCTCCTACTATGTGATCTCTAGCACCAAGAAACGATTCATGGGTAATGATATTGTTTAAATAGTTCTTCAGTTAGAAAAGGATCTATCTTCATCATATCACGTCCCTTAACAATTTCAGAAACTCAAGACTATTGTTGGTATTAGGAATTAAATATTATCTGGTTTAGAACTAGTGAAAAGCACTCAGTAGTAATAACAGTTAACCTTATGCTTAAAAGCCAGTCTCTCAGCCTGTAGACACAGTTTTACGAAAGCTGTTGTGTCAGAGATAAACAGAAGATTCGAGTTCGTTCTCACTTTAATTTTTAGAAACATTACAATGAATGAATATAAGTGATTTAGAAATGATGGAGAAGATTTGTAGCTCAGGTGGATGATTTTGATGTGGTTGTATTTCCTGAGCTGGATAGTTCATTTGCGAAGCTCTCATTTCCCCACCACTAGGCAACATCTCCAGCGCATACTTCGATTTCTTGAAGTGAGCTTTTAGATTTCTCCACGAGTTTATTGGTCATCTATCCTGTTGGGTGACCTTGGACGTGATTGGTTGTTTTTGTGTGTTTCCCATCCTCTAGGCTACTTGTATTGGAAATGATTGTTTCTTTGACTTGAACTTTGACCCTTTATGTGTGAGGTGTCTTTCTTATCGGTTGATAAATTTTGTCTATCTCGATGTGTCTATTGACTGATGATTCATTGGAATACCGGGCTTCTAAACATTCTTTAGCATTCTTGGTGTTTAATCTGTCTAATATTTGAACGTTGTCCCAGTCGAATCGATGTCTATGGTTGTCTGTATGTAGTGATATGAGGGAGTGGATGTCATGTCTTTTGACGCCTAGCTTATGATCATGGATACGAAGACGAAGGGGACGTCCACTTTTGCCAATGTAGTGTTTTTCGCAGTTGTTACAATTTATTTTGTAGATGATGTTGGTTTTATATTCTTTCGCGAAATAACACATCAAAATATAAGTGATTATATTTTAAGAACACTGAGTTACTAATAATACAATATTTTACATTCGAATATCAAATAGTTTACCAACTGTTTCCCTTGAAATACCTTAAAAATTGTCAAAATAGTAGACCTCTTTGAAATCCTATAATCCAAGTGGTAAGTCGTATTCTTACTTATCCCCAAGCAATATAAATGTGTATGTGCATATTTTGTTGTCACTCATCAGCTGAGCACTTAGTCCTGGCTTGATTCCCGTCAATGCCTTGCTAGACATTACTTAGTTTACTGTCCAGTAAGAAGCCAGGTAAACCGGCAGGCATGAGGCTAGCGTTTTCTTCTTGTATATACAAAACCACTGCTACCGAAACTTTGAAGGCTGATATCCGTTCACAACAGATATGTGCACGGAGTTTACTGTGAGATAGCAAACAGGCGACTATTAAGAAGACTGCTAATAAAGTCTGCTTTCAAGACTAAAATAGCTCACTTTATAGGTGGATTTGTAGTTTCCGTATATTTCGGAAATCAGAAGCTTATCGATTTGATTTTCAGAATGAGATAGTTGTCTATTTTTTCAAATTGTGAGGTATATTCATGTTTATTTTTTATTGTGACGGTCATGAATAATTTACATAACACTGTTTTTTTATTCTCTCACTAATCCACTATGCTTTATATTAGGTCTTACTGTCTTGAACGCATTCATCTGATTTTTTTACATATATAATGTTTTTACGAGTTGATCACTGATTGATATCAGTTAGAAAACCATTGAAAACCAGGAAATACTGAACAGGTGTTTAATCCTAGTCTGGGAATCATCGACAATTCGTACCCACACCAGACGGTTCAAACCCAGGACCTTCCGTTTACAAGACCAGCGAGCTCGTATACCATTCAGCCACTGAGACCAGATTCAATGGCCAATGCATGAATTCTAACTTCTACCAATTCGTGATCTAGCGCGACCGCCAACCAATATCTTCGGTGGCAACTCTATCCCCACACTTGACTGGATGGACCTCACTGGTCACAGCTTCTCACTAGAACTCCAGGAAACTCCATCCTGTAGCAAGTCACTAGCGAGCATCAGATTAATTTTCTATAGTTTGGTTTGTAAGGATTAGTTTTGTGTTTACGAGTTGATCACAGATTGATATCAGTTAGATAACAATTGAAAACCAAGGTTCTCTAACTAATATCAATCTGTGATCAACTCGTAAAATAACAAAACTAATCCTTACAAACCAACTATAGAAAATATATATACTTTTCACAATCTCTGTAACTCTAAATTATTTGGTAGCTAAAAGAAATCTGCTTATATTTACTGCTTAAATCTCCTATAAGGTCTGAAATAATTCCTTGAATTTTTGGACACAAAGACAGTCTAACTTGAGTTGAACAAAATACTGATCTAAACGTGGCTGTATTGTTCACAGGGTTTCATGCGTATGATTCTGGCTGATGCTGACATCATAACAGGTTTCTATTTCAAGCATTAATTTTTTTGGATAAAACCAATTCCTCCACTAGCAAAAATAAACTAAACATTTTTTTAAAATTTTGTATTGATAAAGATTTTGAAACGATTTTATTGTTTTATGATTTAGTTATGATTTATGATAAAAATTTTATGGCTCATTTACCATTAACAGAGTTATATATAACTTTAATTATTTTTCACAAATTTCGATTATCCGCCTTAAATATAATTATACGCTTACATTGTGAGACTCAATAATCAGACTGAAATGCCATTACTTACTTGACAGTTCATTTAAATGTCAAAAGGAACCGTGAGGGAAAAAATCTCTACAAACCAACACTGGAGATTTTAATCTACTAGTTAGTGAATACAGGATGAATTAGCCTGGAGTTGTAATGAGAGACGTGATGACCAAAGAATTCACCAAGTCGAGCATAAGGACAAACACGCGACAATAACATTTTCTGGCGGTCTCACTGTATTTTTATCGCGGATTGATGGAAGCTGGAATTCACAAGCCGTTGGATTCATTATAAGCAAGACAAGCTTTCATAACTCTCAAGTCTGTGTGGAGGTCAACAGCACTCAGCATCAAAAATAACGTCCGGATTTTCAACTCCAATGTGAAGTCAGTGCTACTATACGGATCAGAGACTTGCACTGCGCGTCATAAAGAGCACATCAAACAAACTACAGACCTTCATTAACAGTTGTCTTCGCTCAATACTCAAGATCAGATTGCCAGAAAGGATCAGCAACCGAGATCTCTGGCAATGAGCGAACCAACCAGGAACCGATTGTGAAACAAATAGACAGGAAGAAATGGAGATGGATTGGCTGGCCATACTCCGAGGAAACCATGAAATGATACCACTAGATAAGTCAGTGATCGAGTGGAACCCGGAAGGGAAGCGGCGAGTCGGTCGTCAGTGCAAGGGTGACTTGGAGGAGGTCATGTGAAGAGGAGATGAAAAAGTGTGTTCAGACTTGGAGCCAGGCGAAGACTCTAGCAGAGAACCGAACGCAATGAAGACGCAGGGTTGAAGCCCTATGTTCCTCTAGGAATTAAAGGAAACAATAATAATAATAACTATGTTGTTCTATCTGGTATTTTATCTCTAGTTCATCCTTGTTTCCAAAGGAAATCTGAATTCCCTCTTTTGTCGAATTACTATATTAAACAGTTACTTCTTTAGTATTAAATAATTTTCTACTTACATAAATAATCATTGAAATTATTCTGCTTAAACTTCCTATCTATAACGACGTCATTGTAAAAGATATGTTCGGAGATTTTGTAACATATAACTGATTTATTTAGGATGTGTGCAGTTGAAAAGAATACAGGAAATAAAACAAACTCCTAACATCCTGCAGATATGTTCGTTCTTTTCCTATTCAAATTTTCTGAAATATTATTAGTTTCAGTTAAGTGATGAATTTGTCATGATCACATGAAGCCCTATGTTCCTCTAGGAATTAAAGGAAACAATAATAATAATGGATCCATTATTCCAAGTGATTGAATGACCAACAGCTTTGTTTTGAAACAACAAAAAGTGCCTAGATGAGAGACTTGGTGTGATCACCGGTGCATGCTGATAAGGAGTCCCAGCCTAGGGTGAAACATGTGTACATTACTGTTTGATTTCCAGTGATTTTCTAAACGAATCTCATTTCGTGTGGAGGGTGCCTGGTATGACTCTATACATATTATGCAAACGACCATAGTAAAGAGAGGGGTTATACGAATTGCTTTTGAAATCATAGATTTGTGTTATTCAAACAAATTGGGACTGCCCCCGTTGTAAGTGTGAAAGTGGAAGGTTGGTTGAAATACGATAAATAACTACAAAGCATTTGTTAGTGTTGACTTGATGAGATGAGCTGACGTTCAGCTACAAATGGTTTTGTTCCCTCCTTCACCTAAATAGTTTCATAGGCTGTAGTTGATTTATATATATAGCAAAAATTGTTCCTGAAAAAGAACTAAGGTCATCTTATCAACAGTTTAATCATAAAGGAGTGAAAAGTATTTAAATCATTAATGTCATTAAGGTGAGCCATTTATTTTGAAAAAAACAACAAAAACTGGATTAAAAATAAAACAATGAGGTTCATTCAAAAGTCAAAACAGTAACGGTGGTCAAGTGATAGACTGTTTACAATATATACACTCGAACCAGGTTCCATTTCCAGTTGGTTCACAAATAAACCTCACTTAGTTTAACAGCAGGTAGTAAACCTGGAGGTTCTAGGTTCATATCCTGGCAGGCTCGTGAGCATCTTCGTGCGTCGGTGGCACGGCGGTAGAATACTCGCCAAACACGCCTCATGTGGTTCGGGGTTCGATCCCCGAGTGACTCACTCCTTCACCTCACTAAGCCAGTAATAAGACTAGTAGAGAGGGAAGTTTGAGCATGAGGCAAACAACCCCATCCCATAGAAATAAACGCCACTGCTAGCGAAACTTCAAGCCTCTTGTTTGAAGCCCTATGTTCTACTGGGAATGTAAAGGAATAAAATAGCCTAGAGAAGAGGGAAGATTGGAAGTGAGACCAGTCATCCATTTTCATAAAAACAACACCAATTCTGCTGAAACGTCTCAAGTCTAAGGCTGTGTGTTTCCCTCTGAACTCAACCAAGGAAAAGAAATCAATTAAATGAAAATTGATTAAAAATGCCCATTAAAATGTTCATAAGAATGGACACCGAACAAAGAGTACTCTTTTCGATAAATTCATCGCCAGGCTCTACAATTATACTCACATCATAATGTATGAATGAATTAGTCTTATGAACGACATTAATGTTTAAATAACATCAAATCAATAATATTGATAGATTACAGCTGAATAGCATCAACATAAAGTAAACTGAATGTCAGAAGAATTATGAAAGATAATAGTACAAATTCATGAGTTTTTAGTTTCTACTGATGGCCAGGGCAGTAGGGGCTGGCCTTGTTTCTTTTGGACACAGAGCACTGGTTGCTTGAGAAGAATTGCAATAGTCTCTGCTGTTTGGAGCATACGGTGCTTCGACGATTTTGGTAATTTGTTAGGCACCCGGTATATTATAGAGAAGGATTCTTCTACGCTGGCTTTGTGACCGGTTTGCACCAGATGGTCTAATATCGAGCTGTTAATAGTTTTAACTACACCTTTACTTAGCCACAGTGGGATATGTTCTCGAGCACGAAAAATCAAGTTCCTAGAGCAGCGGCCAGTGTAAATAAAAACTTATTATCACAACATAAACTGAATACAGTGATAACATCGAAAGTTTCGACTAAGATTAATATAGTAGTCATAAATGTTTATGCATTTACAATATCATTTCTCTTGTAAATATATGTATATATATTTCTATTGTGCTAATTTGTCAGATGAAATTGAGGAAGGCAGTTAAGGTTATTTAAAATGAATCAGAAAAATATCTTAGCCTTTACGTATAATTTGCATTTAGTTTAATTGACTTTAATGTACTCTATCTTAGAAGATCAAGGCAGAAGTATGAACTATGATATAGTTCGAAGTACATCTCAAATATTTAAGGATAATTCCTAAATACTCTTTCATAACTGAAGAGGTTCATTTTTAATGCCAACTGATTAAAACTCATATCAAACAATAAAATCGGTAGTATGATGTAATATGAAGATTGAATGTTGGATATAATGGAGAAGATTTGAAGCTCAGGTGGATGATTTTAGCAAAGTTGTGTTCTCTGAGCTGGATGGTTTACTTACGAAAGGCAATTTAAACCTCACAAGTAAGTAAGTCATCCAGCTAAGAGAACACAACTACATCAGAGTGAATGTTAGTGCAAAACTTAGATTCTATTTCCCTTTTTCAAATTATTCCAAACTTCATGATATGAGTTGGTTGGAGGCAATCGGCAGGAAGCCTTGGACCTAGGTTTCGTGCTAGTTGGCACTCGTTAGCAAAGTGTATCTGCGACTTCGAATGAACTCATGTCTCTTCTGAGATTGCAACCTGCGTCACACAGTGCTGTAGTCTGAGACGTTACTGCTGAGATATTTGGGTGCATGACTGACCTCATGGAGGACTGTATTGGATATTTTCATTGGACGCTAGTAACTACTGTGATATATCTAGCCGTTTCTTTGCTGTGAGCTACCTAGAATGGTGGTCATATTGCAAACCTGACTGATAGAATTCAGTCCGCACCAAAGAAAGGCCTAGACACATCACACTGGTTACTAGTGCCCAATCAAAGTATTTCAAACTTTCTTTATTAGCGCAAAACCTTCTATGTATAAGATATATCAGTGTAACTTCTAAGCCTTTCTTCGCCTATAACTATACTTAACATTTGCTTAGTTTGTATATAGCAAAAATATTCATTCAGACATCTATCAAACACAAAATGATTGAGCAAATAATATCCTTTTCGATAAATTCCTCTTCTGGCTCTACAATTATATATATGTTTATATACATAGACTACTCTAGATTAGTAGTCAATATCAATATTAGTGTTTTTCAAATAATACCGATTTGTAAAGCATGATCAATGCAATTACAGTTCATTAAAGATGCTTAAATTATAATAATAGTGAAGATATAGTAGCGAATAGAACTGTAATTGCATTGATCATATTTTACAAATCGATATTATTTACAAAACACTAATATTGTTATTGACTACTAATCTAGAATATTCTATGTATATAAAGATATATATAATTGTAGAGCCAGAAGAGGAATTTATCGGAAAGGATATTCATTGCACAATTATTTTGTGTTTTATAGTTTGTATATGACTACTCTAAGAGTTGTTTATCATACTTTATTGAAGTGCAAAAACTGAAATATCTGCATTACGTGTATCCTGTCTCCTTCAAACTTTTTCCGTCAAGAGAACAGAAAATACAATAGTAAGTAGACCTACTGGTCAGGAGACAACTATTTTTATAAGTAATTTTTTCAAAGGCGTTTTGTCGTCATTAATTTTTAGAACACGATTGACAGTAAATTTTCGAGCTTATGATTGCACAACTCGTGCAATATATGACGCAAAAGTAGTGAAAATACCTTTCTATCATATTCTATATTATATTTTCTTCTATGTTAACTTAATACAACTTTCAAAGTTTCATATGAATACTCAGAAGATAGAGATTATTGGCTGTATGTAGCATGAATGAGGTTCGTATTTTGTGATTCAATAAGTTTAGTGTTCGGCTTTAAAATAATGTATTGAGATAATGGTCTACGAGCTCGCTAGTCTTGTAACCAGAAGGTCCTGGGTTCAAACCCTGTCAGTGGGTGAGTACTGCTGAAGGGTCCCAAACTTGGATGGAGGAAACAGCTGTCCAGTACTCCCAGTTGGTTTTCCAATGGTTCTCTAACTGATGTCGGCTCATGATGAAATCCTGCGACCAATGAAACAAGATTGTCTACAAAACCATTACTTGAATATTGGGATAAAAGTTTAAATACCCTGAACTTTTCTGTTTGCCAAGGTAATGTTCACGCTGTTTGCGCACAGTGAATATCAGCTATTTGTGTTAGAATTATACGGTATTTAATTGTCAAAGTTTTCGTTTTTAAGGATATAAATATTCAAGAGTCACAAATAATTGGTCTGTACAATGCATCTAAGATATTCAAACTACTTAGTAGGCATTAAAGCTTTAGTTTGTAGGAATGTGATTGGTTTTGGGTTTGATCACGGACTGATATCAGTTAGAGAATCAATGGAAACCATTGTCTTTTGGGCAGTTGTTTAGTCCTAGTAAGGGACTCTTCATCAAAACTCACCCATAACCCCACCGGAGGTCAAACCATGGACTTTGAGGTTGTGAGGCTATTCAGCCACTGAAAAGGAATCCAATACCCTTTAATTCTTACTTGTGACGATTCTTGATTTTTAGCCTCACCACCAGTCAGCGTCATCTAAGAGTCTATCTCCTTATACTCCGAAATGGCGGCCCCTACAGGTCAACATCTGTCGCTAGAACTCTATGCAACTTCGTTGTGCACTCAGTATCTGATGAATATTAAGTACACTCTCAAGGTTTACCTTATGGAATATAGTTGATTTATAGTTCGATTACGGATGAGCATAATAGCTATTGTTAAAGATGGGGTTTTCTTCTTTATTCATCTTGACAAGTATGACTATAGCAAGACAAACCTAATATTTTACAAATATCCATATATCTTATTTAAATTAACTGTTTTGGGCCGTAAAATATTAATTTAGTTCTGTGAATGCAGGTAGAAAAAAACCTTGTGACATGACAGAAGTTCAAAAACTCAATATTTTTCAACACTTCAGCGACGATAACTTCAGATTCAGAAGTACTAATTATAAGTAAAACTTATTCGGCATAAGACTCATACAAATTTTGTGTAGAGAAGTATTTATTCAGCATAATATACTGGCCATCATGATAAAGGTTAAGATGAGCGCGACCTTTTGGTTTTCAAAAGTCAATACAAAGGAATAACCAGTTTCAGTGCTATTACATGATGAAGAATACATCAGTCAGTATTAATTGACGGGGAAGGGAGGGGTTTACACTCTACAAACAGCTGCAAGATGTAATCAGACTTTCTGTGGGACAGTTTTTGTTAAACAACAGAGAACTATTGGTCTTCTGGAATTCAGATGATAAAGGTATTATCACTGAAAACATGTTGATGATGTTGACAAGGGAATGATGAAGGTGATATTTAACTAATTTTTCATTTACTGCAAGATGTACATGGAAATAAGAACTAAGAGCAAGTAAAGACTCTTTCTAGAGACTTCATCCACTCAGCTCTACAGTCTCAACTATAAACATATATGTTTTTTTAATGTGGTCGTGTTCCCTGAGCAGAGTGGTTTACCCGTCTAGCTTTCATTGCCCTACCAAACAGCATCTTCAGCTCATAGTTCAATTTGAAATGAGCTTTTAAACTTCCCCTCCTGGTGGCCTTACACGTGATTGGTTGCTCTCGTCTATCTTCACACCCTCTAGTCAAGAAATTCAAAAGCTCACTTCAAACTGAAGTATGCACTGAAGATGTTGCCTCGTAGGGCAATGCAAGCCAGGCAGATAAACCATCCAGCTCACCACCTGATCTAAAAATCTTCATTATATTTGTATGTATACATGGATTTGTTTATATACTCTTCACATGCCCGAAATGTTTGAAAATAGCAATCTTAACTGGGTTATAATAATATATGAGAAGATGAAATTTGGTGGGAAATCTAAAGGATGGTTGTCATAGTGATCCCTTAAGTGACTCGAAATATATATATATATATATCATTCAATAAGGAAGACTTTTAAAATAAGTAGTCAGTTTTACTAGCAGTTCAGTCCATAATATTCACGTGCGTCAAACTAAGGGTAATAATAATTCCATGTTTTTTTCCTGAATAATGCTAAATACAAAATAATGTATATAACCATATCAAATGTTACACAGATTTGACAAAACATCTTGAAAAATTTTATCAGAATGACAAATTTGAAGAATTAGTTAAGTCATAAGTGATGTAATACCTGATTCCGGCTACTGTTAAGTTAAACTGTAGTTTGGTTTGTAAGGATTAGTTATGTTTTACGAGTTGATCATGGACTGATATCAGTTAGAGAACCATTGAAAACCAGGAAGTACTGGACAGCTACTGTTTCATCCTAGTTTTGGAATCATCGGCAGTACGCACCCACTGGGATTCGAACCGAGGACTTTCAGGTTACAAGGCAAGCTCGTATACCATTCAGCCACTGGGACCCGATTCAATGGCTCATGAATTCTAACTTCTACCAATTCGTGATTTAGCGTACTGCGTACTGCCGATGATTCTCAAACTAGGATGAAACAGCAGCCGTCCAGTACTCCCTGGTTTTCAATGGTTCTCAAACTGATATCAGTCTGTGATCAACTCGTAAGTTAAACTGTGTCAAATAATCAGTTATTCTTCTTAGGAAAGTATTTACTATTACTATTAAGCAACTGACTCCGAGTAATAATCAGAGTTAAGTGATAGTGAATATTAATGAAAACAAAACACGTAGATCAGCGAAGAGTCTCTTTTCGGCGAATTCATCTTCTTAGCTGTACAATCGCAAATATATATGCATTGTTTTGTTTGTATGTGTACATTAAGTTTGTCAAACACAGTTACAATTGGTTAAGGTTAATTTTAACTAAACAAGTGAAGGTTGGTAATATAAGTCAAGACAATTAAGTGCTAGGATAGTAACAAAGGTGATGAGTTGTCACAAACAGTTGTTAAAAGAAGTTATGCAATAATAATATGAATATTTTGATGAGTGAGTTTTACTCAGGATGCACATAGAAACAAAGTAGATAATACGAAACTATGTAAGAGATCTAAGTGAATACAAGAATTATAAGCAACTAAGGAACAGGCAAAGAAACAAAGTTAAGTTATCAGAATAAAATAAAATAAAAATCAAAAAATCAAAACATTGTTACCATGAGAGTAGAAGTGGTTGAGTAATCTTCTTTTGTATGCACAGCTCCGGTTTTTCCATGTGAATGGCTAGAGCTTCAGCGATACAGAGGAGACGAAACCGTATTGCCTTTGATAGGTTGTTCTTGACTCTGTAGATTACTTTGAAGGAGGCGTTCGTTGAAATGCAATGATCAGTGCTGACCAGGTGTTCAATTATCGCACTCCTTATTGCACCAGTATTGCCTTTTCGCAACCATGCTGGATAGTGTTCTTGAATCCTCTTGGACAGGATGCGCGTCGAACGACCGATGTACCTGGCTCCAAAGCAGCAGGTGAACTGGTATATGCACATAGAAGTGGCCAGATGCACTTAATTGCCTTGACTTATATTACCAACCTTTACCTGTTTAGTTAAAATAACCTTAAGCAATTGTAATTCTTGTATCCACTTAGATCTCTTACATAATTTCTACTTTGTTTCTATGTGCATCCTGAGTAAAACTCACTATTATTATTACAACTGTTTCTGACAACTCATCACCTTTGTTACTACCCTAGTTTTCTTGACCTGTTTTACCAACCTTCACTTGTTTAGTTAAAATTAACCTTAACCAATTGTAACTTTGTTTGACAAACTTAATGTACACATACAAACAAAACAATGCATATATATTTGCGATTGTACAGCTAAGAAGATGAATTCGCCGAAAAGAGACTCTTCGCTGATCTACGTGTTTTGTTTTCATTAATGCCTGGATGGGGATTATCCATGAATAGTGAATATTGCACTGTGACAGAAGTACGCTGCTTCATTATCTTACTGGCCTGTGAAAAGTTAATTAGCACTAATTTATTCAAAAGAATGTTTACTGAACAAAGAATATCCTTTCCGATAACTCCTTCATCACGTTCTACAGTTATATATACACATAACAGTGAATGAATTAGTGTTATTTATAGCATTAATGCTTTTTAAATAACATTGAACCAATAATAATAATATCAATGGATTACAGCATATTAGCATCAACATAACAATAAAATGAATGTCAGAAAAAATTAGGAAAGATAATATAAACAAATTCATGAATTTATAGTCTCTACTGAAGGCCATCCAGGGCAGTAGTAGTGGCTGGCTGGACTTGCTTCTTTTGCACACAGAGCACCTGTTGTTGTTTCACGCGAATCGCGACAACCTCTGCTGTTTGAAACATGCGGTACCTCGATGTTGTTGGCAATTTATTTGGTACAAGGTAGATGATAGAGAAAGATTCTTCAATGCTGGATATGTGGCTGGTTTTGAACCAGGTAGTCTAATACCAAACTGTTGATGGTTTTTACTACACCTTTAATTAACCATACTGGGAGATGCTCTTGAACACTTGAAGAATCAAGTTCATCTGGCCAATGTACCTGCAAGTTAAAAGTTATCCAATACTCTTTTTGGAACTAATGGCTATTTGTAGAAATCTATACAGATAGCACCAAACTTCACGTAGAATTGGACCAGTGGTCAGATAGTTTCTGATTTCAGCAAATCTCATTTTTAAAAACGCTATCAACAATTCAGTTGATTCCATCTCTAAATTAACGAAAACTCGTTGTCTTTGATAAAACATACGCTGCATCTTGGGAGTTATGAATAATAAACTTATGTCATCAGACTTGTCAAGCATCGATCAGAGCTTGGAACCTTACCGTCTTGTAGCCTGTTTCTTTTTCTGTCAACGAGTACTTTTTCTTGTCTCTTATGAAATGAACGACACAATATTATTCTTATTATTATTTTCGATCCCTGTACCTACGATTAGAGGACGAAATCCTGTGGACTCTACTTCATGCTGTATCTACAAGTTCACCTGGACCTGCGATGACACCTATCTAGGTAGAACCAATAGAATGTTCCAATGTCGTCGAAAAGAACATGTTCCAAAATGACTACATAATCATATAAAAAATCCCAACTCGATTAATCTGAATAGAAATCCAGCATCATCCATTGCAAAGCACTTATTAATGTCGGGTTACAAAATCAATGTTAATGACTGTTTCACAATTATCTCACATAACTCTAATTCAAGGTTGGTTATTGAAGGTGATGGAAGCACTTTGGGGGATTAATCACATACAGCCTAAAGTGTGTGAACAAAAACAATAGACTTCAATCTTCGTCTGCCATGCACAACATGACCTATGTAAATATGATTGGTCATTAGTATGTACTTTTTTATTTAACTGAGTAATTGTCATGAACTTTATTTTATTGTTGTTCACCATGTTCAAATGAACTGTCGTCAAGATTTGACAGAATAGTTCTTAAATATTTGGGCGCCGAGTGAGAAGTAGACATTTATAAAAAATTATATTTGTAAAATCTCAGTGAGATTGAAATGAGTAATTTCAACGTTTCCTGTGTTCGGCAATCTGGTCCGAACTTCTTCAGGGGAATTAATCAAAATTAACATAACAGAGGTTCATATATAATTTCGATTAATTTCCCTGAAGAATTTTGGACCAGATTACCGAACGAAACGTTGGAATTACTCATTTTAATCTCACTGAGATTTTACAAATATAATTTTTAAAAATGTTAACCATGTTAGTTGTAAAGCGGTTGTAAAGAAACTATGAAATGATATCATGTCGCGAAATTTGTCTTCTTTATGCCTTATTCATATTATTACTGTATCAGGATACTATTAGCATAGTTTGTACAACTTTGAACTGACATCAAATTTCCCCGATATTCATTCATTTATCTGCTATACATCTGTGGGTTAGCAAACTGTGAAGTATGATACATACAGAAGCAGAATCTAAGAAGTTTACAGTGGCTGTTACCTTAGAATTCGGTGTGCTCCCTCAAATTTCCTCAAACAAAGCTTCTGTTGTCATAAATTCCAAAAGGAAAGACATTTTGGAATGTCTTTCTTATGTTTTTGCTTAGTGGATACAGTCTTTTTATCGGACAGTAATGATTAACTAGGCGGTTCTTTACGGAGTGTAAACTCTTTCAATAATTTCGAAAATATGTTTAAGCAGTTTGTTCATTACCATACTGACCAAACAATGTTTTTTTTCACTTGTGTTTATAGGGAGTCTCTAACTATTTAATAGCCAGTTTGGCTGTTGCTGATTTAATGGTTGCTACCTTACCAATGCCAGTAGCAGCGATATATGAAGTTTCAGAGGACTGGTGGTTAGGTAAGTGAATAGTTTTGATTCTTTTCAATTGTATTTCTACTTTTGAGTGTTAAAATAAGGAAATTTACAAGTGATGAATTTTACTTTGTATTTTTACCTTAAATTTCGTCTTTTTGCGTGTTTATGATGAAAATAATATTCTACTCTATGCTACTGAAGGACTGTCTGTCTTAGATTAGTATTATTGCTCAGTAATTTTTATCCATAGAACCCTTTGAATACCAGAAGGCAGTCAATAAATCCCCTTTTGAATAAAGCAAGAACAACTGTGGTTTGTGCAGAATAATATGGTACTATCATTGCTTATTTCGTTGGATTCTCATCAGCTGCTTGCTTACAGCCTAAATAAGTTATTAACAAGTCTATGCTTAGAAACTTTTCAACATACATGCAAAATTTACATGATCTCAGTTGATAGGAGGTTCCGGAATTAGTGAACAGTACTCAGAAAACTATGCTTATATAGTTTGTACACAGGCAGTTCAAGTTGAAACAGTCTAAGTGTATTCATACAATGGTAAAGGAGTTGCATAATAAAGGAGAGATATGCGTAAGATGCTGAGTGACTAATAAAATAGGTAACGATGTACTGAGTTCAACTGAAATCATAGAAACAGGAGACAAGAAAAACAACACTATATCAAAGGGGCAGCGGATGAGGTTGAAGGAGTCGCCTTCTATATTTTTGATTTCAATAGTCTTTTATTAAAATGGGTCATGAATTAGTCCACAAGAACATGACCAAGAACGCTAACCCATAGTCGCTTTGCCAATTTTTT
This sequence comes from Trichobilharzia szidati, assembly GCA_944472155.2. Taxonomy (NCBI): domain Eukaryota; kingdom Metazoa; phylum Platyhelminthes; class Trematoda; order Strigeidida; family Schistosomatidae; genus Trichobilharzia; species Trichobilharzia szidati. The sequence goes on along the minus strand of OX235274.1, from coordinate 77,639,747 downwards.
GGCAGCTCTGGTTATTGAGTAGGAAGTGAACATTCTTTGTACAAAGCATCAATATTTGTTTCAACTCGTCTCCAGGGAGAGAAAGCAATTTAGACCACTGGCATATGATTTTCAACATGTTTGCTTGTAAAAGGCGAACAAACATAGTATGACTCTAAGAGTTCGACTGGAATATTCAGTTGATTTAGCTCATTATAAAATTTGAATGAGCCATTGACACTCTGAATTATCAGTATGCTGTAAGCAGTTGGAGAATGTAGGGGAGTTTATGGGGAGCTCAGTAACAGAACAAATATTAGAATAAAAGTACAAGTTAATGAAATGATAGTGTAACAACATATTATAAAAAATACAGTTAATGAGTTATATAAATTAATGGTTACTTGATTAAAGTCCGCTGCTACAAATTATTAGTATTATTCACAATAGCGTTCACTGTTGGAGTCGTGTCTACTTGTAGAAGATATGCACTGGTTGAAGAATGATCTTCGAATAAGGATGAGAGATTCCTACAAAATCCAAAGTATACAACACGGTTAGTATGGAAACAAGTAGACTGTATGGACCAGGGAGAAAACTAAGTGTCGAGCACCACACTGTATTTTAGATTGTACTCCACCATTAAGTATATAAAAACATGAATCATTCTGGAAAAAAGTTAAGTACAATGTTTCCATTTATAACATCTAACAAAAAACTGTACAATCATATTGTTCCAGACTTCACAAGAAAACCCATGAAATAAAAATTGAGTTCTTATTTTCCTGCAAATACATTCATTCATGCTTTTTTCAGATTAGCCATGCGTCTTACATTCAAATTTACTGATTTGTTAGAAATTGGCGTTTACCAGTGGATGAAAGCTAAACATTACTGTTAATTCGCGAGCCCGAATAGTCCAGTGGTAACGTCTCTGACTGCATCACTGGATGACGCGGGTTCGAATCTCAGAAGGAACATGAACTCCTTCAAGTTTGCAGATACACCTTGCTGACAAGTGCCAACTAGCACGAAACCTATGTTGGGTAAGGCTTTCTGCCGACTGTCTCTAACCATCTAATTCAAAATTCTACACGTCTTCTCAAATCTGACACTTGACGAAGTATTAAGGAATCAGTCGCCTTTTCATGAGATAATTAACGTATTCTCTTTACTGCATCAAAGGAGAATCACTAACATGGGTGAATATATGTAAAAAGTTATGCGATTCATCAAAAGCTTCATTTAACTCAGTGACCCTTTCATTTTGTCCCTGCTCAGACTCAGACTACTTAGTTTCGAAACTGATCTGTACCACATCAGAAAGTTAAGTTACCTAAACTCTAAGTATCAAAATTATGAAACTCTGAATATGTTAATGGTCATTTCCACCGATTTCTTCTAAATAGGCAGTAACTGTTCAGCTTTCTTGACTTCACAAATGTGTGGAATGTAAATTAAATTCATTTTTTGGCTTAAAGTTTATTTATTTAAATGAGACGTTTGTCATAATTATTAATTGCTGCTTTATCATCGTCACCTCTCACTTTAACAATACGTCTTTAATTTCAAAATTGCTTAACTGAATTATCTTCATCCTGTATCTTTGTCTGTCGTGATCACATTTTTTTAGAAATTGTTTTTAAATATTACCCTACTATATATTCAGCTTTTCGGTTCTAGATGACTAGCAGTGGAATCCGAAAGGAGCATTTTCTCCTATACAGGGACCACCAGGTGGATATATCTGCATCCCCTGTGAATGTTAAATGATATTCCCACTGAGAGTCAAACGCTGCACCGATTGTTTCAAATGATAGATCGCTATTAGTTGAGCCATTAGGACAGGATAGCCATTTCTTGGCGTTTTTGAACGATGGGTACTGGGTTTTGGTTTCATTGAGAACATCATTCTCCATTCACTTGGAATGCATGTATGCCTAGATGACACGTCCCAGATAGGATGAAATACGCTTCCTGGATTCCACTGCTTGTCACCAGCCACCAAAAATAGATGGTGGTGATCTTTAGACAACGCTGAAGCGTCTGTACTCAGAGTTGGCATATCAACACACGCCAGTACAAAATAACCAAACAATAGGATGTATAAATTAACTTGAATAAATACATTCAGTGTGTTAATCGTCTTAATGTCTGAGTAAATACATGAGTTATGCTCACGTTTTCATTACATTCACAAACAGACACTAAGTATAAATATTCTAATAACCATTCAAGCTTCTGTCTTCTCCTGATAATTGTTTTTTCATAACTTCAGTGAAATTCTGTGTATCAAACCTTCCAGTTCTACCTAAGAGGATTACCTAACTTTTTACTAGATTTACAATGTTTAACACATTTGACAAGGGTGTAACGATTGACAGGAACACTGTAAACGAAGTCAGATATTTCCTTGTGGTGCTATTACCGCCAAAATAACTTCACATAAACTTTAAAATAAAGCGTGAAACCATGCTGCAAACATATGCTTATTATTGAATTCAATTTTGAATTTTCCCGTCGATTGATTGGACCAAAGTGCTCGATCTCAGGTTGACACGTCGGCTTCTTGTGCAGATCCTTCGACGATGTCTGGGCATGTAATTAGAAGTTAATCCAGGATTCCCTGCATTTCGTCCTCTTTGGGACTCGTCAGCTAACTGGATGTACCTGCATTCCCTAGTGAGTAATGATGTTCCCACGAGGCTCCAATCCAATGCCCATAGTTTCAAACGCCAAAGCGTTACCCACTAGACCACTTGCACCACAAGAGAGCCACCTATTATGCAACGGGTCATAATAATGATTTAATTGAATTTTAGATTTTCCCATCGGTTGATCGAACTGAAGTGCTCATTAAATTAAACTATCATTCTCAGTGGGACGAGTTGAATGCATCTATAACACAATCTATCGCCTGCAGTCTTTTATAGTTGGCTGTATGATCATCCTTACGAATACGTATAATCAATATATTCTTCACTTCTTTGTCTGCCTGTTTAGTAATATATCGTCAAATCAGTTGGGCAAAGTAATCCGAACAACAGAAACGATGGAAAGTGCCGATGGAAAAATTCCATAGCTTAGTTAGACAGTAATTAAATTATACCTTTGCTCACATTAATTATCACACAAGCTGATTTGCATTAACAACAGTCTTAGTGTATCACACTATGTTTTTTTTTAATAGAAGAGCTAATAATTATGCATACGTTTTAGCTTTTATGTTAATTCACAAGCTATCTGGTGGGTGGTAGGTAGTTGGGAAAGTGAGTATATGTGTATATATAACCAGACGCATACACACTAAACCCTAGCGAATTGTGAACACTGTTCATTAAAAGACATTTGGGGAATGCTTTGTATGGAATTTTCTTTTTTCTTTTAGCCAAAACTGTTTACATTTCTTTCACATTATGGATTGACGTCTGTATTCATTAGTGTAAGAATCTAATTTTCATTTTGTAAGGGTAACTTTATTAATTATACAAAGCAGATAATTCTGATGGTGTAATAATTTTTATTCGTCAGTTGATTCGTTAATATATTATTTCTTGAAGAATAAGACAGCAGATTACAAAGATGAACAAATTGTTTTAAAATGATAAGAAGTCTTTCTGAAAAAGTCTCTGGTTGAAAGACTGTGATTATAGGCCAAAGAAAAGCTAAGTAGTAAAGTGCGTCGGTGGCACAGTGGTTAGGACTCTCGCCGACCATGCACATGGTCCGGGGTTCGATCCCCTGCCGGCGCACACCCGATATCTATGGTCGGCCTGTATATTTGGGCTACCGATATCCATGCTGAAAATTCCATACTTGTACTGAAAATGCGGTGTGGAATCAAAATCAAAATAAAAAATAAATAAATGATTCCGGCACTCTATTAGCTGCTTTACGAGACTCAACTATTAACCTCGTTAGTAGTATTTGGTTTGCTTTTAATAAACTTTTATTTAAACAAAGAGAACAGAGAAGAATTCAAAGCAAAGAGGTTGGTCTTTTCCAGAGTTCCTGGAGATTATTAAATTCATAAGTAAATAAATAAATGGATTCCAGAGGACTTTCGATACGGAAGAGATTGAGAATTTTAGAATTTTCATAAGGTTCTTTCAAGAAAGCGAGGCTTCAGGCTAAGCTCTTTTTTCTGCGTCGGTGATCTAGTAGAACACTCGGCAGTCACGCCTCGTGTAGTGCAGATTTTGATCACCGGTCGTCTGTATAACACTGTAAGACTTTATCGGAATAAGTTTTCTCTATAATGAAATTAATCTCTGCCACAGTGCCCAAGTTCTTTTCTCATATATACACTCAGTATTATTTTTAGTTTCCTGGACTTATTAGTCTCAGTGTTTTCTCTTCCTTGTTATTATTCCCTTGTATTCCAGGTGAAACGTAGGGCTTCTGCGTTACATTTCCCTCTGTTCTCTACCGTTATTTTTAGCCAGCTCCACGATCACCCTCGGACGCCTAACTCGTTGTTTACCACTCAGGTTCTAGTCTAAGACCAAACGTATAATGTCACTAAAACCATCTCCTCAGTATGCATTCAGTTTCTTTCTCCATATATGCTGGGCAACTTTTTTAAATTCCTTCACTTTCCCTGAGGAACATGGGGCTTCAAGCTAGAGGCTTGAAGTTTCGGTAGCAGTGGTGTTTATTTTCTACGGAATGGGGTTGCTAACCCCATGCCCAACTTTCCATCTTTCCCAGTCTTATAACTGGCTTAGAGAGGTTTGGGAGTGCGTCGGCTGGGGATCGAACCCTGCACCACATGCATGATTGGCAAGCATTCTACCGCTGTGCCACCGACGCACACATGCTAGGCAATTCCTATTGCTTATCCCTCCCAACCGACCATATAATCTTCAGTATGGAGCAACGGCAGCTGTTCGCAAACGTTTGTACTCTGTTAGACATGCTTTCAGACACACAAGTGCCACGTCTCTGAAACAAATGGAAGCAGAGAGTTGGCATAAGTAAGTGAAATCCCAACCTTGTTGTTCCTAACAATGAGTACAGTAGATTTCCACACTCATTTTATATTAAAAAAGATCTATCTTTCATATAAGTTTATTTTACTTAGCAAACAGTGAAATTACATTGATAACTGGATGCGGTTTTGAGCTCTTGTGATCTTGTATCTACCGCCCTCATACACTCAGTGTGCCGTTGAAACAATGCTGCCTTTGACAAAGATTGGTGCTTGTTGTCGTTGCTAGTTAGTTATCTTCATCACTACTTTTTTCTCTTTGTTTGCCTGAAGTCCTTTCTCTATTGCCTACCCCATCTGCCAATTTGATGGTTTTTACATGTAGGTACTAGAACTTGTGCGACAATGGATACAGATTGTAAGCGAAGTTCTCATCGTTTAGAGTCTTTTTGCTGCTCAAGAGTATTCCTGTTTGCTGACTCCTCATGGTCTGTTGGAATTATTCACTTCCCCCAGAATTGGAAACATCATCGGTGTAGGTAGACAGCCCTGTCCTATTTTCGGCCTTTACTCAAAAATTTGCTTCGTGCTTTCCGTTGTGAAACATTTGTCCCGTGATATTACCATACTTCGGGTTTCTTGCTTAATAAAGGGTTAGCAAGCCATTATCATTTAGCTACAATGGACAATGATCTATTCACTTAAGGCCTTAGTTTTCTGGATAAGGGTCTTTCTGATATAATGGACTAGAAGATTTGTAATTAGCGCTTGGTGCTTTTAAAAAACGCTACGCCACCAACTGTGAAACATTGAAAATAGAATATACTGGTCAAGTTGTTCGAACCCAAAAACCCGCGCTAAACGCACGTCACCAGAGATAGATAAAGGTAATTCGTTTCATTCAAATATGCTTTCAAAAAACTTTTAATTTCAGTGTTCAAGATCCCAAAGCATTACTCCTAATATTATATCAATACCAAGTTGCATATGTCGAAAAAAGTACTACTCAAATGACTAATCATAAATTTTTAAACACTTGAAAGATTACTGACAAAACAGGATTAGGAAATAATAGAGGTAATGATGCTGTTGGAATTTAGTTTTTTACTCTATTGGGAAATATAATTATCAAAAAAAGCAAACCAACATAAAACATGAGAAATTGTGATTTGATGTGAAAATAACAGTTTAATAGATAGGAAAGTAGACATTTTGTCAAGTATTTTCAAGATATATATGTGTATATTGCAGAGACACAAATTATTATTATTGTTTCCTTTAGTTCCTAGAGTAACATAAGGCTTCAGCCGCACGTCTCCATTGCGTTCTGTTCTCCGCCAACGTTTTCACCTGGCTTTACGTCTACCCACATGCTTCCATACCCTCTTCACATGACGCCCCCCATGTTACCTTCGCATTGACAACCAACTCGCTGCTTCCGATTCGGGTTCCACTTGAGAGATGGCCTGGTGTGTGATGTTACTTGTCACTTGATGGTTTGTTTTCTCAAAATATGGCCACAATCCACCTCCATTTTGACCAGCATATTTGTTGCACAATTTGTACCTGCTGCGTTAGTTCGTTTATTGTCAGAGATCCCTGCTGCTGATCTTCTCTGGCCGGCTATCTGATCCTGAGTAGTATTGAGTGAAGACAGTTGTTGGTGAAAGTCTGTGGTTTGTTCGAAGTGGCCTTCGTGACGTGGTGACAAGTCTCTGATCCATCCGTAAAGTAGCACTGACTTCACATTGGAGTTGAAAATCCGGATCTTATCTTTCGTGCTGAGTAAGGCTATTGATATCCTCTACACGTACTTGAGAGTAATGAAAGCTTGCCTTGCTTTCTCGATCTTCGCTTTGATATCCTCGTCAGTTCCATCCACCTGTAGGTGAAACGATGCTTTCCAGGTAGGTATGTAGGTAAAGAACATTGCTTCTTTCAGATTTCTCCAATTTGTGCTGATTGTTGTCTGTTGTTGATGCTACTGTTCGTGTTGGCCAGGAATCTTCATCACCTCTGTTTTCTCCATGTTCACCTGAAGTCCTATCCTCTCTAGGTGCTTTTTCTTTCAAATTATTGCTTTTCACTTGCATATCTTCCAGTTTGTGGGAAATCAGACAAATATCATCGGTGAAATCCAGATCCTCCAAGTTCTATATTTGTGTGAGTTCATTTTATGTCTGTTTCCTCGTTGCCCACTGTCTGTTGCATTATCCAGTCTGCTGCAATCAGCAAAATCTTTGGAGATAGTAAGCAGCCAGCCAGCCTGGTCTTACTCCCATCTTCACTTCGAAGGATTCGGTGAGTTTTCCGTTGTGGATTACTGGTCATACAGCATTGTTGTGCAACTGTTTGATGAGTTGTATAATTTTTGGCGGCATCCAAATCTCATTTCTCTGGTGTTTCTGACCAGGAACTTGTGAAATATATTGTAATTAGTTTACCTTTGAACACTCGATCTGTGGATATAATCTTGTTGACCGACACTGCAAATAACTGTTTGACATTTTGTGACGGTTTGACACTAACTAATATCTATAATTTTATATATTGTTGGTCTGACATACCCACGTTGACCCAAGTCAGTGAGTCTATGGTTTTTATATCATTTTTGTTAACTGTTTTTGACAGTGAGGTGTGAGGCTAGCAACCTCACCCTGTAAACGAAGTAACTACAGAAACTTCAGTACGATGAGTCTCCTTGCGACAAAAAGGACGCAAATGAGAGGCGTTAAAAGTAATTTTCCTGAAATTTTCTTTTATTACCTCTCTGTCATTTAACACATGAGCATTATTCACTTGGTTAGTTGAATCTAGGTGTTATAATAGTGCCATTTGTCCGTTAGGTTATTACCTTGATAGATTTATTATGTTCGTAAGTACCAGTCTGACTTTTACTGTATAGAAACAATCGGTACAAAAACAATATGTATATATACATATATATATGTTTATGCACCTCAGTATTATTAACAATCCTTAACTGATTATACTGCTACCAAAGATGAGGAGATAAATTTTGACGCTACTGACAATTAAATAAATAATGATGAACTAATTCATTTCAGTCAGCTGGAACATTAATGCAATTTTTTTGCAACCTACCTTCAAAATGTTGTTAGTATGAGTCAAACTCATAAATCATTCTAAAATTACAAGGGGCCTACTTAAATCACTGTGTGTCACTTAACCTTCTGTCCAGCATAATGCATTCCTAAATTGTTCGATACATAAAACTGTCATTAATACCATAACTGTCCCTATTAAAATAGATTCTGAAATTTATGTTATACACAGCTTAAGCTAAACGAACACTAAATCAGATTAATGATACAGTAGAATAATGTTTGAGTTAAAATGCTGAACAAATTGGATTTTGTAACTAACCTTGTTGTTTGAATCACCATCAACAGGAGGGATTTGAAATAGGTTACTTCATTCACTTTTCTAGGCAACATTGTCTCAGCTACAGGAGGAACGGACGAGGATGTCAAATCGAGAATCGGGAAGGAGAGAAACAAATTCGTCAACCTGAAACCAGTCTGGAAATCTTCGTCACTCACCATCAACAACAAAACTCGGATTTTCAATACAAACGTCAAGTCAGTCAGTTCTTCTATACGGATCATAAACTTGGCGAGTCACAAGGAATATTTCTAACAGCCTGTTGCAGGTAGACCTTTATCAACAGCTGTCTTCGCTCTATACTGAAGATCAGATGGCCGGCCGGAAAGAATCACCAACAAGAAACTATGGGAACAAACAAAACAAGAACCAATCACTCAATGAATATGCAGGAGAAAGTGTAGATGGATTGGACACTGGCTGAGGAGGCCGTTGGGTGACATCGCACGTCAGGCCAACGCTCGAGTGGCGAGTTGGTCGTCAGTGCAAGGGTGGCATGGAGGAGATCGTGTGAAGAGGAGTTGAAACAGTATGGACTAACATGTATGCAGGTGAAAAGTACAGCAGAAGAGAGAAGCAAGTGGAGACGTGTAGTTGAAGCCCTATGTTCCACTAGGAACCCAAGGGAACAATAATAATAATTGTTGTTTGAATAAAGCAAGAACAACAGCGGTTTGTGCAGAATAACATAGTACCATCATCGCTTATTTCGTTGGTTTCTCGTCAGCTGTTTGCTTACAGCCTAAATAAATCTTTATTAAGTTTATGAACAGGAACTTTTCAACATACTTGCAAACTTTACATGATTGCAGTTGACAGAAGGTTCCGGAATTAGTGAACAGTACTCAGAAAAATACGCTGATATAGTTTTTACACAGGCAGTTCAAGTTTAAACAATCTAAGTGTATTCATACAATGGTAAAGGAGTTGAGTAATAAAGACGAGAGATGTGTAAGATGATGAGTGACTAATAAATCAGATAAAAATATACTGAGTTCAACTGAAATCATAGAAACAAGAGACAAGAAAAATAACACTATATCAAAAGGGGGTGTGGTTAAAGCTAAAAATTACGTAATCAAATTAAAGAGGGAGTGAGTGAGGACATCCAGTTGCCAGGTGGGTAAGGAAAGACTAATAACCACTTCTTTCTCAGTGTCTGATTCGGGTTTCAGGTGCTTGATGATGAGTGCTTCAGCAAAACTGAGGGGAATTGAACCAATTTGCCTACTCATAATTTTGAATGACCTTGCGACGTCCGCCTCATGACCCATGTCAAGAAGATGACTGACAATAGCAATGCTTAGAGCATTTGTTAACTTGAGATACTGGCATTTCGCTACATTTTCAGGAAGTCGGAGGTGCACTTTTCTATCTGTTCTCCCAGTTTAACTGCCCTCACAGATACACGCAAGCTTGTATAGAAAGTTTGAGGTAAAAAGAGAAGGCTATCTGTCGAATTTCGACTGCACCAAACAGCATGTTGTCCGATAAACAGGAACCAGCTATGCAGCAGGATCGGCTCTGGCCATTAACGCATTCAATCTTCTGTTGACCATTGCCACAGTATTTTCACCTTTAAAACCAAGATGAATGAAGATTGGTTACTTTCCCACTGGGATTGAGTTTACACTTGAGCCTTCACATCTTCCATACTTGTTAATGAACCTCTGAGCGTTACCGTTACTTTTCAACATCTTTTCGAGAAACATACATTCTTCTAATTTCCCTGTAAAGCATATTCTCCTATCTATATGGTACAGAGTCTTGACTAGTGCTCATTTAAGGCTATTTAGACATAAACTATTAAAATGTAGGTATTGTTGATTCCACGTCGGCTTTGTGTAAACTGATCTCTGGAGACTTCCATTTCCCAGGCATTGCATGGCAATGTCGAGGAAATGTAACTTTCATTCATTTTCATGTTCCATAGTAAAATTAAATATTTTTATGTGCGTTGCTGAATAATAGGAGTAGGTAGGAAGCATGTCTCTGATTGTTGCATACTATAAATGTGTCATCAAAATATTGACAATAAGAAGTTTCATTGATTGCACCTTCAACTTTCTACTTTGCATGTTGAACATGAAGATATCTGCTAAACCAGGGCTAAATAGACTGCTCATAGCTACACCATCTGTTTAGCAGCAAAAGGTGTTGTCAAACTGGAGTTGTACATCCATGGTACACATTAGCATTGGAATTCTGACTCTGGGACTGCTGTATTATACATTATAAAAAGTGGGCAATGTGTAAAACGAAAACTCTTAAATTTTACATTTATCTGAATTCATTGAGGATAAAGCTGTAAACATCTTCTGTGATATTCTCAAGTATTGGCTTTGTAGGGAATTTTGTTAGATTGGTTGAAGGATTCCATCATGCGCTGACATCAGTTAGAGAACCATTCGGGCTAGTTTGGGGCTCTTTATCAGTACGCACTTACACGATGAGGTTCTAACTCAGGATATTCTGGTTACACAGCTAGCGAGCTCGTAGACCATTAAGCCACTGGGACTCGAACCAATGACCAGTTTATGAAGTCCAACTTCTGTCAATCCATGACATAACATGACCACTTCTCAATGTTTTCTTCGGTGCGTTACTGCCTCAGATTTAACCTGCTGTACCCTACTGGTCACGGCTTCCCACTAGAACCCCAGGTTAACTGCCTGAATAGGGCCAGTTGCTAGTGAGCACTTCCTGTGATAAATGATCTTGTTAATCTTTCGGATGTTGTAGATGGTAGACAGTCATCATCCTTGTTAGTTGTTGTCTTGACATTATCATCAGCAAAACTGCAGGTCAAACTTTTGAACAAACACACTCTAAATTAAGTCATTTAATACAATGTTTCTTCAGATCTTGTGATCTATGCTGATTGTTTTATGTCAGCGCTTTCACCTCACATTCTGTTACACACAAATCTTCTCGATGAACGTCTTTAAACTCTTTGTATTTCTGAGAGAGATAAGTTACCAGTTCACTAATACTATCGATAAGATTCCATCTTAAATTCTAATTAGAAGAGAAATAAAACGTGATAGAACTTCCCCATCATCAAGAATTATTTCCCATGGATTGTGTATTATTCTATAATTTAATTACACAACGATATTTAACTAGTCAATCAAGACTAATGATGCGTGTTTTCACTCAATGAAAACTTTTCGCTAGAAAAGATTTCAGGCATATTAATAATCAAAAATTTCCCTGAAACGACGTTTCATTTTCATCTTTCCTATACAGACAAAAAAGTGTAATTTTATGCTTTGTAAATTTACTAAGTACAACGATTAATGACCTGCTTATCACAGGATTGTGTATCATTTTCTATAACTAACTAGTATGATGAAATGAAATGTTTTCAACCTCATCCAAAAAGTGATCTAATTCTCCAGGTGGTGAAGTTAATTTTTAGACACCTGATAAACGCGAATGCATCAATGACTACGGAATGATGAATCAAAGCGATGTGAATAAACCGAATGAAAAAGACTCTATTCGTGAGAAAAAGTGTTGAATGAAGTGTAACGATATAAGACAGGATATTTTGTTAATTTTTAGTTAGATTTGGGAATGATTGAGCTGGGGTTTATGCTAGGGGCAGGTTAGGGTTACGTTAACTTAATTAAGGATATTTTAAGAGGTTAAAGTTGAGTTAAGGGACCAAATTTACACTTTAGTGCAATCATTTGCTCCATTGTCAGTGATGCAAAGGCTCGAGAACATAATTCTACCAAAGATCAAACCCAAGATTTGGATACGCTACGTAGACGACACATTTGTAATTATCAAAAGAAACGAGTAAGATAAAGCTCACAACCTGATAAACAACGTCTTCAACGACATCAAATTCACAAGAGAAGAGGAATCAGAAAACCAAATCCAATTTTTGGACGTCTTAGTCAAGCGAACAACGACAGGGGAATTAGAAACTCAAGTCTATAGAAAATCAACCCACACAGACCAAATCCTGAATTACAACAGCAACAATCCAATAGCACACAAGAGGAATTGCATACAAACACTATTCAAGAGAGCCAGGACTCATTGCAGCACTCCCATCACAAGGAAAATTGAAAAAAAATCTCATGGACGTCTTCCAAAAGAATGGATATCCACGGAATTTCATCAAAAGACATATACCCCCAAGCCAACCTATCAAACCAAAAGCCCCCAAGGAAAGCACAAAGAAAATCGCCTTACCATATATAAAGGACGTCTCAGAAATCACTACAAGACTCTTCAAATCTTTAGGAATTGACGTCGTACACAAACCAACAAAGTCACTCCACTCAATTCTATGTCAACCAAAAGACTCAACAGCGAAGGAAGATAAAACCAACATCATCTACAAAATAGATTGTATCAACTGCGAAAAACACTACATTGGCCAAAGTGGACGTCCCCTTCGTCTTCGTATCAACGAACATAAGCTAGCTGTCAAAAGACATGATATCCACTCCCTCATATCACTACATGCAGACAACCACGGACATCAATTCGACTGGGACAACGTTCAAATATTAGACAGAGGAAACAACAAGAATGCTAGAGAATTTTTAGAAGCTTGGCATTCCAGTGAATCATCAATCAATAGACACATCGAAATAGACAAAATTTATCAACCGATAAGAAAGAAACCTCACACACAAAGGGTCAAAGTTCAAGTCAAAGAAACAATGAGTGACAATACAAGTAACCTAGAAGGTGTGAAAACACACAAAAGCAATCAATCACGTCCAAGGTCGCCAGGAGAGATGATTAATAAACTCGTGGAGAAATCTAAAAGCTCACTTCAAATTGAAGTATGCGCTGAAGATGTCATCCAGTAGTGTGATGAAAGCTTCGCAAATTAACTATCCAGCTCAGAGAACACAACCACATCAAAATCATCCACCTGAGCTACAAATCTTCTCTATCATATCCAATTCGTTCATACCTTTTGGATGTCTAAAGTTGATGAACTTTACCATTAAAGCAATGGTAGATTGAGTGTTTTCGATGAAACTTAGTTCAAGTTACCGCTAATCAAAATCACCGTAACGATCCATACCTTTTAAAAAAACGATACACTTTTCAGATTCGTAATAATTTCTAATCACATGAACTAAAGCTATTTTTCATTTTGTTACATAAAGGTATATATGTGGATACACTGATAGAGGAGAAGGCTAAGTGAGGAGAATTCCATTGTTCAGTGTTTCTGAAATTATTGAACACTACCCCACTGTTTAAAAATTTTACAATATGAATGAAAGAAATGTCTGTACAAAAAAGTGTAGCAATATGTTTTAAAACAAATAAATCGCAAATATATACATTAGCCACTTAATGGAAATAAAAGATTCAGTACAAGTATAAACTTAGGCACTGTGGTAGAGTATAACTCGATTATGGGTAAGATTTTATTTTAATAAATCACACAGTGTGTTGTACAGTAATGACCACGTTTCGAGCACAAATAATTGCTCATAATCATATGAAGGCACTCACACAACTTTTTGCTTCATTTGTATACATGAGTAAAGGGCCTTTGAATCCAATAAAACAAAATAATTGGATAATGCGCCAAACAGCAAGCAATGAGGAAACAGGCATAAAATGGACTCACACAAAAAAAGAACATGGAGGATCTGGACTTCGCCGATGATATATGTCTGATTTCTCACAAACTGAAAGATATGCAAGTGGAAAGCAACAAGCTGGAAGAAGAAGTATTCAGAGAAGATACGACTTCAGGTGAACATAGAGAAAACAGAGGTGGTGAAGATCCCTGGCCAATAGCAACAGCAGCAACAACAACAACAGGCAACAATCAGCATAAATGAGAGGAACCTGGAAGAAACAACCTCTTTTACCAACCTCGGATGCATCGTCTCAACTACAGGCGGAACTGACAAGGATATCGAAGCAAGAATCGGAAAAGCAAGACAAGCTTTCACTACTCTCAAGTCTGTGTGGAGGTCAACGGCACTAAGCAAAAAAGTAAGATCCGGATTTTCGACTGCAATGTGAAGTCAGTCGGATGGATCAGAGACTTGGTGCGTCATAAAGAGCACTTAAAACAAGCTACAGACCTTCATTAACAGTTGTCTTCGCTCAATACTCAAGATCAGATGGCCAGCCAGAAAAGATCAGCAACAGGGATTTCTGGGAGCAAACCAACCCAGCAGGAACCGATTGTGAAACAAATAGGCAGGAAGAAATGGAGATGGATTGGCTGGCCATACTCTGAGGAAACCATCAAGTGACATCAATAGGCAAGCCATTGCTCGAGTGGAACCCGAAAGGAAAGTGGCGAGTTGGTCGTCAGTGCAAGGGTGACTTGGAGGAGGTCATGTGAAGAGGAGATGAAAGCGTGTGGGCAGACTTGAAGCCAGGTGAAGACTCTAGCAGAGAACCGAACTCAATGGAGACGCATGGTTGAAGCCCTCTGTTCCTCTAGGAATTAAAGGAAACAATAATAATATATAACAATAAAATACCTTGCAATGACTGCGAGTTAAGTCAGCTGCATAGGTGAGACTACTAGATGAGGATTAGTCAGATTATCAGAACATAAGAATTAAGCTAAGGTCAGAATGATTGATCCCATCTGCGAAGATAAGTAATTTAGAAAACACTCAGCAATAGTACTGCATGGATTAAAACACAACCACACAATACGGTGGAACAGAGTCAAAATTCTAAAGAGTATTATAGGTAGGTGGAGCAAGAGGTGGTTGATTACTGAATCCTGCCTGGTTCATCGAGTCTACATCCAACACATGCAATAGAAGTGAATCAGCGAAAATACCAGAGATATGGAAGATATGATTACTATCAGTCAAATCAGAAAATTATAAATAATGTTAAAATGTATTGAATTCACATTATAACATTCTAACAAGTTACTTATTTTTGCTATACAACATCTTATTTCCCATCTGATTGTATTTTATCAATAACACTAATATTATTTCTGAATGTAATTTACCTGATATTGATTTAATTCAAATGTCCAATTAATGTTTACTCATATATGTAGATGAAGCAAGAAAGTTGTGTGAGTGAGTGCCTTGATATGATTATGAGTAGCCATAATTTGTGCTCGATAGGTGGTCATCAGTAAATATTACTGCACAACACTGTGTGGTTTATCAAAATAAAATCTTATCCATAAATGATTCAGTAAGTGAGTTTCAAGTTACCTATTATAATCCATTTTATAATTATTATTTATTGTTCCCTTGGGTTCCTAGTGGAACATAGGGCTTCAACTACACTTCTCCACTTGCTTCTGTCTTCTGCTGTACTTTTCACCTGCATCCATGTTAGCCCATACGTTTTCAACTCCTCTTCACATGATCTCCTCCATGTCAACCTTGGACGTCCCAATCTCCGCCTCCCTTTCGGGTTCCACTCGAGCATTGGCCTGACGCGCGATGTCACCGAGCGGCCTCCTCAGCGAGTGTCCAATCCATCTCCACTTTCTCCTGCATATCTGTTGAGCGATTGGTTCTTATTTTGTTTGTTCCCATAGTTTCTTGTCGGTGATTCTTTCCGGCCACCTGATCTTGAGTATTGAGCGAAGACAGTTGTTGATAAAGGTCTGCAACCTGTTGGAAATATCCATAGAGCTTTTAAATGAATTGAGGATTTTTTCTGCATCTTGAGCACTCCAAGTTTATTTTTCGCTTTTATAATCTGCGGACTACTGAAAGTGTAGACAAACTATATATACATATACATATATATGAAGCGTTTAGTAATCTGTCTTACAAACAGAAACCCCCCAGTATGCAAATATTATTTTTATGAATTCAACAAAATTTCAAAAACTGGACAGGCAACAAAAAATATTTGCTTAGCAAAGTTGGTTCTAATTTCCTCCAGAAATAAAACCCATAGTCTTCAAAAAAAATAATAAATAAATAGGTAATTTACAAGCGAAATAAAACTGATTTTTCTGTCACTGTCAGTTTAATGTTGCACAGTAAAATTTGCAGACTACACATTAGGCATTACTATAAAAAAACTCGTGTGATTTCATTAAATCATCAGTCTCTCATTGGGGAGAAAGAAAAAAATAGGGGAAAAAACATTTGATGAATATTATATTCATTTATAGCATTTTCTTGACGTTTATCAATGATAAATACGATTAGAACTGACATGATATTCTGTTCAGTTTAAGGCTTTTCATGATTAATTATCTTGTGAGGAAAGAGTGTCAGTTCCATTCATTGAATATATATATATGTAGGACAGTTTCAGTCGTATAAATGCTAATCCAAAATGTCGAATACACGTGGTCGTTTTTTGGTACGAAAGCCTACTTAGACTGAGGATTATACACACTTTTCATAACAATATCATATCCAGCAGGAGGAGGTTCTGACAGTATTCTGTGGATTTCAAATCACTGAACGTTAGATCACTATTCTTGAGAATGGTGTAAAGTCTTCGGTTGTGCGGTGGTTTTCTTAGGTATCTTTACTATACCGTTTGATTTGATGACTACTGTCATATTATCATAACACAGTAACAGACCAACTTACTAAGCACGAGGATTGTTCAAAATTGAAAAGCCTATTTCACACATGGATAAAAGTGATGCATTGTTTATTTCTTTTTATTAGCTGCGTATGCATTATATTATGCAATAGATTCGATTTTAGATCGAAGCTCATTGTGACTAGCATCGAAGCAACAAATAATAGGTAATGTACACAGGTTAGAAGGCATTTGTAACCAGTGGATATATGTTGCCAGCATTCATATTCTAAATAATCTTAGCCAATTTTCTCGATTACTTTGAACAAACTGAATAATAAACAATTTGCATATAAATTTGGATTGCGTTATAAGAAGACGGAAATTATCTGAAAAGGTATGTGATGTATTTGCGATATACATTTCGAACAATCTGATCACACATTTACTTGTCAAGTCGATGTTAAAGTAAACAAAGTGACAAAAAAGGATTTAAGAATGATTAACACAACGTTTAGTAATCCAATCAAATAAGGATTACCAGGGTAGGTTAAGAGTAATATTAAATTGTTTTTCAATACATAGGGGGGGCTTTAATTTTATGAATAGCTATAGCCTCGATGTATTTCAATAAGCGCCGTTGACCGTTTTTATAAATGACCATAAAGGCTGAGTTGACATCAATCTTATGGTTCATCTCTATTAGGTGTTTAGCTATAGACGAAGTTGGTAGTCTGACACCTGCATCTATTGGTTTTTCACAGTTCATTTGTTTTTCTAGCCATTTTGGGATATGCTCTCTCACCCTCACATGCAAAGCGCGATTACTCCTCCCTATGTATGTGTGACCGCACACACACGAAAATTGGTATATAGTGTGGGATGTGACATAATCACTTGCGCACTTTTGAGATTTGCAGTGAAGCATATTTTTAGCTTTTTGGACAATGACAAGCTGGGCTGCATAATAGGTTCTACGGATGATCGAATTCAACCTTTGTCTCAAAATCCTACTGTTTATTTCCCCGTTATATGGTAATTTGATCAAAACCTTTTTCTTAGGGGCGGTATGGATTGTAGGTTTAGAGACTAACTGACTTCTACATTTGTGTAAAAATTTTAAAGGATATCCGTTTTCAACATTTTGTTTTCTTTGTCTATAACATCAGCCGAACAAATACGTTGAATCCTTTTAAACAGACATTTCACCAAGCCTCTCTTATGCTGTAATGGACAGAAACTGTGAAAATTAAGGTACTGCCCTGTCCAAGTGGGTTTTCTGTAGATTGATCGTCTTATTGAACCATCATCTCTTCTACTTAGAAGTATGTCTAAAAATGCAAGCTGGTTGCGACTTTCTTCCTCGCATGTAAGACTAATAGGATTCTGTGAAAAACCAATAGATGCAGGTGTCAGACTACCAACTTCGTCTATAGCTAAACACCTAATAGAGATGAACCATAAGATTGATGTCAACTCAGCCTTTAAGGTCATCTATAAAAACGGTCAAGGGCCCTTATTGAAATACGCCGAGGCATTAGCTATTCATAAAATTAAAGCCCCCCCCCCTATGTATTGAAAAACAATTTATTATTACTCTTAACCTACCCTGGTAATCCTTATTTGATTGAATTACCAATCGTTGCGTTAATCATTCTTAAATCCTTTTTTGTCACTTTGTTTAATTTAACATTTTCATATATATATATATATTGACTTGACAAGTGAATGTGTGATCAGATTGTTCGAAATGTATTTCACAAATACATCACATACCTTTTCAGATAATCTCCGTCTTCTTATAACGCAATCCAAATTTATAAAAGAGACAAATTGTTTTAAATATGCATATATACGTGACAGGATATTATCATTGTTTAATACTTTACAAGTATTATTCCACTTGCGGTCGACACACTTGATGCCGTCTTCATTTGCAGTTCATGTCTTGTGAATAAGTTTGCTGTAAATGGTTTCAAGTCCTTCCTCATTCCTTGCATTCCCACTGGAACATAGGGCTTTCAGGCAGTAACCACAGTCTTTCTTCAAGGAGTGGAGTTGCCAGTCTTACACCCTAACCCTACCTTTTCCGGATATACTTGGTTTAGGTGTGCATTGATGAATAATCAAACTGCATCCTACTATAATGTTGGCAATAAATCTACCATTGTATACCTCGAAAATCCATATATCGCATTAATTTAATTACATCTCGTGGTCAATAATTTAGAGAATGTTATCTATAGCTTCAAAATAATCAAGGTTTCTAAGTTGTAATTTTTTCTCCTATTTTATCATGAAATTTGATTTGAGTTATTCCTTAATTTTTTTTGCGCAGACCTTCAGACAGAAACTTACACCACAGTATGAAAATGAAAAAGCAAACCTTCTACAACAAATATGAATGTGTTCCTTAAGAATATTCAATTTTCAGTGAATACAGTGTATTTGTAGTGCGTCAGTGGACAAATGATAGAATACCCACTAATCAGTCACGTGGTCTGAGTTCGACTCCCAAAAGACGTATTTATGAATCTCTATCAACCGGTATTAAGCCTCCTAAAGAGGGAATATCTAGGGTGTAAGGCTAAAAAAGTGCGTCAGTGGCACAGTGGTTAGGATGCTCGCCGACCATGCACATGGTCTGGGGTTCGATCCCCGGCCACAGACGCACTCCACCTCGCTAAGCCAGAAATAAAAGCTGGTAAAAGGGAAAGGTTGGGCATGAGGCTAGCAACTTCATCCTGTAAAAATAAACACTGCTTAAGAAACTTAAAGCCTCTAGCTTGAAGCCGTATGTTCCACTGGGAACGTGAGGGAATTAAAAAGGCTAAAAAAGCTACTTGCGAAAAGAAATATCACCACTATTAAAGCTTCAGAGCTCAATCTTCAAGCCCTAAATTACACAAATAACGCAAAGGATTGAAACAGAGAGATTTTTCACACACTTGCATAAATTATAACAGACCACTACTCGTAGTGTCACAGCTAAATTTTAACAAGTCATTTTCATACAAGTGCATTTTTATAAAACTCACTTCAAAGGTGTTTAAATATAATTAATGTTGGTAATAGATGGTTGGAGGAAATTGGCAGGAAGCCTTGGACCTAGGTTTCGGGCTAGTTGGCACTCATCAGCAAGGTGTATCTGCAACCTTGAAGGAACTCATGTCGCTTCTGAGATTCGAACCCGCGTCACCCAGTGCTGCAGTCAGAGACGTTATCACTGAGCTATTTATTCTGGCGACTGACCTCCTGAAGGACTGTATTGGATATTTTTGATTGGACACTAGTCAGTAACTAGTGTGCAGACTGAATGCTATCAGTCAAGATAGGACTAGACGCATTACACCAGTTACTGACTAGTGTGCAATCAAAAATATATAATTAATGTATCAAACTAGTCGTCAATGTATGAAATTCAAATGACCTTAAGAAAGGTAGTGTTTTAATGCGCCAAGACCTTGTTACAAACGACTTTTCAGTTCGAAGTTGCTGTAGAAGGAAATTCAGATACAATTGGTGTTTTTATTATTATTATAGGAAGTAATGGTCGTTTGAATTCAGGAATACACCCTTGTATGAATCGGTAAGCAAGAGAGCTTTTACTTTCTTAACCTACCTTCAGATACAGAAGAGAAATACGCTAAACCTCAGTGAAATTATACTTAATTGACTTGCAGGAAAATCATGTGTCAACTGAATCTAAAATTAATTATTACTGTCTGAAATTTTTATAGGCAAATATTAAAATCATTAATCAAAATGAAGAACAGTTGAAATTTTTCCCGGCATTTATTCATAAAACATTTTTACAGAAGTTTTCTCTTGATAAAAGAGGAAAATAAGATTTAATAACTGCATTTTTAATATATATGTATATTTCTGTGCATATTTATCCTGACAGTCGTTTATCAATTGACTAGATACAATGAAATTAATAAAAGATCGACATTCTGGTTAGTAATTACACTTAGTTCTTTGAGGATAAACTGAAATATTTAGTTATATGTCCTTGTGGAAACCAGTTGACCGTTTGCTCACTAAAGTTAATAAGATGACTAGTACGACACTACTTTTCACTGTGACTTCATTTTCTGTTTTTCTTCTAATGCCTTTACGTTCCCAGAGGAACATGGGGTTTCAAGCTACAGTTTCGAAGTTTCAGTAGCAGTGGTGTAGTTTAACGGGGTGGGTTTGCTAGCCCAACCTGCCCTCTTTTTGGGGGGATTATAACTGACAAAGCAAGGTGAAGGTGTAAGCAAGCCGGGAATTGGACGCCCAAGCATGTGAGTGGCTGGTTACCATTCTAATGGTGATCCACTCGTGAGCAACTGTGAATTCATGATACACATTTATTATCAAATAGCACTTCTGGTTGAAACATTTCAATCAGTGCTCATTAATTCACCGGATGGTGAAATCTTATATCGCATAGATTTTAGGTTCTGTTTACTAATATGTCCTGTGAATGAGCTGAAACTTCTGCTTTCGACATTTCATACTGTCGTAGGTGAAAACATCATGGCAAGAATGGAACAGTTGATTCCTGTTCCTACGTCTCTTCACGGTAGTGCCTTGCTTAATATGAAAGTGTGCCAAAGAGGTACGAATGAAAGTTCTTCGAACCGTAGAAGCTATTGCCATCTACATATTAAATCTTGAACTCTACATACAGAAAATTTCGTTCAGTTAGAGAGTCTAAAATAGACATTATTTATCTTAGCACCACATACGTACACTTTATGAATCTTAATTTTTTTTAACTTTTTCTTAAGTGTATTATTTTTTTTCTCTTCCCACCACTCACTATATGTCTACTTCTAATAACACTGATCTTAACTTTCTTTCACTTTAAGTTGGGATGTGCCCATTCTTGTCATTTATGTTGCGTCACGCAATTCACTTGTTTATTCTAATTTCTGTCTGACTGACGCCTTCGGTATTACGTAGTCTTTGTCTAAAACTTACAATTTAGGTGATATATCTTTGGGAATATTTCTTTTATAGCTATTAAAATTTCCTATATATATACAAATATGTGACTGTATAGCTTAAGAATGATTTCGCTGAAAAGAGTGGCTCTTCTTGGAACACCTCTTCCACTATATGACTTATTGGGGATGTTTAAGTTTCGATTTTCCTTTTGTTCTTAGTTATAAGTCATTTCTACTTGGATAAATCCCTCGTGTTCTGGTGTTTTCTGATTTCCAACCATCTGAGAATATTATCCTACTTGATGGTTAGATTTTATTGAAGACACAATGACTAATGTATAAACGAATAACTTATTTCTTAAATATTTCTAATCTCTTATATATGCAGAACCTTGTGTTTTTGAAAGTGCAGTCCTGATTAGCATGTATATCCCATTTTCCCAATCAACTTTTCATACTGAATAGTGTTATTTAATTTCTAAAATCCATTTGTATTCTTTTACGTTTAATTAATCCGTAATTCAAGTATTGGTTTGTAGGGATTTTGTTTGGTTGGTTACAGGATTTCATCAGGAGCTGACGTCGGTTAGAGAACCAATAGAAAACCCACTGGGAGTACTGGACACTTGTGTCGTTCCAGTATAGGACACTTCGCAGTACGCACCGACCGCCAGGGTTCGAATCCAGGAACCTCTGGTTACAAGGCAAATTCATAGACTGTTAAGCCTCTGGAACCCGACCCAACGGCCAGCTCATGAATTCCAACTTCTTCCAATCCATGACATAGCGTGACCACTAGCCCATGTCCTCACGCCCCACCTGCTGTGCCACACTAGCCACAAATTGTCACTAGAACCCAGGTAACTGCCTACCTGAATACAGCCAGTCGCTAGTGAGCATCTCTAACCGATAGTAGCTCATGATGAAATCCTGTAATCCGTAATTATTTCAGATGAATCATCTAATTCGATTAGATTGTTAAAACAATCGTAATACGAGTAAAAGTAAACTCTTATTCACGGTGTTAAAAACATCACTCTTCAAATGACAGTGAAAGCTTTGGATTTTCTAATCTAATTGCTATTTCGGTTTACCTAGTAGTGTTGAGGATTACCAACTTTCCATTTAAGCTAAAATAAAGTTGTTTATTATATTTTTGACAGTTTCTTGATATTCTAAAATTATTGTCACCAACATTGCACTACTTTTCAAGTTTTCAATCTCATTACTTTAATAAAAATTCAGAAACCTACATAGTCAAGTATCATTGAGGAAGTATAATCACAGTTAAAGTAAACCAATAATAACATGAAAAGGGGTAGAATTTTGTTATATTGGTGATGTAATTAAACATTGGTGAACCAACCAGGAACCGATTGTGAAACAAATAGGCAGGAAGAAATGGAGATGGATTGGCTGGCCATACTCTGAGGAAACCATCAAGTGACATCACTAGACAAGCCATCGCTCGAGTGGAACCCGAAGGGGAAGCGGCGAGTTGGTCGTCAGTGCAAGGGTGACTTGGAGGAGGTCATGTGAAGAGGAGATGAAAACGTGTGGGAAGACTTGGAACCAGATGGAGACTCTAGCAGAGAACCGAACGCAATGGAGACTCACGGCTGAAGCCCTATTTTCCTGTAGGAATTAAAGGATACAATAATAATAATAAAGATATAGTAGTGAATAGAATATCAACTAAAATTAGGAAAATTCCACAAAAATTGAGGATCATTCAAACCTAGATGGCCAAGGTAAGGATAATGTCTGAACTAACTTCTTTTGGATGCATACATTAGGTTTGTTAGTGTGGATCCCAACAGCCTCATCAATATTCAGTAGTCGAACTCTTAAGGCGAAATTGAGATTCGTAGGTATGCGGTAAATGACTTTGAAAGCCTTGTTGACATCAATCTTGTGTTCTGTATCCACAAGATGAAATAGAATAGTGTTGCGAATAGATTCGGTTTGTCCTTTGCTTAACCACACAGAGTGATGTTTGGAAATTCCACGAGAAACACTCCTAATTGTACGGCCTATGTAATTGGCTCTAAAGGAGCAGTTAAATTGGTATATACACATGGAAGAGGCGAAATTAGGCAGTTTATCTTTTACTCCCGAACGCAAAATACGGGTGGGTAGTTTTGAAGACACAGCGTAGTTCGGTAGCAGGGAATGCTCTTCTCACCACATTTCTAAGGCGATGTGTTTGTATCTCACTGATGTTGTCCTCAAGGAATTGCATTTGTAAGAATACGGCCTTTTTAGGGACTGTTGGTACCTTAGGCTGCTTTGATTTTAGATTCATATTCTTATCAATAAACTTTTCTGGATAACCATTTTCACTAATCAACCGTTTAATATTATTAAATTCCTCATCAAGACATTCATCCGAGTAAATCGCTCTTGCTCTGTGAACCAAGCACCTTATCAGACTGCGTTTTTATTTCAAGGGTACGAAGCTGAGAAAATGAGTATACTGACCCGTTGATGTAGGTTTTCTATATACACTTCTTTTTATTGTGTCATCCTCTTTTCTTGTCATAAGGACGTCTAGAAATGAAATACTAGAGTCTTTTTCTTTCTCAATAGTAAAATTTATTGCAGGATGAACCTCGTTAAATTTATCCAGGATTTTATTTGCTTCCTTCTCACTTTTCATAATCAAAAATGTATCATCCATGTACCGTCAGTAGAATTCAATTTCATCGATAACATCTTTCAAAGGCCCATTTTCTAGTTTCGTAAGGAACACGTCGGCTAAAATGAGTCCTAGTGGTCACCCAATCGTCACACCGTCGATTCTTTATGAATCAAGATTGAGTCCTTTACGACATTTTTCCTCCAAATCTTTCAAGAGACGCAAAGCAACACGTCGAGAACAAATCAGAAATTTGTGTCAGTTCATGTAAAGATCCAAACACCAAACTGGATCATTGAAACAGTAGGTAGTCGAGAAGACTCTATGCATTGTGTTGGATAGAAATTTGAGTTGCCTAGTGTGCATGGGTCTGGAAGCAAACTCCTATTTGCCATGTCCCTGGGACCAATTTATCACTAAACTACGGACAGATAACTGAATTATAAACATACTCACATATCTACTTACATAAATAAGTTGACAGGCGATTAGTTAGAAACCACAGATAAACGGAGGCATTATTTCTAAAGCTTAGAGTTTCGTCTGAATTATTTACAAAAGTCATTTGACTGGATTTTCCGACTATTTTAACTCTTAAGGTATGTAACACCCAGGTAATTCTTTAAGAATCATTAATCCACAGGTATTGAGAAATCCTCTAACTGATGTCAGCTCATGACGAAATCCTCCATGCAATCAAACAAAATCCCTACAAAACCAACACTGGAAAATTAATCTGTTGCTCACTAGTGACTGGTCCTATTCAGGTAGTTAACCTGGGGTTCTAGTGGGAAGCCGTGACCAGTAGGGTACAGCAGGTTGAATCTGAGGCAGTAACTCATCGAAGAAGACATTGGGAAATGGTCGCGCTATGTCATGAATTGGCAGAATTTAGAATTAAAGGACCATTGGATCGAGTCCTAGTGGCTTAGTGGTCTACGAGCTCGCCTTGTAACCAGGAGGTCCTAGGTTCGAATCCTGTTGGTGGGTGCGTCCTGATGAAGAGTCCCAAACTGGGGTGAAGTAAACAGCTGTCCAGTGCTCCCAGGTTTTCCAGTGGTTCTCTAACTGATGTCAGTTCATGGTGAAATCCTCCTTGCAATCAAATCCAGCCTACTTATGGTAGATAAAAACGAGGTTGTCTAGTGGAACCAAAACAGGAAATTCAAACATCGCGACAAGCATGATAAACGTAATGATTTAAACGCAATTGCTACTGGATAATTTAACTTTATGCAGCTGCCTCTTATAAAATAGGAAATAATGTGCTGATTTTAATCCATAAAAGAAGTCGAATCTATCATGTTCATCATCTATTTTGTACACTCTTGAAGAACTTTACTTTTTTTTCACTATCAGCATAATTTTCTTCTTTCTTTCAACTGTTACTTCAATCATTCTTTTCTTTTTTTCCTTTCCAGTTAAGCATTAAAATTAATGATTTATCAGTATCCTTGTAGTGGCTATAGACAAACTGCTTATAATAGCTTTCTTTTTTTAAAGCATTGTATCCATTCTATGTATGATATAAGAGATTATTTTAGTCTTCTTAGTGTACATCAATTGCAACAGTAGTAATAGTAGTAGTGGCTCATACACCTATTTGAATATGCTGTTTTAACGGTTTTTTCAGAGATTTTGTGTGTCTGTTTGTGTGCTGATTTCAACGTGTTTAAATCTTCATCCATTAAAGAAACAATATTCTGCAACATTAAAACATTGTACATTTTTATCTTATCCGAAAAAACAAAACCACTACTGTTACAAAAATTGTATTTTTAGATGAAATATTTCAAACAGTTTTCCCGCAGTTTCAGAGACTGGGTTCTTAAGACTCATGCAATTTATAATGTCATTTATTTTATTTCAAAATTATCTTGAAATTAGATACATGAAAAGTTTTAGAAAAAAACTCATAAGATTAAAACTTTATGTGGAAATGTTTCAAACTTATCCAAGGAGAAAGAAATTTAAATAGATTGAAGATATAAGAATAGAATTTGGGCACTATAGTAGAGTCTAATGCCAAGATAGAGTGAAAATTTATTTGGTTGGAGGATTTCATCGTGAGCTGACATTAGTTACAGAACCATTGGAAAACCTGGGAGTACTAGACAGCTGTTTTGTTGGCCTGGTTTTGGATTCTTCATCAGTGCGCACCTACAGGGGTTCGAACCAGAAGTTTCTGGGTTCCTCCAACCAACCAAACTAAAATCTCTACAAAAACCACTGCTTTAAAAATGTATTTGATTAAAGCATACAGTGATGCAGTGTTATTTAGTGATGTTATTTCACGCGAAATTTATTGCTCACTATCATATCAGGGCATTTACACAGCTTTCTTTAAATATGGATAAACAATAACTACTATTGTCTCCTTTGGTTCCTAGAGGCAAATCGGGCTTCAGCTGCACGCCTCCATTGCGTTCAGTTCTCTGCCAGCGTTTTAACCTGGCTCCACGTCTACCCACGTGCTCTCATCTCCACTTCACGCGACCTCCTCCATGTCTCACACTGACAACCAACTCACTCATGGTCACACATTCGGGTTCCACTAGAGTGAAGTCATGGCGTGTGATGTCGCTCACTTGGTGGTTTTTTTTCTCAGAGTATGGCCAATCCACCTCCATTTCTTCCTGCATGTTTGTTGCAGGTTGGTGTGCTCATTGTCAGAGATTCCTTCCTGTTGCTGATCTGTTCTGGCCGGCCATCTGATCTTGAGTTGTATTGAGAGAAGACAGTTGTTGATGGAAGTCTGTAGTTTGTTCGAAGTGGCCTTCGTGACGCGCCAAGTTTCTGATCCATCCGTAAAGTAGCACTGACTTCACATTGGAGTTGAAAGGCCAGATCTTATTTTCATTTTCATGCTGAGTGGTGCTGTTGACCTCCACACAGACATGAGAGCAATGAAAGCTTGTCTTGCTTTCCCGATCCTCACATTGATATCCCCATCAGTTCCATACGCCTGTAGTTGAAACGATGCTTCCCAGGTAGATAGGTAGGTAAAGAACGTTGCTTTTTTCAGATTTCTGCCATGTATGCTGATTGTTGTCTGTTGTTGTTGCTGTTGGCGAGGAATCTTCATCACCTCTATTTTCTCTATGTTCACCTGAAGTCCTATCCTCTCTGGATTCTTCTTCTTCCAACTTGTTGCTTTTCACTTGCATATCTTCCAGTTTGTGGAAATCGGGCATATATCATCGGCAAACTTCATATCCTCCAATTTTTATTTTTGTGTGAGTCCATTTTATGCCTGCCTCCTCGATGACCACTGCCTGTCTCATAATCCAGTCTAGCACAAGCAGGAAAATCACTGGAGATGGTAGGCAGCTATCAAGCCTTGTCTTACTACCATCTTCAATTCGAAGGATTCAGTGAGTTTACCGTTGTGTATTACTTGGCATGCAGCATTATCCTACAACTGTTGGATGAGGTGTATCATTGTTGCCGGCAACCCGTAGTAATTTCCAAATCACCTCTCGATCGACGCTGTCGAAGGCTTTTACAGAGTCGATGAAGTTGAGGTAGAGAGCTGACTGTCATACAATTCTCATTAATTTATATGGGTATTTTCTAACAATTATTATTCTCCCAGACAAAGTTAATCAGAAGCTAAGAGACTGACTTACTTTTACTGGTATACGTTTAGTACCAAATAATGAGTTTGAACTTCCTAGTTAGGAAACTTATGATTTAAAGCAAATTGTTAAGTAAATTTTTTTTAAATGCCTGAAAGTTTTCTGCATTGGGTTGTAAGTTCAGTGTAATATATTCTAAGTGGTATTGATTTTAAAACCATACTTACCTGTTTATTCTCATACTCGTACGAAATAAGAATTCTTATGAGTGATTATTGAGGTTAGAAGTTTAAAAACTGGAACCAAACTATTTCACATTTATACTCTCCAAGTGTAAGGCAACATTCTGTGCTGAAGTAATTTACCGATCCAAAACTAGCCTGCCCATTTTGTATAAGGTGGCAATGGACAACAATCAGGTCATTAAGTAGGTTGAGCTATTACACTTGGCAGGAATCTAGTTGCATGTTGAGACATGAAGTTTTGAGACAAACTGAATAAGGGAGAAAGATTTACGTAATGTGGAAAATTATCCACTGAATGGGTTGTAATCAAGATGAATTTAGCTCGTGAATGTGCTACAGTGTCTCATTGCTCATTGGTTTTATTAGGACATTTTTTAAATAAATTTCAGACAACTCTGCTTAATCTTAAACAAATGCGGTTGTGGTTGTGCTATATCGTGAATTAGCAGAAGTTAGAATTCATGGGCTGGCCATTGGATCAGGTCTTAGTGGCTTAATGGTCTACAAGCTCGCCCTGTAACCAGAAGGTCCTGGGTTCAAACCCCGGTCGGTGCGTACTGCTGAAGAGTCCCAAACCAGGATGAAACAGATGTCCAGTACTCCCAGCTGGTTTTCCAATGGTCGTCTAACCAATGTCAGCTCATGATGAAATTTTGTAGCCAATCAACCAAATCCCTACAAACCAATACTTGAATACAAATGTTTTTGTTGAAATTGTCAGAAAAATGTTAATAAGTTAGTAAATGACTGATTATTTTTCCTGATGGTGAATAGCATTCAAATCTAGGAGGTGGATATCGTTCACTTCGAGACTTTTCGGCCGAACTTACACGCATTTACACTGAGTGGTGAATGATGTTCTCGTTGAGACAGGATTCGTGCTCTCATTACTTCAAACACTTATCCGTCACCACTAACTAGGCAGTTGGACCAAAAGAGTGACCTGTTAGTATTTGAAACGATGGTTGATGGGTCCGAGTCCCCGTGGGGACATCATCTGTCACTCACTGAGATTGCTGGTGTATCCAGACGACGAGTCCAAAACAGGATGAAATGCTCATCATGAATTTCACTGGTAGTTATTATCAACCAAAACTTAAAGTCATGTTAACCTTTAGATATCATCGGTGAGGGGCCCACATATCAACAGATACCGATCATTTCTGTGTAGCTTAAATCAATATACGATAAATACAAACCAACTTAATTTATAGATCGACTTACTTATGGGATCCTTCTAAAACATTACTATCATATTTAACTTTCTTTTCTAAGTGATCTGAGTGAAACACAGAGCTGCAAATTTGAGCTTTAAAGTTTTGTTGGCGGTGGTGCTTGTTCCCTAATGACTTACTGGGTCTAACAATACCTCAGCAGGGAATAGCACCTGCAGCATTGAACTACTGACGCAAAGGATTATTCTATAAACCCCTATTTTTCACAAAACAAAGGTCTCATGTAAACAAATTTATCAATTCTTTTCAAAAAGAAAATAATCCAGCTTATAGCTTACTCTCATTTATTATCATTATGAAAATTCGTGTAAATCATTTCGTATCACAAAAAATTCATGTATAAATAAATGGTCAATACAATAAAGATTTAACCATCGAGAAAAAAAATTGTTGTTAAATCCTACAGGAAGTGCGATTACCAATTATTCTTTCTTTCTTTTTTTTTGTTAATAAAATCTACAACACAGAATACAAGGTAAAATGACACAAAGTATACTGAT
The DNA here is from genome assembly GCA_944472155.2 of Trichobilharzia szidati. Classification (NCBI taxonomy): domain Eukaryota; kingdom Metazoa; phylum Platyhelminthes; class Trematoda; order Strigeidida; family Schistosomatidae; genus Trichobilharzia; species Trichobilharzia szidati. Next base: position 77,609,819 of record OX235274.1, on the reverse strand, counting down.
ATACTTATTTTCAATAGAAATAGTTTCATTTCAAAAAAAAGTATATATTTCTGTAATCATTTGAGCAAACAACTTTCCTAATTTATTTACAAAATATTTGATAAGGAAACAAAATGTTTTTTTTGAGAATTTTCTGCCACAAGATTAAAATCTGATGATTATGGGTTAGTAACAACATTTAGTCATTGTAAATAATCAATGAGGTGAATTGTTTTTGCACTATATTTGATTATCCTGTTGAGGAACAATAGAGGTAAGCAATTTGAAAAGTTTTCCGCAGGAATTCAATCACCTAAATGCTATAATCTGGTCACTAACACAGTAAATCTTTTATTCTTTTGAGAAAAAAGGATTTAAGAATTCCGAGTATTCAAATATATCTTGGCATATTTCTGAAATGGTGACATTTACAAGTTTGACCAAGGATTGATATCAGTTAGAGAACTATTGAAAACCAGGAAGTAGTACAGGACAACTGCTACATCCTGGTTTGGAAATCATCAGCAGTACGCACCCACATCATGGGGTTCGAACCCAGGACCTTCCGGTTATAAGGCTAGCTCATATACCATTCAGCCACTATGACCCGATTCAGTGGCCTGCCCATGAATCCTAACTTTTATCAATTCTTATAAAATTATTCTGAAACTCTCTAGTGACTTGCTACAGGACTGGGTTCCCTGGATTTCTAACCGGAAGTCATGACCAGTGAGGTCCAACCAGTCAATTGTGAGTATGGATGTCCCACCGATGAAATTGGTTGTTAGTCGCGCTAAATCATGAATTGGTAGAAGTCAGAACTCATGGGCTGGCCATTGAATTGGGTCCCAGTGGCTGAATGTTATACAAGCTTGCCTTGTAACCGGAAGGTCCTAGATTCGAGCCCCATGGTGTGGGTACGTACTGTCGATGATTCCCAAACTAGTCTGAAGAGACAGCTGTCCAGTACTCCCTGCTCGTTTTCAACGGTTCTCTAAATGACATCAATCCGTGGACAAACTCGCAATAACAAATCTAGTCCTTACAGATCAACTTTTGAAAATACCCATATATTAGTGATTCTTGTCAATAGGCAGTGAGTTGAAATGAAATAAAGTCCTAGTTGGAATTGTAAGTTTAACCCATTAGATTTTCAGCTTAACGTTCAAACAAACGAGTTTTGAAATGCAATTGGTATTCAGAAATCAGATTAGCATCAACTATTGATAGGCTTACTTGGCTTCTGGATGAATGAGTTATATCAGTAAAAAACTGGATGGTAACTGAAAAAATTAATATTCAGTGCTCAACAGTAAATAGAAGATTAATAAAGATAAGCAATTTGGATCTGCATTCTAGTTTCCACTGGGCAGTGATGACTATCGGAATAAAGGTAATCAAAATTGGTCTTAATATATATTCAGTATTCATAAAGGAGTAATATAGCTAGTCTCTTCATTTCCATGGCTTTAATTATTCCATTGTGAAAGTACCTGTGATAGCCTTGTGTTGGCAGACTGTCATCGGTGTAGTGAATGGAAGGAGATTAAAGGTAGAATGAAAATCTCCATCTTGATAGAATTCAAATTATTCTGATGCTCACTAGTGACTGGTCCTATTCAGGTAGTTAACCTGGGGTTCTACTGGGAAGCCGGGACCAGTAGGGTACAGCAATTTGAATCTGAGGCAGTAACTCATCGAAGAAGACATTGCAAAATGGTCGCGGTATGTCGTGAATTGGCAGAAGTTAGAATTCAAGGGTCGGCCATTGGATCGGGTCCTAGTTGCTCAATGGCCTACAAGCTCGCTAACCTTGTAACCAGAATATCCTGAGTTAGAACCCCGGCGGATGCGTACTGCTGAAGAGTCCAAAAACAAGGACGAAGCAGCTATCTAGTACTCCCAGGTTTTCCAATGGTTCTCTAACCAATGTCAACTCATGATGAAATCCTCCATACAATCAAACAAAATCCCTACTAAACCAATACTTGAGAATTCAAATCAGTCATTAGATGTGGATGATTTGAATAAGGTAATCAGTGACCCTGAATTTTTATTCCACACTCAATCATCACCCCTTAATTAACTATTTCTTTAGTGCTTGACCTTATTAAACGAAAAAGAAGAAGATCTGAAATCGTTGTGTGACTATCAACAATAGGACTTTCATTAATGTGAGCTCCACCACTCATATACATGGTCCCGGTTCGACTCCTGGCTGAAGCACTCCTAAAATTCACCTCACCAGTAGTTATGCCGGAGAAGGACGGAGGCTGGGCATGAGGATAGCAAACTCACCCCCTAAAAATAACAAAACCACTACCACTAGTGAATCTTTAAATCTTGAAGCACTGTATACCACTCAGAGAGCAAACGAATGAAAAAAATTTCTAAATTAAACAAAGATACACAATCGATATAAGCGCAAATTCTGAGTGACGTAGTGTGGAATTTTGTAGTTTATTTAATACCTAGTGACATAAATAAATGTATTAGAATCTTGAGATTTCATAAATCACAAATTTTTTTTTCACAATGAATAGGCGGTTTCTGATTATTTAGTATTACCGACTTGTGTCTAACTAAGATCCAGTTTAAGATAATTCAGTTTTGTAGCAGGTGCAGCTACTTCTGAGGGGAAAACAAAATTTAATGTATTCATCACCGATCAGAGTTATAAAGACTAATAGCACCTGACAGTGAAATAATATTTCTCGTCAATTACGTCTTACTTTGTAGTAAAGCATCTTACAATACAAGATAAAATAAGATTCTGAAGTGTATTTTGAGTTTCTGTGTGTGACAGCGAAGACGAAATTGTTATTTAGGATATTCTTGCATTTCTCTTGATTGGTGTATTTTCAAATAAAAAGTGCAATATTACTCGATTTAAAATAATGTGACACATTTAATATAAAGCATTACTCACAGGTCCTGATAAATATCACCATTTATATATATATATCGACCAGATCAAGCTGGATTCAGTAAAGGCAAATCATGTTCTGATCAAATTGCAACTCTACGCATCATCATCGAACAAAGCATGGAATGGCAATCAAACCTCTACCTCAACTTTATCGACTTCGAGAAGGCCTTCGACAGCGTTGACCGCGAAGTAATTTGGAAACTACTTGAGTACTACGGCGTACCCCAAATATTCATCAACCTTATTCAACAGCTGTACGACAACGGCACATGTCAAGTGATCCACAACGGAAAACTCAGAGAGGCCTTTGGAGTAAACACAGGAGTCAGACAAGGGTGCTTATTATCACCAATGATATTCCTAATTGTGGTGGACTGGATTATGCGTGAGACAGTGGGAAACGAGAAGACAGGGATATCCTGGACCAACGTGAAGAACCTAGAAGACCTGGATTTCGCGCGTGGATGATTAATGTTTGATGTCACACAAAATCGAAGATTTACAAGAGAAAACCGACAAACTGGTCGAAGAAGCAGCAAAGACAGGACTCCAGGTGAACATAGACAAGACAGAGGTTATGAAAATAATCAACCAACAACAACAACAGCAGCAATATCCTGCGCCAATCACCATCAATGGGAGGGATTTGAAAGAGGTTACTTCTTTCACTTATCTAGGGAGCATTGTCTCAACCACAGGAGGAACGGACGAGGATGTCAAATCGAGAATCGGGAAGGCGAGAAACACATTCATCAACCTGAAACCAATCTGGAAATCTTCGTCACTCAACTCAGCATCAACAACGAAATTCGGATTTTCAATACAAACGTCAAGTCAGACAGTTCTTCTATACGGATCAGAAACTTGGCTGGTCACAAGGAATATTTCCAACAGCCTGTTGCAGACCTTTATCAACAGCTGTCTTCCTTCTATACTGAAGATCAGATGACCGGAAAGAATCACCAACAAGAAACTATGAGAAGAAACAAAACGAGAAGCAATCGCTCAACAAATATGCAGGAGAAAGTGGAGATGGATTGGATACTCGCTGAGGAGGCCACTGGGTGACATCGCGCGTCAGGCCCTTACTCGAGTGGAACCCGAAAGGGAAGCGGCGAGTGATTCGTCAGTGCAAGGGTGACATGGAGGAGATCGTGTGAAGAGAAGTTGAAACAGTATGGACTAACATGGATGCAGGTGAAAAGTACAGCAGAAGGCAGAAGCAAGTGGAGGCGTGCAGTTGAAGCCCTATGTTCCACTAGGAACAATAATAATATATATATACTAATTTTCTCTATAATTCCTTTGCATTCCTTTTGGAACATTAGGCTTCATGCTTCGAATTTTCAGTAGAAGCAAGGAAAAACTGATAACTGCTTTCTTCTGAAAACATAAATTGGATTTCAGGCGCTTGATGAAAAATGCTTCGGCAAACTTGAGGAGAATTGAACTCTTTTGCGACGTCCACTTCATGACCCATGTCAAGGAGATGACTGGCAATGTCACTGCTTAGAGCATTTGTTCACTTGAGACGTAGGCTTTTCGCTACATGTTCAAGAAATCGGAGGTGTGCCATTCTTTCTGTTCTTCCAGTCCAACTGCCCTCACAGATACACATAAGCTTGTATACACAGTTGGAGTTGAGATCAGAAGGGTATATATCGTTTCTTTGCTGCAGCAAAGAGCATGTTGTCTGATAAACGGAAACCAGCTAAGCCTCAGGACAGGTTCTGGCTGGTAACGTATTGAATTTTCTGTTAACTATTGCTGCAATATTTTCATCTTCGAAACCAAGGTGAATGTAAATGACTTTTCGTCACTGTGATTTGCCTGGTAATTGAGCCTTCACATCTTCCATACTTGTGTAAATTGATCTCTGGAGACTGTCATTTCCCAGGCGTTGCATGGCAATGTCGAGTAAATTGAACTTTTCATCACTTTCATATTCCGTAATAGATTCGGTTTTGGCATGTGCGTAAATTTGCCGAAGCAATCTCCATCAATCACCTGAAACCCGATTTATGCGTTCAGAAAGAAGCTGTCATCAATCTTTCCTTCCCCTGGTAACTGGGTATTTTCACACTCTCGTTGACCTGATTACATGATGCCCAAATGTTTCCATTGTGTATTTTCATTGCTGTTTGGGATAAAGTCTTTATTATTATTGTTATTATTAGCATTGTATGCACATATTGCTTGATTCGTTTTTGTTTAAAAATGAACTCTCTATGTAAATATGTTAAAAATGTTTCTGTAGATATACTTAATGATGATTTCGGACTGTAAGCAGCTGATGAGAAACCAACAAAATAAATTGTGGTATCGTTTTTATTCTGCACAAACTGTTGTTCTTACTTTATTCAAATTCATTCAGGGGAATAAATGTATTGGCATAATTGTCTAGAGTATGCTTTATCTCCGTTATTGCATTTCATCTGCCCTGTCAGTTCACGTCAGTGGACCCCAAGGATGTTACTGAAAATAAACATCTGCTCCAATTTCTTTTTCCTTCCCTCAGTTTCTCCCTATATATATTGTTTGTGTACCTAATGATTTCATTCCGAAGCAATGGGCAAGCAAAATGACCATTCAGTGTTTAGATAATTTCCATGTGACAAATAGTCGCTGTTAGTTGACGTGATTGCCATCCAAATATTCATTTATTTTTATTTTATTTTGAATACAGCCTGATGTCACACCGTATTTTCAGTACAAGTATGGAATTTTCAGTATGGATATCGGTAGCCCAAATTTCGCAGGCCGACCATAGATATCGGGTGTGCGTCGGCAGGGAATCGAACCCCTAACCACTGTGCCACCGACGCACATTTAGTACCAAATAGCTTGTACTGTTAAGATCATGTATGGCTTAATATCTTTTGATTTGAATATTTCAGCTTTCAAATGGAAATCTTATTCACTTTTCTTATCGAACTGTGCAGTTTTCACACTATTTTTTTTCTTTTGTTTTCCTTCACATTCCGCAGAGGAACATAGGGCTTCAAGCTTGTGTCTTAAAGTTTCTGTAGCAGTGCTCATTTTACAGGATGGGATTGCTAGCCTCATGCCCAACCTTTTCCTCGTCATCAGAATTATTTCTGGCCTAGCGAGATGAAGGAGTGTTCCGGCCGGGGATCGAACCCCGGACCATGTGCATGGTCGGCGAGCGTCCTAACCGCTATGCCACCGATGCACCTTCAAACTGTCATTTATTCCGCTTTAATTATAATAAGCTGCGTTATACTGAAACTGAATAACAATTAGCTCTACTGTTTGATCAACGCTTGGAGTGAATTGCAATAAAGTTAGGATGAGACGTGCAGCAGGTTGAAAGTGAGGCAGTAACTCATCGAAGGAGAAGACATTGAGAAGTGATTGCTCTATGTCATGAATTGGCAAAATTTAGAATTCATGTGCTGGCCATTGGATAGGGTCCCAGTAGCTTAATGGTCTACGAGCTAGCTCACCTTCTAACCAGAATGTCCTGGGTTCGAATCCTGTTTGTGGGTGCGTACGGATGGAGACGCCCAAACTATGACGAAACAACTGGCTGTTCAGTACTTCCAGCTGGTTTCCCAATGGTTCTCTAACTGATGTCAGCTCATAATGAAATCCTCCAACCACTCAAACAAAATCCCTACAAAAACCAATACTTGAGACAAATTCTGTCTAAAATGGATGCATAAAAGAAAAAAATACTGTGGTTTTTTTCTGTTTTAATGGTACAATACTTGAATTAGGAAGTACAAATGCTAATCCTATTCAAGTTTTAATATTATTCTGTCTGTCTAGCTTGCTGATAACACTTCACTGTCCACTCTGAAAACATAAAATAAAAATAATCCAACAAATGAACGATTGAATAAAAAGCTTATATAATTAAATTTATCTAATTTATGTAGTGAATTGGCTTTAATGAGGGTAGAGAACTTGGTAGCAGTTTTGTATGTTCACCAAGAAAATAAATCTGTTTCAAACTTCCACTTATAGTGTTATATATAGCACAAGTGAAATTTGCATTTACTTAGGAATTCTCTTTACAAGTGACACTAATCAATAGATTGTTTTATGAGTTCGCATGATCAATAAAGTTAAACTTTAAACACCATATAGGCGTGAATGCACCACTGGTCTTGGAAAGACACATTAAATTGAAAGGTAATCCTCCTGTTTTAGCCCTAATCTACCTCGAACCAAACTTAATACCATCTTAATTTGTTTCTTCTATTCCTTTACCTATCCAGTGGAACATAGGGCTTCAAGCTTGAGGCTTGAAGTTTCTGTAGCAGTGGCGTTAATTTTTTTTACGGGATGGGGTTGCTAGCCTCATGTCCAACGTTCCTTGTTTACCAGTCTAATTACTGGCTCAGCGAGGTTTGGGAGTGCGCCGACAGGGGATCGAACCTCGGACCACATGAGGCGTGGTTAGAGAGCATTCTACCGCTGCGCCACCGACGCAGTACTTAATTTGGTCAATCTGTTCTTAATCTTACCAAAACCTAACCTAAAAGTGACAAGATATCCAGTTGAATATCATAACGCTTCAGTCAGCATTTTTATTTCTAGTCTCAGTAACTTACTGACTTAGCGTCCCACGGTCATTACTGTGTTTGTACCCCCTTTGGTGCCTAAAGAGTAACACCCAAGATGCTGCTTGTACGTTTCACTGTGCCGTTGTTCACGAGTGACAGTAGGCTAAATGAAGACATGTTATTAATTTTTCAATTAGGAAACTTTGGTTATTTGAAGGTTTAAACTGACTATGAAATGTTACTGTGAATGTAGGTCACTTTGTTTTCGGTAGATGTTACTTTATCGTATTATGATTTTCCTTTTACATTTTAGGTGAAGCATTGTGTGATTTTTGGGTGTGTTCAGATGTACTCTGTTGTACAGCATCTATACTTCATCTAGTCGGCATTGCTTTAGATCGTTATTGGGCTGTTACAAATGCAGAGTATATTCGTCGACGAACTGGTCGTCGAATAGGCATTATGATAGGCATATTCTGGTTTTTATCCGTTTTAATATCAATTCCTGCACGATTTCATACAACTAGATCGTATAATTATGGTGGATATTCACCTGATATGGTATTAGATGAACCACCAAGTTGTCGAATCAATCAAGAGCATGGTTATACAGTGTTTTCAAATATTGGAGCATTTTATATGCCTATGATATTCATAATTGGTATATATGCTAGAATTTATCAGGTGGCTAGAGCAAGAATTCGACGTTCCGCCTTTAAACAATCCGCCACGTCCAGTTTAAGTATGACACAAAAAAAGGAAAGAGAAAAACATCATCAAAAGTTATTTAAAAGGAGTCTATGCTCATTATCATGCTGTCGATACAATAAATATGATGAAAAAAGATCAATTAAATTGGCTTATGTGAAAAATAATCCTCAAGCAATACAGAATAATATGAATCAAGAGAATCCTTCATCTTCGCATATCGCAGATACAGACTGTACTGAAGTTGCCAGGCACACTAGTAATATTGCAGCAGAAATTTCTGCTGTAAAACAGCCAACAGCAACTACTACCATGACTACTACCACGTCAAGTGATAACAAATATTGTTCTTTTATGAATCAATTAAATAATGATAAATCTATCCCATATGTCGATGATGTAGAGAACAAATCAAATTATTGTCATTCTATTGAACATTTGAACGGAAACTACATACACACAAAACCAGTCCTGTTAAATGATGACAATGTCAGACAAAATTTGATCAATTGTGAATGTAAACCAAATATTTACACAGAAAGATGTTTAAATAAGCAAAGAAGGAAATCTAATCATCAAAAGGAAATGAAAAAATCAAATTCTCTTCTAAAATTAGATTATAGAGCTAATTCTTCATCTGACGGTCAAGAGTATTCAAATAAATTTGATACACCGATATATTCATCAATATCTAGAAATACAAGTTCAGCACCACCGATTCTTATTAACTTGACGAATTCTAGTACATATTTCTCGGAATTAACAAATTCTAATTCTCAGTTATCTGAAACACCTACAACAGATCACACGAATTCGGTGATGTGGTCATCATCATCATCAACAGGATCAGGATCAGCATCCTCTTCATGTCCATCGCTTCCATCATTGTCATCTTCTTCATTTTCAAGATATTCATCGTTACCAGTTGACAGTCAGTATCATTATCATCAAAGGCATCATCATCATCACCCTCATCATCATCATCGTGACTATCATCATGAAGGTCTTCATAATCACCATCATCATCATCACCACCAACATCATCATCATCATCATCATCACCAGGGACATCATCATGGACACATTCATAAGAGAAGGTATTGTCAAGGAAAAATGTCTAAAAAACAACAAAATCGATGTCTGGGTAAATTAAAGACACTTTGTAATTGTTGTCCTTCAGTTTTTGATAGTAAGTTGAATCATAACCATCTGTCAAATAACGAGAAGGTGTCCAGTGAAAATCCAAAAGTTGGCCAGTTAAAACATTCAGCATTCTGTTGCTTTAAAAATCATCTGAACTCTCCAGTCAAGGATATTTCTTTAACTAATGACCATGGAACGTGTTACAGTGTTGTAGATCCCAGTTCAGTGTCTCAGTTTGCACAGCGTAAAAATAATATCAGCGCTGTTAATACTGACAATAATAATAATAATAGTAATAATGCTAGTAAGAAAACAGAAAATCATATTGTTTTGGATGTAACAAAAAGGCAAAATGATGTACACGGTAAAATGTGTCATTTGTTACGTTTAGAAAATAGTCATCGAAAATTGGCTAAATCAGTGTCGAATTTAATCGCGAATAGAAATGCTGATTCTTCGACAACAAATCCGGTAAAATTACCGCAACATCTACACCAACAACCAGCATTAATACTAACTCCAGTCACGTCAGCATTACCACCGTCCCAACCACCACCACCACCAATACCGTCAAATACACTGAATGATGAAACTACTACTACTATCACATCAAATCTTATGTCATTGCAACAGACACAAGTGAATCGTGAACGACTAGAAACAAAACGTGAACGTAAAGCAATCTCAACATTGGCTATCATCACAGGATGTTTTCTCTTGTGTTGGTTACCATTTTTTATTGTTGCCTTAATCTCACCATTTACAGAAAATTTCACTATATCTAAATTTGGTCAAAGTACAATATTATGGTTAGGTTATTCAAATTCATTATTAAATCCTATTATTTATACAATATTTTCACCAGATTTTCGTAATGCTTTCAGAAAAATTTTATTTGGACGATATAATTTACGCTCATTGTCTAGGTGATTGTGTGTCCTTCAGTATTGAGAGATTTACTGTGATTAATTCAATATTATCATTATCATTTCTATAATTTGCAAAATGAAGATTGTTTAATGCAATTTTAACACTGTACTTACTCTACTTGCCTTCTTAAGAAGATGTTTCGAATTGTTTCAAGGAAGCAACTAGAAATTAGTTGATTCCCACAAGCCAAGTATGACCTTAACCTCTCACTTAAATCTACTTGAAATGAAGTGAAACATTCCATAGAGAAACAGAAGTAACAGGAAAAACTCTACAAATCTATAACTATGTACCTCATATACCGCTAAACTTATAAACTTCTTCAAACTTCACCTAACCACTTACAACTTTGATTTTCTTTTTTATATATATGTACAAATGACAATTCACTTATTTGCAGTATTAATCAAGCATCCGCAAGCTTTTGAAATACCCTACAGTTGTCATATGTATGCATACATAAGCAATATTAATCCATGTTTCCAACAACAACAACAACAAAAAAGGTATATTCTCTAAGATTAAGAATGTTGACACTTGTGTATTTACCGCTTATCTTTTTTGTCGTAAATTTTTTCTTGATAAAATATAATTTTAAAAAAAGTTGAGAAATGATGATCTGTTTTCTTTTCCTCACCGGGATTCATGTATTTCATTTCACAAGACAAAAGTGTTCATAGTAAGAATCACTATGTCGCTTAGAAATACATATTGTAAGTATATAAAAGACAGGCAAATTTGAGCAAAGCTTTTCAAACTACTTACTAGCAGTTTTAGTAGTGTAACAACAGAAGACAAGGGCCAGGCAACAGATCCTTTATTAAGGAAATCAACACATATTTATAGCTTTTCATGTACATTATTATAGATTATTGTTAGCAGAAAAATACAGTCTTCTGATCGGTTGTTTCTCACTGAAAGTTAATCTTTCATCTCTTTATGACTGTTTCTTGAATGTTAGATCGTCTATGTGCTAACTGTATCCGTCTACGCAAAGTCTGCTGTGGTTGGTTGTTGAATCAGTCTTTGTTCATAGTTTTCTCACGAGGACGTAAACATTGACTTAAATTACCATCTACCAATTTGGCTAGCAGCCAGCTCTCACCACGGTAGCAGTACAGTTGACGTATTTGAATAGACTTCTAGTATGAGTGATAGAATTGAATATAGTATGAACTGACTCTCCTTTTTTCATTGGTTACGTCTGTATTATCCTCGAATTGTACTAATGAATAGCGACCGTAGTATTAGCTTCTCATAATATTTTTAAGCACCTCGGCTTTTGAGACATTTTATTGTGATAAAAACACAGTATGATTGTTAATCAAGTAATCTGTTACACCGAAAATTTGACGATTTGTTTATTTTCAATCAATTCCGAGTCTTCAAAAGAATGGACACAGAACAAAGAGTACTCTTTTCGATAAATTCATCATCAGGCTCTACAATTATATATACATTATAATGAATGAATGAATTAGTCTTATGAACGACATTAATGTTTAAATAACATCAAATGAATAATATTGATAGATTACAGCTGAACAGCATCAACATAAAGTAAACTGAATGTCAGAAGAATTAGGAAAGATAATAGTACAAATTCATGAGTTTATAGTCTCTACTGAGGACCAGGGCAGTAGTTGGGGCTGGACTTGTTTCTTCTGAACACAGAGCACTGGTTGTTTGAGGCGAGTTTCTATAGCCTCTGCTTTTTGGAGCATGCGGTGCTTCGACGATTTTGGTAATTTGTTAGGCACCTGATATATTATAGAGAAGGATTCTTCTATGCTGGCTTTGTGACGGGTCTAACATCGAGCTATTAATAGTTTTAACCACATTTTTACTCAGCCATAGTGGGAGATGTTCTCGAGTGAGCACGAAAAATCAAGTTCCTAGAGCAACGGCCAGCATAACTCGCTCCACAAGCGCAGTTGAACTGATAGATACAATTTGCAGTGGCTAGTCTAGGTACTTCATCTTTCAGTCGAGGTAGCACCATATGTCGTGTAGAGAATAATACGTGTAGTCCGCCAGCATTAAAAGTTCTTTGAACTGATTTTCATAATTTCTTCGTAATTATCTCGCTTGGTATATCACCAATGAATTGTAGTCGTATATATAAAGGTTTCTTGTTTACAGACAGTTAGTAGTCCTTTTCCGCTTTCTTTGTCATATGTTTCTTGATAAATTTGTCAGGATAACCATTTTCGATCAAAGTATCATATACAATGTTTAATTCATCTTCAATTACTTCCTCTGAGAATATAGCTCTAACTCTGTGGCTAAGGGTCTTCACTAAATTCCTTTTGTAACTGATAGGAACGAAGATGTGAAAGTGTTCCGAGTTTTCACTCTACTTTAAGAATTTCATTCGGAGACCAAGTTGCCTAAATTAACTTGAGCATAAATAAGGCTGGTTGCGAAGACAGGACTCCAGATGAACATAAAGAAGATAAAGCTGATGAAGATAACCAAAGAACCTCAACAACAACAACAACCAGCACCAATCACCATCAACGAGAGTGATTTGACAGGGTTTACTTCACTCACTCATTTGGGAAGCATTGTCTCAATTACAGACAGTCGGAACGGATGAAAATGTCAAGGCCGGCCAGCCAGAATCGAAAAGGCCTTCATCAACCTGAAACTAGTTTGGAAATCTGCATTCACCAAAAGAAACGAGATTCCGATTTTCAACACCAATGTTCAAGTCGGTCCTTTTATTCGGGTTGGAAACTTGCACTGTGTGTAACGGAAAGCATTTCTAACAGGCCACTGCAGATTTACATCAACAGCTGCATTCGCTTCATACTGGAAGATCAAATGCCTAGCGAGAAAGAATTAGCAACAAGAAACTGTGGCTAGGAACAAACCAACCAAGAGCCGATCGCTCAACAAATATGTATGAGAAAAAGAAATGGATAGGGCATACACTGAGGAAACCATAGAATGACATCTCGCTCCAGGCCAGGTCCTCGATTGAAATCCAAATGGAAAGCGATGAGTAGGTCGTCGGTGTGAGGGTGACATGGAGGAGATAGTGCGAGGAATAGAGGAAAGAGTTGGGTCAATCGTCGACCCAGCTGACGAGGATGGCAGGAGATAGAACAAAGTGGAGATGTGTTGTTGAAGCCTTATGTTCCACTCGCAGTCCATGGGAACAATAATAATTATTATCGAAACAAACTAATTTAATCTTTTATGATTGAAGATTAAACAAAATATGAATAGAATGAAGAAAAATAACTAAGAAAAACGGAATTAAACAAGTCTGCATCCGTCCTGTTTTTCAGCGACTGAACTAGCTTATTTTGGAGAAATAGTTCCGATATCACGATATGCATATATAACGAAGGATTCTACAGGTACATATAAGTCCAACTTCTTTGTAATGTAATGAGAAAACAAGAACATCGGAGACAAATTTATCAAGGAAATGATAAGTTATACATGTGTAGTAGTTATAATCAAACAAAATGAAAGACTGATATTATTGGTTAAACATATTTATAAGTGACGACGAGCTACGTTGAATGGAGGCCTCAGTGCGAACCTGACTGATACAATTCACTCTGCACCAAAGAAAGGACTAAACACACATATCACACTAGTTACTAGTGTCTAATCAAAGTATCAAATACAATCCTACAGGAGATCAATCGCGAGCCCGGATAGCTCATTGGTAACGTCTCTGACTACAGTACTAACTGAGTGACGCGGGTTCGAATCTCAGAAGGGACATGAATCCCTTCAAGACTGCAGATAGGCTTTACTGACTGATGAGTGCCAACTAGTACGAAACCTAGATCGAGCAAAGCTTCCTGCGGCCGATTGCTTCCAACTATCTAATATAATCAAATCAAGGTGCACCGTGATGGCGAGCTACCTAGAATGGTGGCCACACTGCAAATCTGACTGATAGAATTCAGTCTCCACCAAACAAAGGACTGGACACATCACACACTAGTTACTAGTATCCAATCAAAATTTCAACCTTCATACAAGCAATTACTGTAATTTAACCCATTTAACACTTATAGCTTACTTCATCATAAAACAGCAATAAAACAAGCTATTAAAAAACTGAAAAAAAACGAAAGACAACCCCCAATAAATAGGGGGATTAATGCGTTTTATAATCATTACCATGTTTTTTTGAACTATAAATAACTTCTAACTGAATATATATATATGTGTATGTGTTACTTACTGCATGTATAGCTACTACAACATACTGGTAGTAATACGAATAGTACTAATTTTATGAGAAACAGAGGAGTTAAAAACAAAAATTGCTAAGGTGAAAAGGAAAGAAAGTAGCCATATCTGATGTTCATTATCTTATTTCACCTAGATACATATTTTAATTTTTACAAGTGTGATTGGCAAATTCTAGGGGAAGCTGTCAATCAAGAATAATAAAATAAAGGCAACAAAAATACGAACGCGCTTGCTCGCCCGCTCCCTCGTGCATATACACCACATTTCAGTAATAACTGGAATGATTTTTTTATACAAACTGGGGAAAAAAGCCCTTAGGTGAAGAGATTAAGAAAAAAAGTAACAACTGGAGAAGAAACAGATAATTCAATTATCAACGGTTATATATCTAGTTACATGATAGAGAAAATTATTTTCTATGCAGTCAGTGTTGACTGTACTTTCTACCTAAGTATGAAATGAATTGAGATTTAACCTCATAGATTTGTTTACTGAAAGAACATTATTTTTATTATATAAACTGTGTATTTCAACTTTTAACCTATCTCTGTGTTGTCAGTGATTAAGGCAATGTAATTACGAGATAGGCATTCAGATATGAAAAAGTGTCCAAAGTGAAAATTACCATGTGGTTTTTTATTTTTCTTAATAAATCTAAGTAGAATACAGTTTTTTAAGTTCTGATGCAGTTGTGTTCTCTGAAGTGGAGAACCACTGATGAAGAGTCCCAAACTAGGACGAAACAGCTGTCCAGTACTCCCAGCTTGTTTTCCAGTGGTTCTCTAACTGATGTCAGCTCATGATGAAATCCTCCATGCAATCAAACAAAATGCCTACAAAACCATTACTTGAAAATTAATCTGATGCTCACTAGTGACTGGCCCTATTCAGGAAGTTAACCTGGAGTTCTAATGGGAAGCCGTGACCAGTAGGGTAGAGAAGGTTGAAGATGAGGCAGTAACTCATCGAAGAAGACATTCCGAAATGGTCGCGCTATGTCGTGAATTGTCAGAAGTTAGAATTCATGGGCCATTGATTCGGGTCCCAGTGGTTCAGTGGTCTACGAGCTCGCCTTGTAACCAAAAGGTCCTGGATTCGAATCCCGGTGGGTGCGTACTGATAAGGAGTCCCAAACTAGGACGAAACAGATGTCCAATATTCCCAGGTTTTCCAGTGGTTCTCTAATTGATGTCAACTCATGGTGAAATCCTCCATGCAATCAGACGTTGCTTTTATCTTCTTTCACTGTTATGTCTTTCGGTTGGCGTAGAACCGGGTGATCTTCTGTTGGTTTGTAGACAACATCAATTCCATAAGGTCTGAATAGTCCTGCAGTGATTTCAGAGATGCTATTTATACACGGTAGGACAATTTTATTTGTCTTTTCATGGGGGACTTTTGATTTGGTTGGTTGGGTTGATAGGATAGATGTCTTTTGATGAAGTTTTGTGGATATCCATTTTTTGGGAACACTGTCATAAAATATTTTTCTTCAATTTTCCTCAAGGTATGAGTGCAGCGATGAGTTCTGGCTCCTTTGAATAATATTTGTACACAACCCTTTTTGTGTTCTATCAGGTAGCCGCTGTTGTAATTGAGTATTTGATCTCTGTGAGTGAATTTTCTGTATACTTGAGTTTCTAATTTTCCTGTAGTTGTTTATATGACTAAGATGTCTAAAAAATGGAATTTTGTCCTTGGATTTCTCTTCTCTTGTGAATTTGATGTCGTTGGAAATGTTTATTTAGTTGTAAGTGTTGTATGTCATTTCTTCTGGTCATCACATATAAGTCACCCAAACACCGTATCCAAATTTTGGGTTGAATATGTGATAGGATTATGTTTTCACGTCATCACATAACAGCTTCTGTAATCAGCCCTGATATAGGCGATTCCATAGGCCTCCTTTCAAATTGTTCATATATTTGGCAGTTGGATAGAAAATACGTTGTTAGACATAGGTTTATGCATTCCATCCAACTCATGTGTTGTTGGAGGTGTCCGTCGCTACTGAGTAATTATTTCATGGTTTCTTTTATTAGTTTCTGTCCGGTCGAAGTTTATAGTGTTTTGACATCTAAAGATACCGTTATTTCTTGACCATCCATTTGAACACATTTAATTTTCTCTAAAAATTGAGTTGCAGATTTGATAGAGCGATCACAGGATTCTGTCAAATGTTTAAGTTTTCTGCATAGTTCCTTGGATAAATCCTATATTATGGTTCCTGGAAGTGATCGCGTTGGTTGTGGGAGGATGTTTAGCTGATGTATTTTGGGTCTGCTCGAGAATCAGAGTGGAACTTGTCCAGCCGATTTCATCCGCTATTAGTCTTCATTCGTGATCACAATTGTTGTGGTAAGTTTTTTTGGGGTTCTTTGCATGCAACTCCTCAATGTTTGGATGGGATTTGTTGTGACCTGGTGGTATACACTTTTACCCTTGAGTAGCTCGCTAGCTTTCTTAGTGTGTTATTCTTTGTCCTTAGGTATCGTGGTTCTTCCTTTTTCAGCTGGCAGTATGAAGAAGTCTTTCCTATTTATCGGTATTCTGAGGACCTTTAGTTCTTTAAAATTGAGTCACGTGTTTTTTCTTCTATCTGACCGTAGAAATGATAGTTTGGCATATCTCTTCTTGTTTTCCTTCATTTAATTTCGATGATTGGAGTCATGATTCAAGGGCAACAAAGAAACCAGTTTTTGAAGCGTCCTCAATGTCGCACTTTAATTCTTTCTGGAGCGACTGTCCTTTCATTTTTGATGGTTGCTGTTTCGATAAGTTAACAATGCATTGAATTTGTGTATTGTCCGGTTGTTGTTTTGTAATTCTGGTTAGTCTGGTCTTGAGAACTTGTATTATTTTTCCTTTACGTCTTCTACTCGACAGTGCAGTCGCGGTGATTAGAGTTGAAATGTGTTCCTGGCTAAGATTCTGCCCTAGTTTTTCTTTCAGGATATCCTTTATTTGTTGGTATTCCTCGATCCAGTAGTTTGCATCTATAGTCATCAATTTGACCATTCGTCTTCCACACTGTTCACTCAATTTCTATCCCATTTGGCACTTGGTTGGTGGTTTATATCTGAAACTGGTTGTCAGAACTTGATGACTGAGGCACTCATGGAGACCGTCCAGCTTAAAGAACACAACTACATCGAAATCATCCACCTGAGCTACAAATCTTCTCCATCATATTTACATTTTTCTTATTAAGTAAACCTGTTCCGTGTGCTAAATGCCATAAACCTACACAGTGATTTTAGACCGTCATGGGATGGCCCTGAAATCCTCATTTATGTTTTCTGAAGTTGAGATAGCCAATGCTGTCAAGAAAAATGAAGGAGACGGCTTTAATTATATCTCTCTTAATGATGGCGATCGGTATTTGTCGCTGCTAGTTTGGTATTGTCATCAACTCTGTCTTTTCTATGTATTCAGCTGAAGACATGTTCACGCTACCTCTTCTGATAAATTGTTGGTTTTCCCTAGTAAATCTAAGGGTTTGGTCCAACCTATGATTGTCTTTTCACTCTCCATAATCTGCCGAACGACTCAGTTCACTACAATCAGGAAGATAACTGATGATAGTATGCAGTCTTCAATTCAAACTCTTTCGTGAGTTTTCCATTGTGAGTTAACTGACACGCATTATAATACAACTTTTGATTATGGTTTTTAAATGTTTGAGGCACTTCATAGTGTTGAAGTAGTTGCCAAATTTGCAATTGGAGCTATTAAAGGTCATCTTTAAAGTCGATGAAGTTGAGGTACACAGTTCTATGATGATGTGTAAAATTTCAATCTGTTTCACACATGACGTATTTTTCCTGAGTTCAGACTCTTAGGATATTCCACGTCTTCCCTCTAATGCATCTTCAATTCTCTCTAGGACGATGCGGCTTAATATTTTGTTCGGAGTAAATGAATATATGATGGTGAGCCACTGGATGTATCATTATTATTACTGACCCTACGGTTCCGAGTGAAACATAGGACTTCAGCAACACATCTCCACTCTGTTGTATTTTCTGCTGTCCTCTTCAGCTGGAACCACGATTGCCCACAACGTCTCATTTCCTCCTCACATGATTTCCTTCATGTCACCCTCAGACACATACCCAACTCATAGTTTACTATTCGGGTTCCATTCGAGTCCCTGACCTGAAGTGCCATGTCATTCGACAGCCTCCTCAACGCATGCCGAGACCAGCTCCATCCTCTACATATTTATTGAACGATATATTCTTGGTTAGTTACTTGTTGCTAATTCTTTCTGGTTAGCTGGCCATTTGATCTTCAATAGAGGGCCAAGGAGGCTGTTGACTAAAGTTTGCCACCTGTTAAAAATCCTTTTCGCGATGCATACTCCAAGTTTCTGACCCATATAGAATAACTGAATGACTTCAAATTTGTGTTGAAAATCCAAATCATGTTCTTTATACTGCAGGGTGTAGAAGATTCCCAAACTGGTTTCATGTTAATGAAGGCTTGTCTTGCCTTTCCGATTCTGGCTGGCTGTCTGGCTTTGACATCTTCTTCCGTTCCGACTACCTGCGATTGAAACGATGCTTCTTCCTAACCGGAAAAGTGAAGGAGGTAACCTCTTTTAAATATTTCCTGTTGATGGTGGTTGGTGCTGGTTGTTGTTGCTGTTGGTGGTGGTTGGTTATCTTCATCATCTCCCTCTTCTCTATGTTCAACTGCAGTCCTGTCTCCGCTGCCAGTCTCTTCAGGCAGTTTCTTGGTTCTCACCTAAAAGTCTTCGAGTTTGTGTGACGTTAGACATATTTCATCTGAAAAATCTAGATCTTCTAGAGTCTTCTTACCAGTCCAGCGTATTCCTGACTTCTCACTCCCGACGCACAATGTGAAGCATGATCTAGTCCACAACAGTTAAGAATATCATCGGTGATAATAGGGTCGTTTCCTTGCTTCACTCCTGTCTTCACTTCCAACGCCTCACTGAGTTTTGCGTTGTGGATCACCTGACACGTGGCAGGCATTGTCATTTGCCAGTTGTTGAATGAAAGTTGATAAAGATTTGCAGCACAACTAAATGAGCCACAGTTAACATAAAATACAACAGATTTATTTATAAAACACAAAATTATTGAGCAAAGAATATCCTTTTCGATAAATTCTTCTTCTGGCTCTACAATTATATATATGTTTATATTCATCGAATATTCTAGATTAGTAGTCAATAACAATATTAACGAGGTTGATCCTGCAATAAATTTTACTATTGAGAAAGAAAAAGACTCTAGTATTTCATTTCTAGACGTCCTTATGACCAGAAAAGAGGATGGCGCAATAAGAAGAAATGTATATAGGAAGCCTACATCAACGAGTCAGTATACCCATTTTCTCAGCTTCGTGCCTTTGAAATACAAACGCGATCTGATAAAGTGCTTAGTTCACAGAGCCAGAGCAACTTACTCGGATGAATGTCTTGATGAGGAATTTAATAATATTAAACGGTTGCTAAGTGAAAATGGTTATCCAGAAACGTTTATTGATAAGAATATGAACCTAAAATCAAAGCAGCCAAAGGCACCAACAGTTCCAAAAAGGCCTTATTCTTACAAATGCAATTCCTTAGGGACAACATCAGTGAGATACTAACACAGTGCCTTAGAAATGCGGTGAAAAGAGCATTCTCTGTTGCCAAATTACTCTGTGTGTTCAAAACCACTCCTATTTTGCGTTCGGGAGTAAAAGATAAACTGCTTAATTTCGCCTCTATCATGTCTATCCACCAATTTAACTGCTTCTGTGGAGCCAGTTACATAGGCCGTACAATTAGGCGTGGTTCTCATCGAATTACCAAACATCACCCTGTGTGGTTATGCAAAGGACAAACCGAATCTATTCGTAACACTATTCTATCTCATCTTGTGGATCGATGTGAACCATGCTTTCGAAATCATTTACCGCATACCTACGAATCTCAATTTTGCCTTAAGAGTTCGACTACTAAATATTGCCGAGGGTGTTGGGATACCTATTAGCAAGCGTAATTTGTGCATCCAAAAGAAGCTAGTTCAGACATTAACCTTACCTTGGTCCTCTAGGTTTGAATGACCCTCAACTTTTGTGTAATTTTCCTAATTTTAGGTGATATTCTATTCGCTACTATATCTTTATTATTATTATAATTTAAGCATCTTGAACGAACTGTAATTGCATTGATCTTGAAAAGGCCTTCGACAGCGTCGATCGAGAGGTGCTTTGAAAACTACTTCGCTACTACGGGGTGCCACCGACAATTATACATCTCATTCAACAGCTGTACGACAATGCTGCATGCCAAGTAATCCACAACGGGAAACTTACGGAACCCTTCGAAGTGAGGACAGGAGTAAGACAAGGCTGCCTACTATCGCCAATGATCTTCCTGATTGCAGTAGACTGGATAATGCGACAAACAGCGGGCAATGAGGAAACAGGCATAAAATGGACTCACACAAAATACTTGGAGGATCTTGACTTCGCCGATGATATATGTCTGATTTCCCACAAACTGGAAGATATGCAAGCGAAAAGCAACAAGTTAGCAGAAGAAGCATCAAATATAGGACTTCAGGTGAACATAGAGAAAACAGAGGTAATGAAGATTCCTGGGCAACACCACCAACAGCAACAGAAGCAACAACAGACAACACTCAGCATAAATGGAAGGAACCTGAAAGAAACAACCTCTTTTACCTACCTGGGAAGCATCGTTTCAACTACAGGCCGACGGAACTGACGAGGATATCAAAGCAAGAATCGGAAAAGCAGGACAAGCTTTCACTACTCTCAAGTCTGTGTGGAAGTCAACAACACTCAGCATCAAAAATAAGATCCGGATTTTCAACTCTAATGTGAAGTCAGTGCTACTATACGGATGGATCAGAGACTTGCACTGCGCATCATAAAGAGCATCTGAAACAAAGTACAGATCTTCATTATCAGCTGTCTTCGCTCAACACCACTCAAGATCAGATGGCCAGAAAAGATCAGCAATAGAGATCTCTGGGAGCGAACCAACCAGGAATCAATTGTGAAACAAATATGCAGGAAGAAATGGAGATGGATTGGCCATATTCTGAGGAAAGCATCAAGTGACATCACTAGACAAGCTATTGCTCGAGTGGAACCCGAAAGGGAAGCGGCGAGTTGGTCGTCAGTGCAAGGGTGACTTGGAGGAGGTCGTGTGAAGAGGAGATGAAAACGTGTGAGCAGACTTGGAGCCAGGTGAAGACTCTAGCAGAGAACCGAATGCAATGAGGACGCACGGCTGAAGCCCTATGTTCCTCTAGGAGTTAAAGGAAACAATAATTATATAATAATGGCATTGATCTTACTTTACAAATCGATATTATTTAAAAAACATTAATATTGTTATTGACTACTAATCTAGAATGTTCCATGTATATAAAGATATATATACTTGTAGAGCCAGAAGAGGAATTTATCGAAAAGGATATTCTTTGCTCAATTATTTTGTGTTTTATAGATGTCTGAATGAAGATTTATTTATGCTAACAGCATGTTAAGGATAGTGTGAAAGAAACAGTGTTGAGTTATAATAATAATAATAACAGAACCTTAAAATGTTCTGAAAGTTTATTTTACACAAACTTAAACAGTGAATGTAATCAACGAATATAGAATAATTTAATTTAATACAATAGAACCAACCTGTCATTATTCAGTTGAACTTACCTTTAAGTTAATTCATTTAAACCTGTTCACTTATTATATATATATATATATATATATATGGATGTACCCTTAATTTACAACTCCATAAATATGCATCAACAGGTCATGGTTCATTTGTTGTAATGCAATCATATTTTTACTGTCAATCATTCTGTTATATGTCTATGTACAATTATGCGGATTTTCATGTAAAAGAAAGGCCTACATGGTAATACAGACTTAGTTTAAATAGTACATAAGGATATGTAGTGCTATAGATGAACTATTCTCTAGATTTTGCTAAGTTTTTATGTTCAGCTAGTCTGACTCTGCCCTGTTCTACTAGTTTGACCTATGTATTCGACCTGACAATCATTGCAGGCAGGGTATTAGATAAACCAAAATTGTTTTGTTTTAAAGGCTCTACAGGATCCTCCAACCGACAAAGCTTGTTTCTAATTGAGTTTGTGGTTGGTTTGAATGCCATTTTTATTCCTACCTTGGTAAGAATTCTGCGTAAGGCTTCCAAGGTTCCTTCTTTGTATGGAATTACTACTGATGATTTAGATTCCTTATTGTTGGTGTCGTCATTAATATTATTATTATTATTATTATCACTATTATATACATAAGGATACATAAGGTACATAAGGATGAAAATCAAGAAAAAGGGTCATCATTTTTCTGAGGATTGTTATTACTATACTTCTATGTCAATCAGTTTACTAAAGGTAATACTGGAAACAATAGAATTACTGATATGCATACTCTCTGAGAATTGTATCTCAACTGTATCCTACAACTGATGATAGTTTAAAAACCATCGTCTACTGGTATTATTGTGACAATGGTCTATTTACGCGTTTGCAACGACTGAAAACCAAGTACTTTGGTCTGTATTTAGACAAACAGGGAACCAATAGACACGTTCTTCGGCATAGCTGACCAATCTTTTGAGAGATACTCAAGGTACTAAAATGTTCCAACGGTAGTAAACACACAGTTATATGCGAAAAATCGATGGTACTATTGCAACAGCAGAAGGCAAGGCATGGAAGCCAAAGTATATTTTCAAGTAATCAAACAGCTATTTATATCTATACAATTTATATTCTTTAACCGATCACTGAGCGTGTGATTTTCGTTTACATTAAACGACATGAAACAAAATGATCAAACATATATGGTATTCTGTTGCTAATGCACGACTGAACTGTGCGAATAGTATTCGGACGCTAACACCAACAAATACAATGATTCTTTCTCTGAGAATAGTATTCCGTTGGAACACATTGTCTGTATCACACCACCACACACTAATAAAAAGTGATAACATATCAAAAACGCAAAATTACCTCGAAAATGTCGTTAGGCAGCTATACCCTGTGATACTTTCTCAGGTGCAAAATAAGCACTGTACAACAAAATCAGTTAACCAAAAAGCAACCATAAGAAATACCTGAGAATCGAATAGACTATTCTCAGCAAGGTGAGATCAAAACTTAGTACAGGAACTCGACGATACCATATTTGGCCCGTGTTCTAAGTGACAGAGACAATTTTAAGCGCGAAACCTATAACTTGCTTTGTTGTTAATGACATAATTTTAGGCTCTTTTATTTCACTCTTGTTTTGTATTGTATAGTGAACTCCTTCTTAAACATACTTAGCTACCTAAATTATTAACATTGGCTTACTTTTTGTACTTTACTCTATTCCTTCTTTTGTCTATCTACTGGTTCCGACTATACTAGCACTATGAGTAATACAAAATTGTCCTGTCATTAACCATCATGTAATTATTAGTTTTGTTCGGCAATATTAACTGACAATCTTGGTTGTGAAAGCCATTATCACCATCTTAAAATTTTGTATTATGCAGGATTACTCACACTACCACTACAAACACCGCATTAGACCTGACAATAAAAAACAAAACAACAACCCTGAAATGTTATTTTAAGATTGTTTAGAGTTGTTTCAATCAAATTAACTGACCATCTTTGCGATAAACATTCTTAAATATCATTTCATAACTTCTTGTATTATTATAGCTTTACTATCACCATGCATAATCATATCATAGCTTCCACTACCCAATACTGAGTTATTATTATATGATGTTTATTTTCCTTTCTACCTCTTGGTATTTTTTCGCATTTATAATTATTTTTGTGTTTTTACTGTTTTTTTTTGCTGTTGGTGTCTTCATATTTATTTTTTTTGTTAAATACTCCTTTTAAATGTTTGATAAAATTAGATGCAGATATTGTAGATATGTGCTGAAAATTCCACACTGTACCACTAGTACTGTTTCTGGAATAAAGCAAATTATTATTTTAATTATTAAAGAAACCAAACACACCGAACAGATTTCCCGCTGACAGTCTAGGATCAAATAATCCCTACGGCATAAGCTTGAATTCACTCAAACGAAATTGTAATCGTGAAACAACACGTTATCCTTTATGGTCCACCGTCAACATCTAACAGTAAAGTGAAACACTAAGAATAGGAGTCAACCACGGACAAAGACCAATAATAAGGATTAAGTCAAAAAGATGACATGGAACAACGAAAAAAGGCTAGTAAATAGACAAATTGTTCAGAAAGAATTTCTGATCAATTAATCGGCTACAAAGTTTTTCAGATATCAGAATTAATAAATCACTTAATCAAGTAGTCGGGTATGTAGTTTCAAAGTAGTAAAAACAACTTCATACAATTAGTTCCCTTGATAAATTTCGATAAAGAAAGGAAGACGAAATTTGCAGTATAAAATGATATCGTCATTCTATTTCACAGGTTCTCATCAGCTGCAGACTACCTGAAATTTCAATGGTTATATAGGTGGTAATAACAAACTTTAATGTTTGAGTGGTAGCAAAGAAGAGTGACGCATCCAAAATGAAAGCATTACAATTTTTAGTTTAAGTTTTCATCATCAATTTATACGCTTTCAAATTTGAAAAGACGGAGAGAGGAGGGGTAAGGCAGAAAACAGAAAAAATTAATCAACAGAATAGTGTTAGCTTGTAGGTTCACATAACAACTCAAAAAAAAGAAGCGGTTACAGTTTGTTGTGCTGCTATATTTTGACTGAACTAGAGTACAAGTATATCTTAGTACTTCTCCGCGTTTTATAATTGTGTGCTAACGTTGTGATTACTCGACGTCCACAACGTAATTCAAAAGGCACTTGCGAAGGAATACGATAGTGTATTATTGCAGCAATCAAAATTCAAAAATCGAGCGAATACAAAAGTATCAATTGTTAACATGCAAGATTTAGAGTAATAAACAAATCGAAGTACAATTACATAGTGAAAGTATACTGCGATGATGAGTAATAAAACGGGTCACTACAAGTTTATGAGATTAAGATTTGTTCAGTGAGTTGAGATCACTGAATTAAATGACTAATTATTGTAATCAAAATCAAAATTCAGTTAGCAAGGGAGCGAGAGGTTAATCACACTCTGTTTCTGTATGCATAAGTCTGGTTTAAATCGTTTGATCGCTATCGCTTCGGTAAATTGTAGTTAATTTGCTGTCCTTTTTCTATTTAATATTTTGAAGGACTTAGAAATCTCTACGAGATGTCCGGTATCAACAATATGTCTGGTAATTGCACTCTGAGAATATTTGCTTCCTTTCAGGCACAGGTTTCTTGGAATATGTTCAGAAAACCGGATAGAAGCCCTTCTTTACGTCCTTCCAATGTACTTGCTCCTGCAAGTGCACGTAAGTTCATAAACGTAGTTGGAGGTGACATCAGCAGAATATTTATCCAGTATTGAGTGGCTTATAAAAAAAGTGGTGCTGTATAATGTTATGAGTTTTGCTGCCGGGAAGCTTCTTTTTTTGCACCTTTCAGCCTTTTTTCAATCTTTTGTGACATTGCATCTCCTTTGAATGGGAGACAAATAAGCACTTTCTTCTTTTCTACAGTTGGGTGTTTTTCTTTCTTATCTTTTTCTCTGATATACTTCTGTATAAATCCCTTAGGGTATCCATTTTCTCTTAGGCATTTCTTCAACCTTGTTTGGTGAGCATAGCTTCCTGGCTCTGTCATACAAAGTCCTCACTAATCCACGTTTATAGCTTATGGGACAAAAGCTGTTATAGTGAAGATATTGTCCAGTCCAGGTTTCTTTTCTATAGATGGACTTTTCGATTGTGCCTTCGTTTGTTCTTTTTATATTTAGATCCAGGAAATTGAACTCATTATTATGTTCATATTTCATGGTGAATTTGATGTTAGGATGACACTCATTTAGGCGATCATATGATGCCGATGCGTGATCCATGTCGTTGCAAACAACAAACGTGTCATCAACATATCGGCGATAGTAGGTTGTTCCATTGATAGCAGAACTTAGTTGTGTCTGTTCAAGGTAGCCCATGAAGAAGGCAAACGAGGGATAGTAACTTCCTTTCGTATTCATGTTCAACAGTGGATTCATAATACTAGTCCGATACTGATAATCATGTTATGTAACGTGAAGTGTAATCTACAGATGGCCACTACCATGAGTATTTATCAATTTACATGTTTATATGCAGTAACCTACAGATTTCTTTTCTTTGGGAAGAATAAAATTTCTAGGCTGTTAGATTTAATATGCTAGTCGTGTCGTCTCAATTAAGAGGATACTTTTAAAGATGGAATTAACGTCTATGGAAAGCACTTATCTTTTAAGTACGCATCCAGGTAGTGCATTGATTCAATGAAATCAAATGTATCTTCAAGACAATATCTTGTCATATTCCAGCGTAGCGGTTCGAAGATGACTTTTAGCCATTTTGTTACAGGGGGAACTGATCAAGTCTACCATTGGTCGAATTGGAACATCCTTCTAATATACTTTAGGCATTCCACAGAAGAAAAGTAAACTAAAAATGCTATCCTTGAGCACCTAGTAAACTGTGAACATGGGGCATTCAACTATGATTGCTTCACAGGGATATAAGGAGATCTCGAACATCTCAAGAAAGGACTTCAAATACGGACCTTGATTTGATGATGTTAGATAGTAGGAGGCAATCGGCAGGAAGCCCTGAACCTGGGTTTCGTTCTAGTTGGCACTCTAATTGACTGATTGCAGCACTTGGTGACGCAGGTTCAAATCTCAGAAGGCACATGAATTCCTTCAAGGTTGCAGATACGCCTTGCTGACGAGTGCCAACTAGCATGAAACGTAGGTCCAGCTAGGCTTCTGTTGATTGCATCCAACCATCTAATAAAATTTCAAATCTTCACATCCTTTTGAACCTCTTTGTTCATACTTATTACTTAGTTCTAAACTTCCGTTTTAGGATCCCCATTTGCGCATTCCCTTTTAGATTATACTTCAGATTATGCAGTGTTTTCTAGAGGATAATTACCCGTACTTGACCGGTTTAATGAATTTTGTGTTGAATATGAATACGACTGCACAGCAGTTGAAAATAATTCGTTGGAAAGAAAATTTTCTCCACTGTTAGGTCCATTTTCATGACTGAGTGTGGGAATTTCCTGTTCACTTTACCAGCAGTAAATTCATCTCGACACATTTTAAGGTCAAAATTGTGAAGAAAAAGCAACTGTTTGACCTTACTTAACTAATTAAAAATCGGTAGCAGGTGTGTCGGTGGTTGGATAATGGAATGTTCATCAACCACACACATGGTTAGGGGTCGATTCTCAGCCGACACATTCCTAAGCCTCACTCAGTCTACTAACGGATTATTATTATTCCCTTGGGTTCTGAGTGGAATATACGGCTTCAAAAACACATCTCCACCACTTTCTATTTCCTGACGTCTTCTTCAGCTGGATCCACGATTGACCATAATCTCTTATCTCCTCTTCACACGATCTCCTCCATGTCACTCTAAGACGACCCACTCGTCGCTTTCCACTTGGATTCCACACAAGCTATGGCCCGGCGTGTGACGTCATTTGATGGCCTCCTCAACGGAAAGCAAGCCGGTAGAGGAGGGAAGGTTACATATGAGCCTATTAGTTTCACTTCGTAAATAACAACATCAGTACTACTGTAACTTCAAAAGTGCACTAGCAACGCAAAGAAATGAATAAATGTAGGTATAAAAATTATCTACAACGTTAAAGGAAGCGCTGAAAGCGTCGTCTAGGAGAACGATGAGAGCTTCCCAACTGATAAATCACCGAAATGAGAGAACATAACTACACCAAAGATATTTATCCTCCAATTTGATGAATTCTATACAGATAGTACAATTCAACACCAATCAACTTTTCATACTTGTAACAGAAGTTATAAATTGACAAATCATTAAATTTACTATTAGCGATAAATGTCTACCTTGAAATATCTTGTAATAATTCAGCTAAACAGTGAACATAATCTGTTTCAATGGCAACTTATTCAAACGTTCAAAATACTCATCTTCGAATTTAAAAAGTAAAGATGCAGCGTATTGAATTGTTAAATAATAAAATCAGAAGTACACAGAACACATCGATTTCTTCTAATTGTATATTATATCCTTCCTTTTTATAATAACTGACTTCATCTACCTTGTTCTTGTTAATTTTACAAGTTTTATGCTTTGGTTATCAGAGATTTAACTGATTTCAAGTTGCATTATGAAGTGACGTCGATTAAGTGAATCATCAATCCCTGATAAGATCAAAGGTGCAAACTAATGAGGACTACGAATCTAGGACGAAACAGCTGCCAGAACTTCTTGGTTTTCAATAGTTCTCTAGTCATTGTCACTTCACAATCATTAGGTTTCATCTTCTCCCAACACGATGTTACATATATCATCCGAAGATCAAAGCTCAACTTGTCGTTTCCCATTCAGGTTCCACTCTACGGTCTGCTACGTGACGTCACTCAGCAGTCTGCTCAATGTGTGCCCAATCCACCTCCGTCTCATTCGACATCCTTATGTCTATTGTCGTACAAACTCAAAGTTCTACAGGCGTTGTCATAAGAGGCTGACAGTGAAGACAGGAGGTCAAGAAAACACAGAGAAGACAGAGGTGAGGAACATACCCACCGGCGAACAACAATAAGCGTCAGTCACCATCAACGAGAGAAAGTTAAAGGAAGTCACATATTTTCCTTATCTAGGCAACATCGTTTTCAACTACAAGTGACACGAATGGAGATGTTAAAGGCAGGACTAGAAAAGCAAGACAAACCTTCAAAAAATCTGAAATCAGTGTAAATGTATTCTGCATTATTCAGCATAAAGGAACAAGTTTCGGATTTTAAACACTAACATCAAATCAGTGTTTCTATATGGTTCAGTGACTTTGCACAAATATCATGCAACACATTTCCAACAAGCTATAGAAATGTATTTTGAAGATGTGAACAGCCAGACATTAACCTCATCTTATTCTGGAAGAACTACAAAGATGCTCATACATTAAAGCATGCAGTCAAATAAATAATACAAAGTAAAGAGGCATTCTCTAGGCAATATCCATCTCTCATTAATCTTTGAAGTATCATACTAATCCTTATTTTTTTTCAAATTCTACAAAACGATTTTTTACTTCTCAGTCACCAAGTAATACCCTTGAAACGTAAATGAAAATAAACAAATTTAGACAAACACAATTTATTTTGGATGACGTTGATAACAAGACGTAAAGTACACGAAAAAAGGGAGAAGGAAGACGAATAAATTCTGACAAGTGAGAAAGACAACATATATATGTGACAAAATTAAATCTGTAATCCATCATAATAAGGAAGAGAGGGAGAGAAGGAGGATGGGTTTTCCAAGTTATGCTATGGCGTTTTGTCATTTCTAGGCAATCCCACTTGAAGAAAAAACAAATTCACAATGTTACTACTCGCATTTACCCATCTTAAGTGATTGAATTCCTTTCTTTTGTGTGTGTGTGAGCTTTAGCATTTCCGTGTTTAGAATACAGAAGATGGTAACAGCATTTGTCAACATTTTCTAGTATACTAGTCATATTATATGTTATTATATTTTTGACAGAGTATTTTCAATAATTTTTGAATTTATCATACCCCCTATCGAAGATGAAATATTTGTAAAGAAAATTTGTCAAAAGAAAGATGTCACAAGTAACCAGTTGAAATATTTTGGTGTAATCAGTAGAAGAAGAATCGAGTATAAGGTATACAGGATGTTCAAAAAGTTAAAAGAATGATTTGTTTGAATTGATGTGGTGACATCCAGTGTTGTTCCTTCATCAACATTCATACAATGCTTTGATTAATGATAGGTTTGAAATAATAGGGAGAAGATTTGTAGCTCAAGGGTATGATTTGTAATTATTAGTGTTCTCTGAGCTGGTTGGTTTAGTCGCGGAGGCCCTCGTCGTCCTTCTGGACAACATCCCCCTTCAGTGCAATATTTAGCAGAAAGTGAAATGATTTAAATTTCTTCATGAGTGATATAATTGCGTCTCCCGGTAGCCATCTTTACATATGCATTGATCGCTTTTTATTGACTTGGATTTTACACTTGCCAGATGATTTACTTTTTATCAGTCGGTTTATTTGGTCTATATTAACGCATTTGTTAGTTGCATTTTCGTTTGAGTATCAGGCTTCTAGGAATTCCCTGACTGCACTTTTGGTGTTTCCTCTGTCTAAGATTTCGATATTATCCCAATCAAACTGATGACCATAATTGTCTGTATGCACTGATACTAAAGAATATATATCATGTCTTTTCACGGCTGATTTGTCTTCTTGGATTCTAATTCGAAGGGGGCGCCCACTTTGGCCGATGTAATGCTTGTTGCAGTTCATACAATTTATTTTGTAAACGGTATTAATTTTATCGCCTTTTTCTGTTGGATCTTTCGGTTTGCATAATATAGAATTAAGCGATTTTACTGGCTTGTGTGCTATATCTATATCAAACGGTTTCAGTATTTTAGCTGTTATTTCAGAGATATTTTTCATGTATGGTAGGATGAATTTTCTTGTGGTCTTTGATGATGGTTCCTTGTTGGTGTTTTGATTCGACTTTAAACATTTTCTGATGAAATTTTGTGGATAACCATTCTTTTTGAAGACCGTTTCTAGGTATTTTTCTTCCATTCTTTTCAACTCTGGAGTGCTATAATGTGTTTGAACTCTTTTAAACAATGTCTGCACACAGTTTCGTTTGTGAGTAACTAGATTATTGCTAGTATATCTGAGTACTTGATGTGTGTGCGTTGATTTTCTATATACATGTGTTTCTAAATTTCCTGTTTTACTTCTCCTGATTAAGACGTATAAAAATGGGATTTTGTTATCTAATTCTTCTTCCCCTGTGAATTTGATGTCTTCAAATATGCTGTTTATTAATTTATGGGTATATTCTAAATCATTTCTCTTAATTATTACAGATGTATCATCAACGTAACGTACCCAGATTTTCGGCTTAGTTATAGGTAGAGCTATTCATTCTGATCTTTTCAGAACGGCTTCAGCTATTAATTCTGATATGGGCGATCCCATTGGTGTTCCTTTTATTTGTTCATATATTTGAGTATTGAATTGGAAGTATGTTGTAAGGCATAATTTTATGAGTTCTATCTATCTAACATTATGTGTTTATGTTTTCATCACTTTAGAGTAATTGTTGCATAGTTTCTGTTGCTAGTTTCGGACTAATTGAAGTATATAATGCTGTAACATCAAAGGACACCATTATTTCATTGTCTTCTACTTGAATGTTTTTGATTTTCTCTAAAAATTGGATGGACAAATTGATAGAATGGTCGCATGATTCTGTTAGGTAATTTGATTTCCTGAAAAGTTCTTTAGATAGATTATATGTTGGGTTTCCTGGAAGCGAAAGGACTGGTCGTAAGGAAATGTTCGGTTTATGTAGTTTTGGTCTACCATATAATCGAGGTAAAATAGTTCCGTTAGATTTCATTCGCCATTGATCTTGTTCTGTAATTTGTCCTGATTTCATTAGTTTATTTAACGTTGCTCTGACTTTCTTATCCACAAAATTTCATCAGAAAATGTTTAAAGTCGAATCAAAACACCAACAAGGAACCATCATCAAAGACCACAAGAAAATTCATCCTACCATACATGAAAAATATCTCTGAAATAACAGCTAAAATACTGAAACCGTTTGATATAGATATAGCACACAAGCCAGTAAAATCGCTTAATTCTATATTATGCAAACCGAAAGATCCAACAGAAAAAGGCGATAAAATTAATACCGTTTACAAAATAAATTGTATGAACTGCAACAAGCATTACATCGGCCAAAGTGGGCGCCCCCTTCGAATTAGAATCCAAGAAGACAAATCAGCCGTGAAAAGACATGATATATATTCTTTAGTATCAGTGCATACAGACAATTATGGTCATCAGTTTGATTGGGATAATATCGAAATCTTAGACAGAGGAAACACCAAAAGTGCAGTCAGGGAATTCCTAGAAGCCTGATACTCAAACGAAAATGCAACTAACAAATGCGTTAATATAGACCAAATAAACCGACTGATAAAAAGTAAATCATCTGGCAAGTGTAAAATCCAAGTCAATAAAAAGCGATCAATGCATATGTAAAGATGGCTACCGGGAGACGCAATTATATCACTCATGAAGAAATTTAAATCATTTCACTTTCTGCTAAATATTGCACTGAAGGGGGATGTTGTCCAGAAGGACGACGAGGGCCTCCGCGACTAAACCAACCAGCTCAGAGAACACTATTGATTACTGATGATAAGTTTGTTAAAGATAAAATAAAAAATTAATGACAAATATATGTCAGAAAATCCTATCTGGTACTTTTCAGGGGTATCTGTGCAATTCTTTCCTTCATTTCTATACAGCTGAATAAAACAGAAAACAAGCCATCTTAATAAGAGAAAGAATGCTTTGGAGATTACTGCCAGACTATTAGAACATCATGAGATAGGAGGGTATTCACAAACCAACACAGTTTCTATCTACCTTCCATACTGTGTAAACTGAAAGAACTAACCACGAAAGAAAACAGAACCAACATCATCTGCAAAATCGATTATATGAACTATGGAAAGTGTCATGTGGTGAATAAAGCGGACGGACATTCTCGTCATCTTCTCACCAGCGATCACAAACTATCCGTTGAAAAACATAACGAACATCTGCCCACATCAATTCAGGTAGGCCAGAGAAAACATTAATTTAACTGGAATAATATTCTAAAAAAATTTAGACAGAGATCAATATGGGGTATCCTTGGCATGGTACCCAAATCAATGAATGGATATGCTCATTTAGATGGAATTTATGAATAAATAACGAGTATAGCGTCAGACAGTGGGAAACGACAAGACAGGAATATCCTGGACCGACGTGAAGAACCTAGAAGACCTGGATTTTGCGGATGATTTATGTTTGATGTCACACAAAATCGAAGACTTACAAGCAAAAACCGACAAACTGGTCGAAGAAGCAGCCAGAGAAGACAGGACTCCAGGTGAACATAGACAAGATGGAGGTTATGAAAATAACCAACAACAACAACAACAGCAACATCCAGCGCCAATCACCATCAACGGGAGGGATTTGATGAAAGAGGTTACTTCATTCATTTCTCTAAGGAGCATTGTCTCAACAACAGGACGAACATACGAGGATGTCAAATCGAGAATCGGGAAGGCGACGAACACATTCGTCAACCTGAAACCAATCTGGAAATCTTCGTCGCTCAACATCAACAACAAAATGATTCGGATTTTCAATACAAACGTCAAGTCAGTCAGTTCTTCTATACGGATCAGAAACTTGGCGGGTCGCAAAGAATATTTCCAACAGGTTGCAGGTAAACCTTTATCAACAACTAACTGTCTTCGCTCTATACTGAAGATCAGATGGCCGGAAAGAATCACCAACAAGAAACTATGGGAACGAACAAAACAAGAACCAATCGCCCAACAAATATGCAGGAGAAAGTGGAGATGGAATGGACACTTGCTGAGGAGGCTGTTGGGTGACATCGCGCGTCAGGCCAACGCTCGAGTGGAACCCCAAGGGGAAGCCACGAGTGGGACGTCCAAGGGTGACATGGAGGAGATCGTGTGAAGAGGAGCTGAAACAGTATGGATTAACATGGATGTAGGTGAAAAGTACAGCAGAAGACAGAAGCAAGTGGGGACGTGCAGTTGAAGCCCTATATTCCACTAGAAACCAAAGGGAACAATAATAATAATAATATAATAATAGCAAAAGTATTCATTCAGACATTCAGAAGGCGAAAGAAAATTTGAGCAAACAATATTTTCTTCGATAATTTCCTCTTCGGGCTCTACAATTATATATATATATATATATATGGAGAGAGAGAGAATATTCTAGAATAATCGTGATTAACAATATTAGTGTTTTAAAATACTATCAGTTTGTTAAAACCAATGAAATAACAGTTTAAGGAAGATGCATAAGTTATAATAAGCCTAAAAATGTAATAGTAAATGGAATATCAAATAAAATTAAGGAAATTTCTACAGCACACTGAGGATCATTAAAACCTTGGTGGCCAATAGGGTGAGGAAAAAGTCTGAACCAACTTCTTCTTTTGGATACATAGATTAAGCTTCTTAATGTACATTCCAACAGCCAACCTTACCAGTCTGTAATAGACGAACTCTTGAGGTAAAATTAAGATTAGTCGGTTTACGGTAGGTGTTTTTGAACATCTTGTTTATACCAATTTTGTGTTTATCTACGAGATGCGATAGTACAAAATTATGAATATACTTTGTTTCCACTTTACTCAACCATTCAGTAAAGTTTTCGGAGATCGGACGATAAACACGCTTGACTGTACGTCCTCTGTAACTGACCCCACAACAGCAGTCAAATTGATAGATACACATAGATGAGGCAAAATAAAATAGTTTATCTTTAATTCCGAGACGCGAAATCGGGGGGTGGGGTTTGAAGAGACAGAATACTTCAGCAGCATTGAATGCTCTTTCTACTGCATTCCTTAGGCATTGTATTAGTATCTCACTGATGTTATCCCCAAGGAACTGAAGATGTAAGAAAAAAGTTACATAAAAATCAGACAGTTTCTGTCAGTGGCATATTGGTGAAGAGAGAGAGAGACGATATCTAAGGAGGCCGCCATTCTTTTATCTCCAGAATGACATTCTAAATTGAATCGACAAAACCTGGTAAAGTGTCTGTTCAGACGACTGCCTCAATGAGGGGCTTAAGATTATTAGAGAATTACTTAAAAAAATGGTCATCCAGATAAATTCACTGAGAAAAATGTGAATTCAGCACCAAGGATAGTCAGTATGGCTACAGTTCTGAAGAAACCACTGTTCATAAAACTGCAGTTCCTCGGTGAAAACATCAGCGAAATAATAACACAGCACCTGAAGAATGTAGTTAAAAAAGCTTATTATGCAGCAGAGATACGTTGTCTCTTCACAACCACCCCTATTCTATGTTCGAGAAATAAAGACAAACTACCTAAATTTGCCTCTTATATGTGTATCTACCAGTTTGACTGCAGCTGTGGAGCCAGCTACATCGGGCGTACAGTTAGGCAGGTTCATAGTCGTATTTCCAAACATCATCCAACATGGTTAAGCAAAGGACAAACAAGATCTATTCGTGGTTCTTTTTTCGCACTCATTGTTGATACTGAGCATAAGTTTGATGTTAATACTGCAT
Organism: Trichobilharzia szidati; assembly: GCA_944472155.2. Taxonomy (NCBI): domain Eukaryota; kingdom Metazoa; phylum Platyhelminthes; class Trematoda; order Strigeidida; family Schistosomatidae; genus Trichobilharzia; species Trichobilharzia szidati. Next base: position 77,574,030 of record OX235274.1, on the reverse strand, counting down.
TTAAAATTATTTATCGCATTCCGACTAATCTTAATTTTGCTCTACGAGTTCGTCTTCTACAGACAGCTGAATCAATTAGAATCCACGTGAAGAAGGCAAGCCTATATGTTCAGAAGAAATTTGTACAGCCACTTTCCTTACCGTGGCCAAGAAGATGCATAAACAGGACTACGTCGTCCCCCTCCCCCTAAAACCTTTAAAAACTACAAAAATTATAACTGTCCAAATTATTTTATTTATTTTGACCACTTCATGTTTAATTATGTGTTATCCTTGTAAAATTAATTTATTCTAACCATTTCTACCTTTTTAAATGTGTATTGATTTTCTTCGTTAATTATCAACCTATTGACATTTTGACACTGTTTAATTATTGTTAACAAACATATCAGTGCCACTTGTTTGGTAAACTGTTGTGTATTGTAATAAAATTGCTATGTATATTAGAGTAGAGCCAGAGATGAGGATCTAATTGAAAAATAAATATTTCTGCGCTCAATCTTTCTGTTTTCCAAATGTCTAAATGGGGATTTTTTCTATATTAAAATCAAATGTATCCTAGAGGTTTTACTTCGACAGTTTTTCCTTCACCTGTCCAGGAATCTCTACCATTCACTTCTCCATTGATGAATGGTGTGACGAATTTTTCATATCTAATATTAGGCGGAGTGGGACATCTTGCTTATGTACCTCAGGTAGGCCATGCATACCTAGTAAATTTAGAACCATATGGACAAGGTCGTTCATGTAGTTTTGTACCAATTAAATGATTCATCTTTCATTTTTCTTCTATACCTTTGTCAGTTGCAGCGCCATCTGTTCAGTGGGATATTTCTTAAAAAACTGTTTCGGGAATTTTTTTGTCATTAAATAGAATCAGTGAAAGTACATTAAGATAGTCAAATTCGTTTAGTAGAACAATTCAAGATCCTGTATTCTGAAGGGTCATGATCAAGTTTTCATTTTTTTCTTTAATTCTTTCAACTAATTTCAATGTTCTTTGGACAGAAATGACAAAAGCGCGAAACTGGACGTGGTAAATTTTACGTATCTCCCAACCACAAAGTGGTTGGCAGGGATTTTTGGACTGGGGAAGGAAAAGATGTCAAGATACCATCTCTGGAATACATTTGATTTTGTCGATTCAATTTAGAAATTTCACTCTGGAGATATGATAATGGTCTCCCCAGATGTCGTCTGTCTCTTCACCAATTAAGGAATAAATCATATGACGACCAATTGTCGGATCAATGACAGGATCATTATCAATACAAGTGAACAAAATCTTAAGGAAATCTACATGGGTAACCGATCACAGTTAATATCACCAGGAGAGACAAATAACAATCCATCTATAAAGAGATCCCAAGTTCGCTTCACACGGAATTTACCGCTGAAGATGTTGTCAAAAGGGATGCAAAGGAATTTCACAATTAAACCATCCTGACTGCCTGACTGACCGGTTTCAACATAGAACTTTGCACCGATGTGAAGCAGTTCTAGTCACTACGCTTCACTCAGCACACAAAGCAAGAGAAGAAAGTAAAAAGCAATGCAAAATAGAGACAGTAAACAGAGATAAGAGGCAAAAAGAATAGTAATATCGAAGAACAATATAGTTTCATTGGAAATCATAAGTCACAAGGAGTGGATGCATCTGCTCCAACCGTTGAGAACGATTTTGAGCCATATCACCAACTGTCACCAACCAATTGTTTTTACTGTCGCGAGGACCCCAACCAGGAAGTCTACACCTTCCCATATGGCTTTAAACTAACTGTTGTAGATTTCATTGACTGAAGTCATGTTTTGGTTTGACAACCACTACCATTAGCTCTTTTCCAACCTGATCCATCCTATGTCGAGGAAGGCGATGACTACACATACGTAACACATGTCCAAACCACCTAAGTCGATATAACTTCACAGCCTCGTCTACTGATTTCCTCTCCCACCTACCTAGCACTCGACCGAGGCCTCACCTCAATATTGCTCAACTGATTGTGCCACCCAACACGGGAGATAGAACGCAGTCACCTATGACAGCTAACCTTTTCATGTCTTCCATTTTTGACGGCCAGGGAGAACGGAGCGGACTGCTGAGCAGTACATACGCCCTTTGGTCGATAACCGGATATCACGTCTACTGCAGAGACAGCGTAAACTGAGATTTCGTCATCGATCAACCCGTTGGAGCTGATACAACTTCCTAAATAATTGAAGTGGTCAACGCGCTTTACCACTTCACTCACTGCCTATTTCTAAGCTAGGAGTCAGTGTAGTCCAGTCCTGTAGCATCACCTTACACTTGGCGGGAGCGAAACGCACGCCGAACATTCGAAGACTTCTGCTCCTCAAGGTGTTCAGAAGACTCTGAATTATGTCAGCGTCTTCACCTAGACGGACTATATCATCTGCACATTCTAAGTCAACAAGAATATTCCCTGATGGTAACAAAGTCAATCCCTGAGTCACTAAAGTCAGCAGTTAGGGTTAATTCCACAAGTACATCAACGATTAAATTAAATAGAAATGGAGACAGTGAGCTGGCATCCCTGACAGATGCCACTAATTGTCACCACTTTAGATGACAACTCGCCATAAGCTCTTAACCTGGCTGCATGAGTTCGAGTTCCAGCACAGACAACACAATAATACGAATAATAATAAGCAAAACGTTAATCTGTTTCTTAAAGAACTCGTCAACAAATCACATTTAATTTATAAATGTGTAATTATGATCGTCATCTGTCAAAATGATTCTGATAAATATCTAAGATGCATGAAACAAATTCAAATTTTCAAAAGAATGGACACGGAACAAAGAGTACTCTTTCCGATAAATTCACCATCAGGCTCTACAATTATATATACATTATAATGAATGAATGAATTAGTTTTATGAACGACATTAATATTTAAATGACATCAAATCAATAATATTGATAGATTACAGCTGAACAGCATCAACATAAAATAAGCTGAATGTCAGAAGAATTAGGAAAGATAATAGTACAAATTCATGAGTTTATACTCTCTGCTGAGGGCCAGGGCAGTAGTAGGGGCTGGACTTGTTTCTTTTGAACACATAGCTCTGGTTGTTTGAGGCGAATTGCAATAGCCTCTGCTGTTTGGAGCATGCGGTGCTTCGACGATTTTGGTAGTTTGTTAGGCACCCGGTATATTATAGAGAAGGATTCTTCAATGCTAACTGGCTTTGTGACTGGTTTGCACCAGATGGTCTAATATCGAACTGTTAATAGTTTTAACTACTTCTTTACTTAGCCATAGTGGGATATGTTCTCGAGAGAGCACGAAAAATCAAGTTCCTAGAGCAACGGCCAACATAACTCGCTCCACAAGCGCAGTTGAATTGACAGATACAATGTGAAGTGGCTAGTCTAGGTACTTCATCTTTCAGTCGAGATAGCACCATCGGTCGTGTAGAGAATAATAGGTGTATTTCGCCAGCATTAAAGTTCTTTGAACTGATTTTCTTAATTTCTTCGTAATTATCTCGCTTGGTATATCGCCCATGAATTGTAGTCGTATATATAAGATGGCTTCTTGTTTACAGACAGTGAGTAGTCCTTTTCCACTTTATTTGTCATATGTTTCCTGATAAATTTTTCGGAATAGCTATTTTCGATCAAAGTATCATATACAATGCTTAATTCATCTTCAATTACTTCTTCTGAGCATATAGCTCTAACTCTGTGGCTAAGAGTCTTCACCAAATTTCTTTTGTAATTATCATCTCATGATAACGCGTGAAAAAATCTGTTTACTCTGTTGACACCCGAGCACAAACGTACACACACACACACACACGTGCATACGTCAGTAGTAGGTAAACAAAGAGCTCATAAAAATAGAAAAGAGAAAGAGTTCATATCAAAATGGGGTTTGGGGGGTGTTGAGGGGAAGTAGTTTTTTATTATGGAAGTTTCTTCTTTTAAATAAACAAAATTTCACACTCATTTATGCATGATGCTCATTTTTATTGTCAATATCAATGGCTGGCTTATAAAAATCCACACACCTTATTCTTTATTATTATTATTATTCGTAAAGAATGATAATAAATTGACAGAAGAAATAAGCCATATAAAAATTTTTTTAAAGGCAAGTGAAGGTAGGTGAAAGGAAAGTGGCAACAACAGCAAAAACAACAACAAATGAAGCCAAAATATAAGCAACAAAAAAAGGATCCTCACAGAAAATCACTTTTAAAAGATAAGAAAACGTCAGTCAGTAAGGAAATATGAAAATCAATGAACCAAACAGTTTTCCTATACTGGAACTTAATTACTTGTGGGTTTAAAATTAATAGAGGCTTTGAGTTGATTCGCATTCATATTAGCCAGCTTATGGGGAATTGTCATCTGAATTGATAACAACCAGTGGTGTCCGTCAAGGATGTCCATTTTCCCTATTTCTGTTTAACTTCATCATAGATATGCTAATGGAAGTATCCTTAACTGAACTTAACGACTTAGGAATCGACTTGTTACCAGGGAATAGTCTTATAGACTTAGAATACGCAGACGATATAGTCCTGTTAGGGGAGGATGCTGACAAAATACAGAGTCTTCTGAACACCTTAAGCAGCAATCTTCGTAAGTTTGACATGCGATTCGCCCCTGTAAAATTTAAGATGCTGCTACAGGACTGGACTACGTCAACTCCTAGCTTAGTGATAGGGAGTGAAGTGATAGAACATGTTGACCACTTCACCTATTTGGGAAGTTGTATCAGCACCAACGGATTGATTGGTGACGAAATCTCAGCAAGGATCCAAAAAGCTCGAGCTGCTTTCGCTAACTTACGCCATCTCTGGCGTAGGTGTGACATCTGGCTATCAACCAAGCAACGTGTGTACTGCTCAGTAGTTCGCTCCGTCCTTCTCTATGGCGGTGAAATGTGGCCATTGAGAGCGGAAGACATGAAGAGATTGTCTGTTTTTGACCACAGATATTTACGATCTCTCTCTCGAGTTAGGTGGTATAATAAGGTAAGTAATGTTGACATCAGGCGTAGAGTATTGGGCAAAGAGGAAAAATCAATCGAAGAGGCTATAAATTTACATAGATTGAGATGGCTAGGTCATGTGCTGCGCACGCCTAACCATCGCCTCCCCCGACGGGCATTACTAGCTGATATAGGTGCAGGTTTGAAAAGAGTAAGAGGTGGCCAAACAAAAACATGGCCTCATCAATCCATGAAATCCTCGACAGTTAGTTAAACTGAGTCAGGTAGGGAGATGCAGACTTCCGGGTTGGGGCCCTCGAGACTCTAAGAATCAATGGCTGGAGACAATAGGTGACATGGCTCAAAATCGTTGTCAGTGGCACAGATGTATTCAGTCTCTGTAATATTCAGTCTCATATTCCTTTCTACCATTACTCATTCCGTTTCACTCTTATACTTGTCAAAACTCTATTGATTCTCTTCACTCATCTTCTTGTCTACCTTTGTGTGCTATTTGGAACGTGGCAACTGGAACTGCTACACTTCGGTGCCAAGTTCTATGTTGAATCCGGACAGAGACAGACAAACAGAACATTCACACACTTCAGTTTTAGTAGTTTTTGAAACAATATTTATGTGTTGTAAAGGTTCAAGTGTATCACTGAGATGACCGGCAAAACAATCATGCAAATACATCCAGCTGATGAGGGAAGAAAAGAACAACACTAACCTACAGAATTCCACTGCTAACCACTGGCAAAATGATATTACTAGGCTCGACATTATATAGTCAGTATTCCTTTGGGTTCCGACGAGGGAACATAGGACTTCAACAGCACCTCTATATTTCATCATGTCACCTGAGGTCCTCTTTAGATGGCTGCACAATTACCAATAAGTTCCCATCTCTTCTTTACACACGATTATCCCCAATTTGATCCTCAGAACGATTCCCATTCGGTTTCTACATGTAAGCCTTCTTCAAGGGTGATTTCACTGAGAGGTCTCCTCAGCCTATGGCCAATCCATCTATATTTCCTTCGGCATATTTCTGGGGCAATAAGTTCTTGGTTGACTCGCTGACAGAGTTCCTTCCTGTTAATTCTTCCTGGCCGGCCATCTGATCGTCACTATGGAGCCATAGAAGGCAGCTGCTGACATAGGCTTCAGTAGCCTGTTAGAAATGGTTTTGGTGACGCGTTGTCTCTGAACAGTATAGAAGAAATGATTTTACTTCCTCATAAGGTTCTGCAGTTATATACAGTGAACAAAAAGTTGACTTGTTAACAGAGCTTTGAAGGTTATCTGCTGCATTCCGATTTATCTTAATTTCACGGAATCCATCTGAAAAAGCAGAACTTTTGTGTTCAGAAGAAATCTGTGTAGCCGCGTTGCTTCTCATGGCCACCACTACTTGGTTGTAAAAATTTTAGTATTTCCACTAACTGCCAAGATATATACAAGGTATCGTGGTTTCAACCATTTCTAAGTATCTCATAAATTTTCATCTTAATTCTACCTGATATTCAATTCAGTATTCCTATGTATATTATCACTAAACATGCATCTGAACTGTAATCTATTGACTTTAACAACTCAGTATTTTGTAAAAATCAGTGTTACCAATAAGAATTACTCCAACTTACGGAATCCTTCGAAGTGAGGACAGGAGTAAGACATGGCTGCCTACTATCGCCAATGATTTTCCTGATTGCAGTAGACTAGATAATGCGACAAACAGTGGGCAATCACGAAACAGGCATAAAATGGACTCACACAAAAAAAAACTTGGAGGATCTGGACTTCGCCGATGATATATGTCTGATTTCCCACAAACTGGAAGATATGCAAGTGAAAAGCAACAAGTTGGAAGAAGAAGCAGCAAAGATAGGACTTCAGGTGAACATAGAGAAAACAGAGGTGATGAAGATTCCTGGTCAAAACCAACAGCAACAACAACAACAGACAACAATCAGCATAAATGGAAGGAACCTGAAAGAAACAATCTCCTTTTACCTACCTGGGAAGCATCGTTTCAACTACAGGCCAACGGAACTGACGAGGATATCAAAGCAAGAATCGGGAAAGCAAGACAAGCTTCCACTACTCTCAAGTCTGTGTGGAGGTCAACAACACTCAGCATCAAAAATAAGATCCGAATTTTCAACTCCAATGTGAAGTCAGTGCTACTATACGGATCACAGACTTGCACTGTGCGTCATAAAGAGCATCTCAAACAAACTACAGACCTTCATTAACAGTTGTCTTCGCTCAATGCTACTCAAGATCAGATGGCCGGCCAGAAAAGATCAGCAATAGGGATCTCTGGCAATGAGCGAACCAACACAGCAGGAACCGATTGTGAAACAAATAGACAGGAAGAAATGGAGATGGATTGGCCATACTCTGAGGAAACCATCAAGTGACATCACTAGACAAGCCATCACTAGAGTGGAACCCGAAAGGGAAGCGGCGAGTTGTTCGTCAGTGCAAGGGTGACTTGGAGGAGGTCGTGTGAAGAGGAGATGAAAGCATGTGGGCAGACTTTGAGCCAGGTGAAGACTCTAGCAGAGAACCGAACGCAATGGAGAGGCACGGCTGAAGCCCTATGTTCCTCTAGGAATTAAAGGAAATAATGGTAATAAATTACGTGTATACATAACTGTACAACCAGATGAGGAAGAATATTCTTTCTTCAGTCATTTTGCATGATAAGCATTTCAATGGGAATTTCTGCAGCGATCGAAGATGCAAGTCACTTTTGATATTTCCAGTTCCTTGTAAGATCTTAACTCTATTTATTTGTTAACTCTTTCAACATACCAGAGCATTCATTTAGCATCGCTGTAGTGTTTTCACCTGTGTTTATTACAGTACGAGATTTCTTGTCAACGGTTCGTCTTCTGTGTTGTTTTCGTGTGCCAGTGGTACTAATGTTGCTGACGTCACTATTATCAATTACAGTAGTTTTCATTAGCGCAATAGGTTCGCAGAGCTTGCAGTCTAATACGTCGTACTATCAATCACAAGAGAAATAACTATGAACATAAGCTGAAAGAATAAGAATTTGAAGTAGATAGGCACACCGAATCCTGTTCTTTTCATATTCATTACTAGTTTCAGTTTCTTTTCTGTGAATGTTTGTTTGGGTCCCCTGTTAGTTCAACTTTTCCGCCTAATTTTACTAAAATCTCATCACAAGATTCATTTATCTAACACGGTTGGCACACTAAGTGATATCAAGTACTTTTTATTTATTAATTTTATCATTATTTCTTCCTTTTGGGTTCCTAATGGAAATTACAGCTTCAACAATACATCTCCACTTTATTCTATTTTCTGCTGTCTTCGTTAGAAGGGCCCACGACTGACCATAATCTGTCATCTCTTCCTCATACGATCTCCTCCATGTCACCCTAGGACGACCCACTCGTCGCTTCCCATTTGGATTCCACTCGAGTGATGGTCTGCATTACGTGCGATGTCATTCGTCGGCCTCCTCAATGTATGCCCGATCCATCTCCACATTCTTCTACATATTTGTTGAGCGATCGGCTCCTGGTTGGTTTGTTCCCAGTCAGAGTTTCTAGTTGCTGATTCTTTCTGGCCAGCTAGCCATTTGATCTACAGCATGGAGCCAGCGAAGCGGACAGCTGTTGACAAAAGTCTACACTGGTCTGTTAGAAATGCTATTCGTGATACGCAGTGCAAGTTTCTGACCCGTATAGAAGCACTGGCTGACTTCACATTTATATATATATATATATATATATATATATATATAAGCGGTTTGATAAATTGAAAATTTACGTTTCCATCCGTGTCTTGCCTTCTGCTGTTACATTTGATGTCTCTGCCTGCCAACAAGTGGAAAGCCTGTGCCCTGCAGTTTTTAATGGAGACATAAAGATCTTGTACGTCTGCGAAACTGTTGCGGAGTTGAATGTCGTTCAAGATCCGTCAGCGATGAGGCTATTACTTGGAATGCTGCTGAGAGGTCGGGTGAAGCTAATACGCGCCAGGGTCACGCAAACTGCTTCAAAAGTGGGAAGGACCATACACGATAACCGCGAGACGGAGCCATGTATATATATATCATCAGAAGTACAAACAAAGAGAAGTAAGTGAACGTCAGCAAGCTCCGGACACAGAGATCGGTTTCCCGATCTCAGACAGCATCAATTCGGTTTTGATTGTAACAGAATTGACTGATAAAGTTTCAGTGTAGAACTTCGCCCAAAAGTGCAGCAGTTCACGTCATCACATTTCGTTAGTATACAAAGGTAGAGAGATAAAATGTACAAGAGTAAGAGCTGCACATGGGACATAATGACAATCTGATGGATGTAGGAGGTCACAGAGTCAGTGGAAACATTTGCATCACTGAGAATCACTTTAGGCCATGTCCCTAACAGTTTGAACTCCCAAGGACCTCAGCCACGTAGTCTATACCACCCAGAGTGGCTAAAGCCATCAGTCAGAAACTTCAATGATTAATGTCAGGTTTTCGCGTGACCACCCTCAAGTCTTTTCGAAATTGATCAAATGTCAGTTAACATTAGTCAAACAGGTTAACGAAGGCTTGGGATGTGCAGCATAGGTCCTAGCAATCTCAACCAATCAAGCGAATTAGTAATCTGTATAATATCAGATGTAAAGCTGTTTGTCCTAAAGCACAAACTAATCCCCTAGGATATTTTTCTATCGTCTCCTGTGGTTTCAAACCCAATCAAAAATGTGTGCGAGTATATTTTTCTACTTCAGAAAATAATTGAATGGATGAACAAAACAAGAATCAGAGAAAATATGACACATTGCATGGGATGGAAAGTCAGGTACTCCAGTGATTTAAGCAGGTCACCATCACTATTGGTAACACAGACTAGTGTATGTCGTACTAACTTTTGCTTTACGACTGAGAGTTTCATGCCACACAACTCACTGGTGCTCATATTATATTAGCAACATCTTCATTCTGGCCAGTAATTATAAAACCTACAGAATCTTCAAGAGTTCATTTTACGAAATTTCCCTTCGTACAAGATCTTCAAGTAAAATATTAATTGACACTATATCCTGTGACACAGTGGTCTCTGAGCTTAAGCACAAACCATTCCATTATGACATATCTGCTTTGTTTCCTTCAAGAAATCCAAGACATGTAGTTGAAAACCAATTGTAAGATGTTCAGAAGGACATTTTGACACCCAAGGACATAACTTGCAGGAGATGCAGACTTCCAGGTTGGGGCCCTCGAGACTCTAAGAATCAATGGCTGGAGACAATAGGTGACATGGCTCAAAATCGTTGTCAGTGGCACAGATGTATTCAGTCTCTGTAATATTCAGTCTCATATTCCTTTCTACCATTACTCATTCCGTTTCACTCTTATACTTGTCAAAACTCTATTGATTCTCTTCACCCATCTTCTTGTCTACATTTGTGTGCTATTTGGAACGTGGCAACTGGAACTGCTACACTTCGGTGCCAAGTTCTATGTTGAATCCAGACAGACAGACAGAAGCACATAACTTGCGAACAGATATTTCATGTATTAGGACACGTTGCCACTCACAAACAGGCCATTCCTCAAGTCTAGTAGGAACTTGTGCATCAGCAACTTGTAAACGCTTTAAATACACACAAGAGTAGAAAATACCATGAGAAGTCATATCTTAATCAATTAAAACAACCGAACGAGAGAAAACATACGCAATAGAGAGATGGAAGTTTTTGCCAGCCCGTTTTAGGCAGGCTTAAAACATAACAAAAAGATCTATTCTCATTCCATGTACGGCATGAATGACATCGGATGACTGGAGGTGCATAGTTTCCTATGCGGTCACATGATCATAGTGACGAGACAGTGAATAATGCGACAGTGTGCAATTCAAAAGTTGTCGAAATTACTACGACTAAAGACATTTTCAACTAAAAAAGTTGTTTACTTGTAAGTAGTATAAATAAATGTATAAAAATTGATCGTAATTCTGACCACGAACTACTGAAGATCAGGGAATACTGCAAAACTCTTTCGTCCTAATTTCGGACTCTTCTCCAGTACACACACATCACCCCATTGAGGATAGAACCCAGGACCTTCAGGTTGTAACGAGAGTTCGTCGACCATCAAACAATGGGCGAAAGATAATGCTCCATCAATACTACTTTCTGCTAATTTGCCATAAATAAAGCGACAGCTAGTCAATGTCACCGGTGAATATCTGTACTAAGACCCAACTTAGTGGAACCTACCGGTCACGACTACCTACTGGAAATCCAACCTCTGGTCAGTCACTAATGAGCAGAAAAATATTAGTTTTCAAGTGTTAGCTTGCAAGAATTAAATTGATTTCAAGTTTGAGAGACACATTTAAACCACGGAAAATTGGATAATTGTCTCAGTCTAGTCTAGAACTCTTCAGGACATTCAAGTTAAAAAAACACTGAATTCATGAGTGTCAACGCTAGTGGCGTTCTGGATTCACCCATCACATATATTTATACAAATACAATGTTGTATTTTTTTTATAAGGATTACCACACAGAGAATAAGCAATCTCAAGGAAGTGACAATACAGCAATGTAAGTAAGTAAGTAAGAGAAATATTACAGTGACAAGGTCCTTTTCTTATTGTCAGTAACCAAACTGACAAATTTTGGAGAACGAAGCTCCAACTGTCTGTACTGGTTATTATAATTATAATAATCATTATTACAGAAAATAGAAATCAGATGGAAATATATGGATAAGAACAAAAAAGGTTCAATCATCACATAAATGAAGAGGTTGGAAGAAGTTTATGAAGAAGGGCAGAGTATTGTGCTCACTCACAAATTTTTCTCTTTTTTTGTTTAAATTACAGGAATGATGAATATGATGCTCAGCCTCCTGAAGGAACATTTTTCTAAGGGAAACTCAGATGAGAGACGTGTGTATTTACATTGAGAAGAGAAGCCAATTGTGATATGACTATGGGCTTAATGATGCATGTGAAAAAGAGACAAAATAAAGTAGGGATAAAAAGAAAAAAGACAACTCATGATGAAAGACTTTTCACAAAATCAAAAAAGCACTGAAAAGGAATATCAATCACCTTAATGGCTGGCTGTTAGCCTATTTTCAAAAATATGTTTACATTTACAGGTGCAGCATTGTCTTTCAAAAATATTATCCGACTAACTTGTAATACTAGGGGATTGCAGATAATTCGTGCAGTTGATTTTGTATTTGTAAACTCGATTCAAGGCAATCTTTACGAATTTGTTTGGAAATTGATTCAACCTGTTTCATCAGAGAATTGAGTAAATATACATTAAAAATAGTAAAAATATAATTTTCCTTTTAAAAATAGTCGATAAGAGCAATATATCATGAAAATTTCTATATTATATATTAGAGAAAAATTGTTAAATCATTTGCGAAATCCATAGTTCCAAGCCAAAAAGCACCATAATGTCCATTTAGAAACGTAAAACATTCATATCATATTATGTGATCTAGCTAACATTATGAATAGAAATGAGTAAACCAAGCAATGTGACCTATTTGCTGATGGTTGATATGAACTGTTGGGGAACTTTTCACATCAACCAGTAGTGAGTAGCAGTCAGACCGAAGGACCAGGCGTTGTTTAAGTGATTTGGAGCTAAACTCGTCAGAGATGTGATTGTCTGAGAAAGCCCAGTCAGTTTTAAACAGTAAGAGTCCTGGTTAGCTCAATTTGATAAATTGGCAATATATAAGATCACTAAAGCACAACTGATTATCATGTGCGGTCATTAATTTCCTTAGAATAAAACTGAAACAATGGGTGTTAATTTAACAAACATATTTTAACAAAATTTTTTTTCTGATCCCACTTGGAGATGTGGTTCCTTTTGTTTCAGAACTTGACTTACAGCCAGAAGGCCCCAGGTTCGACTCTTGATCCATCTAAATAAGTCTGGCCAACTGGTTAGTATCATTAGCCTTCACTTATTAATATTGTTTGTTATTCTCTTCGGTTCCGAGTGGGACACAGGGCTTCAGCAACAACTCTCCACTTTCTTCTATTTTATGCCTCCCTCTTCAGTTGGGTTCACGATGGACAGTAATCTCTCGTCTCCTCCGCGCTACACTAGCTCCTTCATGTCAACCTAGAACCGATAACCTACTCGTCACTTCCCATTGCGATTCTACTCGAGCGATGGCCTGCACTGAGCGCGATGTCATTCGACGGCCTCTTCATAGTATACCCCAACCATCTCTATTTCCACCTACATATTGTTTCTTGTTACTAATTCTTTCTGGTCATTTGGTCTCCAGCATGGAGCGAACGCAGCTGTTGATGAAGGTCTGAAACCTGTTGGAAATCCTTTTCGTCACACGCTAAGTTTCTGACCCGTATACAAGGATCGACTTGACATTGGTGTTGAAAGTGTGAATCTTGTTCTTTATGCTGGCTTCAGGTTGACGATGGCGTATCTTGCCTTTCCGATTCTGGCTAGCTTTGAGATCTTCATCCGTTCTGACTACCTGTGGTTGAAATGATGCTTCCTAAGTAAGTGAAGGAAGAAACCTCTGTAAAATCTCTCCCGTTGATGGTGATTGGTGCTAGTTTATTGTTGTGGGTGGTTAAGTGGTTATCTTCACTACCTCCGTCTTCTCTGTGTTCACCTGCAGTCCTGTCTTCACTGCCAACCTCTTCAGCCAGTTTGTTGGATTTCGCCTGCAAGTCTTCGAGTTTGCGTGACAATAAACATAAATCATCTGCGAAATCCAGATCTTCTAGAGTCTTCTTATCAGTTCTGACTTCTCATTCCCGGCGCACAGTCTGACGCATAATCCAGTCCACCACAATTAAGAATATCATCGGTGATAACAGGCAGTCAGCTTCTCTTACTCCTGTATTTACTTCCAACGCCTCACTGAGTTTCCCGTTGCGGATCACCTGACTAACACGTTGACATTGTCATGTAGCCAGATGTTGAATGAGGTTGATAGAGAATTAGGCACTGCACGGTCAACGCTGTCTGGTGAAGATCTTTTCAAAGTCGATGAAGTTAAGCTACAGGTTGGACTGTCATTCTAAGCTTTGTTCTGTGATTACAATGCATAGTGTTGCACTTAAATCAGCACATGATTTGCCTTTCCTGAATCCAGCTTGTTCTGGTCGGTAGGGTGGATTACTGCATCCAGCGCATCTTTTATTCTCTCCAGGATAACGCGACTTAGTATTTTACTTGGCGTCGACAAGAGCATTCATTATTCCACGCCAGTTCTTGCAGAGGCCTACAATCATTGTGTAGCTCATATTATAATGCCTTAAAAAAATCATTTCCAGATTAACTGAGTCCAATGTGACTTGAATTTATCCACATATTTCTTCTATAGCAAATATTCTATACACAATAAACACAGTAGTTAGAAGTATGTAAGTCTCCAGCGTTGTAGAATAGAATTTAATGAAGCGACTGACTTTCAATGTCATCTTCAGTTTTATTCGACAGAAAAAAAATAGCGAATTTATTAAGATACTTACAATTGTATGAAACATTAGTGTATCTTCATTATCACATTCATATTCTTCAATTGTATCTAAATCTTCTAAAAATCGTAGTGTTAGTGAATCATAATTCTCTCGAACAATTTCTAAAACCTTAGAAGACAATAGAAATAGATAAATGGATATTTTACACACGAATTTCATAGGGGTTAACAGATAAAAAATGTTGAAACAACCCCAATCCTACTGTAAAGAGCAAAAGACCGATGAGGCTCGAAAGTAATGTGTTTTATAGGGGGTAAACGCATTGTAGGTGCATAAATTTGGTCTTCAAGTCTTTATCTGCACATCATTTGCAAATTGGTCGAATATCAGCATATTCGATAGCTTGTTGGATTCTCCACAGTATTTCTAACGTTCTGCTCAAAGTTCTTTTCCTCGATTGCTTTTCTTCCAGTGCCCAAAACATATTGTTACTTTTAAGAATTTGTATACTGATATACTACTTATATCTGATTATAAGCAGCACTGACCACACTGCTTCTTCCTTTCTCACTTTCAACCCTTCCCTTCTATCCTTTGCTAATAAGTACTTTATTATTTCAGAGTATCATATGTGACTAAGCATAATACCCAGTGTCTTTTCGAATTGCATGGAGGATTTCATCATGAGCTGACATCAGTTACAGAACGACCGTAAAACCTGGGAGTACTGGACAGCTGTTTCGTACTAGTTTGGGACTTTTCAGTAGTACGCAACCACCGGGATTCGAATCCGGTATCTTCGGGTTACAAGGCGAGCTCGTAGACCATTGAGCCCCACCGGGACCCGATCGAATTAGCGCATTTAGAATACCATAGGATATCAAACTTGGCGCATTGTATTTGTCTTCCACTGATCATATATATATATATATATATATATATATATATATATATATATATATATAACAGCCAGCCGTAGACTTTCGCCAGCAGCTGCCTTCATTGTCTTCATACTGAAGATTATATTGTAGTGGTGTGTTACAGCCAATGTGTCCAACGGAATATTATTTCACATATTCCCACAGTTCAATACTGCATTAGCAACAGAATATGATGTATATTTGAACATTTTTATTTCACATCGTTTGATGTAAACTGAAATCACGCGCTCAGTGATTGGTTAAAGAATATAAGCTGTATATGTATAAATAGCGGTTCAATCACATACAAATATACCTTGACTTCCGTGTTTTGTCTTCTGCTGTTACGATATGGCTAGCAAGAAAAGGATTAGGAACAAAAAACTCTGTTGCAAGAACCTATTGCCCAACAAATATGCAGAAGAAAGTAGAGACGCATAAAAGAAACGCACCCAAGCTAAACTTTATTCACCACTAACTACCAATCAGCGAACGACGTCAAATTATCCAATGAGATTCCCGAACGTAGTTCAATGTTGTATAGCGCCTAATTCATTGCTAATGCGTGCCCTTACAAGGTTACGTTTGCAATTCGAGGAGGACAGTGTTTTCCAGTATTGCCTCGATTTAGGGCTGCTCTGGAAGGAACGAACTTGTTCGAGAGGGTAGTATTATGACTTTAAAAAGCTATAGCAGGTCAACTGATGGATTTGTCCATCGTTGTACTATATGCTTGAAGCGTGTTAGTATTAGAGAGGGTAAGCTGATTATTTTAATATTTCGTAGGAACATTTTTTGCAAGGACACACCTCTCCTTGACGCAAATTTTGTATATCTGCAACTACTGGGTATTGAAACAGCCAGTGAGAGCCACAGATGCCAAGACGGAGAACAGCCTCGTCTCAACAGTTCAATGGTAACAGCATTGTAGAGATATTGCATCTTGGAAAATGAAGATCACTTCGTTGTTGGGCGGAACGACGTTGTTGTGCACGTGGATGAGACTGTGTTGCTGAAAAAGATATACAACCATGGTCGCCAGCGAGCGAATAATATTTGGTCATAGGTTTATACGATACTTCCCTCCGAAAAGGATTCGTTGAAAGAATAGCAGATAGAAAGTCGACCACTCTAATACCTATTATTACGAGACTTGTAAAACGTGGGTTCAATTATACACACTGATGAATGGAAAGGTTATAATTCTCTGTCATCTTTGGGATATATTCATCACAGAGTCAACCATTCCAGTGATTTTGTGGATCCAGTTACGAGGACTCATACAAATTCTATTGAAGGATTTTGGGGCCGGTTAAAAAATCGGATAAGGGCTAATAAATGGATCTCAAAAGGATCTCATTTATAGTCATTTAGATGAATATATATGTACAGAATGTGGTGTGACTTTTCCATTGACAGTCAGTCCGATGCTGAACTGGGAGATGTTTCTATCACATGGTCAGGAAATATAACCCCCCTGTAATCGTTTTTTCCTTTTATTATGCTTTTTTTCTATAAATATACGTTTCCATTTATCATAAATGCCTCTTTAATGTGATTGGTCCGATCAGGGTCGTTTGCTGATTGATTGTTCGTGGTGTCGAAAGTTTAACTTTGCCAGAAACGCTGGGGAGACTGTTGAGTGACAACACGCGTGCAATGAAGGCTCCTCTCAAGTGGAACCCAAACGGGGGAACAGCAAGTTGGCCACCCAAGGGTGACACGGAGTGGATCGGGTGGGGGAAAACGATGAAATCTCATGGATAGTCGTGGAGCCAGCTAGAAAAGATTTCAGAGAGCGGAGTGAAATGGCGATTCGCCACTGAAGCTTCAAGAGATTAATAACAATAATAATACCCAATCACAGGAAATAACACACCCTGTGATCGTTTCAATTATTTCTGATGTATCATTGATAAAAGAATAAAACTTGTGCACTGTGGTAGAGTGTAATTCCATTATGGGTAAATTTTGTTTTGATAAAGTCTCACAGTGTCATACAGTAATGTTTACTGATGATGTTTCGAGCACAATTTATTGATCACAATCATATCAAGGTGTATGAGGCTCCTGTAATATATATTCACACCTCCTAACTACCATTTCAAGTTGAAAATTATTATTTCAATTTGTTTCCATGCTCATTTTTTTGCACACTTGTAATTCATCCTAATCCTGTGTGATTTTTGTTTTTCTAAGCCTCTCGTAAACCATATCTAGTTGAAAATAAATTGTCACCTTTTATTCACCTTCGTAATTATGTGGAATCAAGCAAAAATGGTATCTATGTAAAATTATGTATTTAAATGCGATTATACAGCTTTTGAAAATGAAATCGCCGAAAAGATCACCATCTTTACTGAAATTCGTGTTCTCTTCTCTCTCTAATACCTGAAGTCTGACTGGGTACTGTTCGAGATGAGCTGAGTCCCAACTAGGGTACACCGTTGGTGTATGAAACAGCAGTCTGGTTTATAGATCAATTCGATTTAGCTAGCAAATGCTACTGTGATGTAAGTGCTGTTCAAAACTATTCATGTGTGGTGTACAGGCATCATGAGTTGCGTCCACGTTTGTTTTCTTGGTCGTCAATGATGATATCAAGCAGATTACATATTGTGATTTCGAAGTATTGTAGTGAGAGCTGGTAGACAGTAATTTACGTCAATGTTTACGTCCCCAATATTGGTCATGAGAAAAATAAGAACAAAGACTGACTCAACAACCAATCACAGCAGCCTTTGCGTAGGCGGATACAATTTGCAGATAGATAATCTGAACTTCAAGAAACGGTCACAAAGAGATGAAAGAATAGCGTTCAGCCAGAAACCACCAATCAGAAGACTGTGTTTGTCTGCTTACAATAATCTATAATAATGTACATGAAAATCTATAAATATCTGTTGATTTCCTAAATAAGTGATCTGTTGCCTGGCTCTTGTCTTCTGTCGTTACAGTATTACTCTGTCATCTCAAGTAGGGTACGCTTTTGCACTTTTTTTTTACCGTCATCTTAAAGTCTTATTGTCTATTGTGGTATTTTGTTGGTCATTTAATTTTAATGATTTGATTTAGCATAATACAGGTGTTCATTCCTTTCTGCTATAAATAGTAATATTTCCGTGCTATTTTCTCTCTAATATCCTATTGAGCGTTTTCCACGATCAGAAATCAGGCAGTTTAAGCTGTGATTCAGCTCTCTCATCTGAGTCAAACTGGTTTGTGCACTACACTGATCACCTCAGTCCTAAACAAGAGAAACGCCAGTCCGATATTTTGATACTGGTTACTGGTGTCCACCTACTCATGTCTATCAAAATCAGTAGTATAGAGCATTAGAAAACTGCTCCACCCTTGTTTATTATTGCGATGGTGTACCCTATCTGTGAAAGCTTTTCTCTTTCATTGAATCATTTTCGATTGATACTTTTTTTTCTTCGCACCATTTTTAATCAACACCTCACAAAAAGATAAAAATATAAGCTTACCTGACTTTCTGTCAACGAGGTCAAATTATTCGATGTAGAGAAAGCAGCTATTTTCGCATTGAAATGATTGACGATTGCCCTGAGATGATTATAAAATAAAAATATAAATAATAGACTCTACAATTAGATGCATACAAAATAAAAAAGTGATGCTAATAATAATAATAATAATAGTAATAATAATAATAATCAGTTACAGTGCAATGAGCGTAAAATTTAAACAAAACAACATTACCTTAAAGTACTTAACTGAAGGACAACTGATGAGGCGATCTCTTTCACTTCAGTAACAGAACTAGTTGAATGTTGTAAACCTATACAAAAGAAAAGAAAACTGGAAATAATTAGCAGTTTGATCAAGGATTGATATCAGTTAGAGAACCAATGGAAACTACCCACGGATCTTTAAGTAAACTGCTAATCGATAGTATGTTACTTGACATAATACTGTTTGACTTGAATAAAAAACCAAGCCTTAATATATTTCCCTCCTTTCTCCAAGAAATGCAGGGTAGTAGGATCAAAGTCATTTATAAGTGTGAGTGAGTACACTTTGTGACCTAAAGATAATATCGAGTTTGACCACGGATTGATATCACTTAAAGAACCAGTGAAAACCATGGAGTAGTGGACAGCTGTTTCCTCCGTGCTTGTTGGAGACTCTTCAGCAGCATGCACCCACATGACTAGCGTCCGAAACCAGGACGTTCCGCATACAAGGCAAGCTCGTATGCCATCCAATCACTGGGACCTGATCTAATGGCCAGGCCATGAATTCTAACTTCTGTCAATTCACGACAAAGCGCGACCACTTCGCAATGTCTTTTTCGATGAGTTACTGCCTCAGCTTCAACCTGCTGCACCCTACTGGTCACGGATTCCCACTAGAACCCCAGGTAAACTACCTGAATAGGGCCAGTTACTAGTGAGCATCCCACTGATTTTCAAGTACTGGTTTTGTAGGGATTGTTTTGTTTGATTGGTTACGGGATTTCATCATGAACTGACATCAGTTAGAGAACCATCGAAACGGCATTTTACTCAAGAATTTATTACACTCGTAATTGTAATGATTAGCAAACCATTGACAATGAAACAGACGATTTTTTAAGTTGAAATATGGTAATGTTGATAAATCACTTAAATTAACAAGCATCTTGATCAGCCTTACTCAACAATCACCAACGCGATAAGTGTGAATAGATTATATGACTCATTAACTTAAGTATTCCACAATGTAAAAGTTCTTAGAAAGTTTAATCCTTCTCCTAGGTTATGTATGGTCCTCCACACACATAAACTTAGTATTAAATGGGATTCTATTGACTCTTCACCTAGAAAATGTACAGGGTGAGTTAGCTATGCCAGATTTACAGGAATCTGTCGAGTTCTAATAGGCAGTCAGACGCTGAATTCCTTCCCCTCAAGAAATCAAAAACACGAAAAATAATCTGACAAAGTAGGTTTAGTGAAGTATCGAGCCGGGAGCCTGACTAGCAAGTCAGGAGATTTATATAAATGAAACATATGAGGAAAACATTACTATCCACAAGACTGAATTCAAAATTATATTAGGATCCTTAAGAAAAATGAGGGTATTAATGTTAATAATGAAAATAATATATAAATAATAAGGAATTTGAAGCCTCAATAATACTGCCATATAGAGAAGGAACATCAGTGGCTCTATATACGATTCTTAACAAGGGTGGAATTAGGGTGGCAGTTAAATAAACCAGAGGTTAACTTTGTCGAATAAAGAACCCTACAGATTCAGAAAGATGGCATAATTTACCAGATACCATGTAATGACTGTAAACGTCAAGCAATGAGAACATAGGAGGTATTTAGGCAAATCCGGAATGATTGATCCTGCCTAGGTTAAGCGACCTAGAAAAAACTCCACTATTGCATTGCATTCACACCAATTAGGTGGAACAAAGTGAAAGTGTTACAAAATAATATAATTAGGTGGAGAGAAAGGTGCTGATCATAAAATCTTTGTTCATTGAATTAATACAAAACACGTGCAATCGCAATGGCACAAAACCTATAGAGGAAATAAGGAAAACTGCATTGACGAAGAAACGGGATGGAGTAAGGCAGGAGTGTAAAGCAGGTTGGTAATTCGTGGTAATGCTTACATTGGTAAGATTATGAGCAGCAATGAACTGTTCTTGAAACGTGATCCAGTTGTTAATACTGTGTCATTGCATGTTATATCAAATTAACTTATCTAATATGGCATGGAGGTCAGCAGCATTCAGCGTCAAAAATAAGATCCAGATTTTCAACTCCAATGTGAAGTCAGCGCTACTATACGTATCAGAGACTTGCACTGCGCGTCATAAAGAGCATCTCAAACAAATTACAGAGCTTCATTAACAGTTGTCTTCACTCAATACTACTCAAGATCAGATGGCCGGCCAGAAAAGATCAGCAACAGAGATCTCTGGGAGCTAACAAACCAGGAACCGACTGTGAAACAAAAAGGCAGGAAGAAATGAAGATGGATTGGCTGGCCATACTCTGAGGAAACCATCAAGTGACATCACTAGACAAGCTATTGCTCGAGTGGAACCCGAAAGGGAAGCGGCGAGTTGGTCGTCAGTGCAAGGATGACTTGGAGGAAGTCATGTGAAAAGGAGATGAAAGCGTGTGGGCAGACTTGGGGCCAGCTGAAAACTCTAGCAGAGGACCGAACGCAATGGAGACGCGCGGCTGAAGCCTTATGTTCCTCTAGGAATTAAAGGAAACAATAATAATATGGCATTATATTTCATTACACTGGCCAAATCCTCACAGCCTGGTTTCTGATTAACTGGGATCCAACAGGAATACAAAAGATTTGAGGTTTATTATGATTACAATGAGCAACAGCAATAATAATAATAGCAAACAGCTTTACACACTTACAGTATTCATAAAGATTTTCAACAAGCAAATGCATGCGTATTAACTCGTAATATAAATTGTCATATACATCAGCTGATTGGAGGAATCCATCTCCATGAAGAATGAAAAGATTGAAAATTTGAAGAGCCTATAAGAAAATAGAATATATATATATATATATATATATATATATATATATATATATATTAAGATTATTCATCAAAATAGGCAAATTACATATTAATATTCATTTGGTTTGTTGGGTCTCGAATGAAACAATTGCTTTAATTAGTTTACAGTTCTGCTGAAGTAAATAGACTTGTCAAACATGAGCAAGTGGATCATACTCATGTTATCACGAGGAGAACAAGAGGAAATATCGACGCATTTAACAATTGATTCTCCTTTGATGCGATGGTGGCTGCTGATTCCCCTCTTATCTACTTATTATTACTGATTTATTTGCGTTCATATTTATACTGCTTACTAGTAGTAAGTAGTATGGGTTTATATTTCATATTTGGTACTCCGCAACAATAGTTATTGACTTCTACTGGAACCGATCACATTCAATGTAAAAACATACTATTTAGCTTGGGGATAATTTCCTTCTTATGTTTAAACAGTATTCGCTGTACCTTTTTTTCTTTATGTTTCATCCTCTGTTGAAAATCACTTATTCAAATCCCTATATTCTTGACTCGTACATTCGCAGTTTCATCATCTTTGAGACGAACATTCTTCGAGGGAACGCTAAGAGTGGCATTCTCCAGTTGTCTACTGGTCTGCAGATGCCTTAAGGACAAGATCTCGCATCTGGCCACTTCTATGTGTGGAGATTGGTTCACTTGTTGCTGTGGAGTCAGGTAGATTGGTTGTTCCGTCTAGACGGGTTCAAGAACATTACGCTTTCGTCTCCTTTGCATTATTGAAGTTTTCACCATTCAGTTAGAGAAACAGGAGCTATGCATACAAAAAAATTTGTCCAACCACCCTTACTATCATGGTAAAAACCTTGTTCATTTCTACTGACTGATTTTTATTTGTTTGTTCCTCCAACTCCTTATGACTCTTGTATTTCTTTAGAACTCTTACATAATTCCATATTCCCCTTTGTTCATACTGATTACAACTCACTGATTAAATTATTCATCTTATTAGGTAACTCTAATAAATCTATTAAACTGCTCTTATGCCTAAACTACTGTTAACAACCATGACTGTGTTGCCTGCCTTTTTTCATGAAAAATTGTACATACATGAGAAAATGAATCCGCCGGAAAGAGCCTCTTCACTGAACTACGTATTCTGACTTCATTAGTGTCTGGTGAGGATTATTCACGAAGTATATCTAATGACACACAAACTCGAAAATCTACAGATGATAAACCAACAAGTTGACAGAAGGAGTAACGAAGACAGAACTTTTTAAACGGATGTAGAAAAGACAGAAGTGATGAACATAAAATAACCAAAAAGAACAAGAAGCGCCAATCACTATCAACAGGAGAAATTCGAAAGAGGTCACCTCTTCGACTTATATCTAGCTGGCATCGTTTCAACCACAGGATGCATAGATGAGGATGCCGAAACCGATGAGGATTGGAAAAGCAATACACGTCTTGAATAATCTTAAATCAGTATGGAAATCTACTGAATTCACGATAGAGAAAAATATTTGGATTTTCAGCATTAATGTCAGGTCAAACAGCGCTTTAAAATGGGTCAGTGACATGGTGCTTGCAACACAAAAAGAATTTTCAACAGGCTGTAAACTTTTATCAGTAGCTGCCTTCGTTCCATATTGAAGATCGGATAGCCGGGTTAGAAATGATTAGCAACAAGGAACTCTAGCAGGCAGCAAACCAATCAAGAACCTATAAGCCAACAGATATGCAGAAGGAAATGGAGATGGATCGGACAGACGCCAAGGAAATCGTTGAGTGACATCGTACGCTATGCAACCCATCGAGTAGAACTCCATTGAGAGGCGGTCAACCAGTTAGGCGTCCAAGGGTAACATGGAGAGGCCCATTGAGGAGGAGACGTGAACGTATGGACAATCGTGAAACTAGTAAAAAGAACTGCAGATGATAGGATGAAATGAAGATGTGCTGGTGAACCCTGATGTTTGACTCGGATCCCAAAGGAATAGTTGTTTTCAGTGATACAGAGGGAGAAACGTACGGTGACAATGTCTGCAGCAATATTAACTTCCGACGGTCACAAAGGCAGTCAGCGTACAGTTAAACATGTGAGGAAGTATGTTGATGTGGTCATGTTCTCTGAGCTGGATAGTTAATTTGCTAAGCTTTCATTGCCCCACCACTAGGCAACATCATCAGCGCATACTTCAATTCGATGAAGTGAGCTTTCAGATTTCGCCACGAGTTTATCAGTCATCTCTGCTGGTTAGTGACCTTGGACGTGATCAGTTGTTGTTGTGTGTTTTCACACCCTCTAGGTTACTTGTATTGGAAATGATTGTTTCCTTGACTTGAACTTTGGCCCTTTGTGTGTGAGATTTCCTTCTTATCGTTTGGTAAATTTTGTCTATGTCAATGTGTCTGTTGGTGGATGACTCACTGGGATACCAGGCGTCTAAAAATTCGCTGGCATTCTTTGTGTTTCTTCTGTTTAATATTTGAACGCTGGTTGTCCCAGTCGAACTGATGTCCGTGGTTGTCTATATGTAGTGATATGAGGGAGTGGATGTCATGTCTTTTGACGGCTAGCTTATGTTCGTGGATACGAAGACGAAGGGGACGTCCACTTTGGCCAATGTAGTGTTTTTCGCAGTTGTTACAATTTATTTTGTAGATGATGTTGGTTTAATCTTCTTTCGCTGTTGAGTCTTTTGGTTGACATAGAACTGAGCGAAGTGATTTTGTTGGTTTGTGTGAGACGTCAATTCTTAAAGGTTTGAAGAGTCTTGCGGTGATTTCTGAGATGACCTTTATATACGGTAGGGCAATTTTCTTTTTACTTTCCTTGGGGACCTTTGATTTGATTGGTTGGCTTGGGGTATGTCTTTTGATGTAATTCCGTGGATATTCATTCTTTTGGAAGACGTCCATGAGCTATCTTTCTTCAATTTTCCATGAAGTGGGAGTGCTGCAATGAGTCCTGGCCCTGTTGAATAGTGTTTGCATAGGATTCCTTTTGTGTGATATTGGATTGTTGCTGTTGTAATTCAGTACTTGGTCTATGTGAGTGCTAGAGAAATTTTAGAAGTCTGGTATTCCAGTGGTGAATCGTCAATCAATAGACACATCGAGATAGACAAAATTTACCAACCGATAAGAAGGAAACCTCACACACAAAGGGCCAAAGTTCAAGTCAAGGAAACAATCATTTCCAATACAAATAGCCTAGAGGATGTGAAATCACACAAAAACAAACAATCACATCCAAGGTCACTGGGAGAGATGATTAATAAACTCGTGGAGAAATCTAAAAGCTCACTTCAAGAAATTGAAGTGTGCGATGAAGATGTTACCTAGTGGTGGGGCAATGAAAGCTTGTCAAATTAACTATCGAGCTCAGAGAACACAATCACATCAAAATCATCTGCCACCTGAGAGCTGCAAATCTTCTCCATCATATCTGAATTACTACTGAGTGGTCATCCATAAACACCTTACTGAAATGATAGTTTCATCCATTTGTACCTCACCAAAATGCTAAAAATGGATGTCATAATTAGAGATTCTTCACTCTAGTGGAGAATCTCTGGTGTTTTTGTTTATTATAGACTAGTAATTATTTCTTTTTATTATTAGTTTAAATCGGACGTTGACTAGTAAAACTAACAATTAAATTTCTTTTGTGTTTTTTTGTTTTTACTTATAATCAATCAACTAGCATTAATTTAAAAAACAATTGATGATGGCAGTCTAACTGAAATTGTGCTTAAATGCACATTCAAATTATTATTGACCTCAATCATCAGTGAACTTATGAAAATCATTTAAGTCTTACTTTTATGGAAAGTTTTAACATCACATTATAAAATATTTGAATATATATTATTTCCAAAACTAGAAAAGGTCTATGTGGTGCAGATTTGGACTCAGTCACCAGGATTAGATTATGGGCATATACCGCGTCAACAGCCACACTGAACGCGAGAGGGATGATGGTGCTACACAGTTGTCCAGATTGAAAAAGGTGGGATGGGAGTCGAACTCGAGATCCACTGACTAAAAGCTGATTGCTTCAGACATAAGATACCTATCCATGGTGTAGAATATTCTATTGAGTAACATGAGTACTTAGTAGCAAGCTTGTATCAACCAACAGTTCCTGTTAGCCAGATGGAGGGTTGAACGAGTATTTTTATATTCATCTGCCTCTAGGTTCCAGTGTTAATAAAACTGATCCAGCTCAGACTTCCGGGTTGGGGCCCGCCCTCAGGACTCTAAGAATCAATGGCTGGAGACAATAGGTGACATGGCTCAAAATCGTTGTCAATGGCTTACGCAGATGTATTCAGTCTCTGTAATATTCAGTCTCATATTCCTTTCTACCATTACTCTTTCCGTTTCACTCTTATACTTGTCAAAACTCTATTGATTCTCTTCAATCATCTTCTTGTCTACCTTTGTGTGCTATTTGGAACGTGACAACTCGAACTGATGCACTTCGTTGCCAAGTTCTATGTTGAATCCAGACAGACAGATCTAACTCAAAGAGCCATCTAGTGAAAGAGCATTTCAAATCCTGTAGCTTGTGAATAAATTTGCCTCAGCCGATGAATCACACATATAGTCTTAAGAAACAGAAGCTTAAAAGTTAACCACTAATACCAATAAGTCATTAAGTATCCAACACCAAACAACCACCTACCTTTTCAATAAGTCTGAGAGCATCAGGTAGAGACAGATTGCTAGAATCTAAGTTGAGAATAAATTTCAGTAAACTCAGAATAACTGTAAAACAAATAAGAAAGAAAGAAAGAAAAGAATGCAAATAATTCATTAGATAACTACTAGTGGAAACATGTTACATGTTTTCTTCTCTTTTAGAAACTTTCTTGTATAAATAATAAGACTAGAAGTTAATTGGGGATGGTGACTAGCAGTGGAATCAAGGATGTTGGTTTCGTCCTTTTTGGGACTCGTTAACTAACTGGATGCACCTACATTCCACAGTGAGTGATGATGTTCCCCGCACCGAGGCTCGAACCCAGTGCCCAAAGGGTTATCCACTAAACTACTTGGGTTACGAGAGCCACTTCTTGTGCAACGGGTCATATTAATTACCTGATTCAATTTTAGATTTTCCCATCGATTGATTGAACCGAAGTGTTCGGTCAGTCGATGGGAAAATCTAAAATTTAATTAAATAATAAGATGTTTCGATTAAGGTTATTTTATACTTGGTTCATGTTAGTTCTTGTGGAAATATACATACTGTGACAACTAATTTAACTGTTTTATGTTTATTTATTTGAATATATGACTTATATTATTATTATCATTGTTCCCTTGGGTTACTAGTGGAACACAGGGCTTCAACTGCACGTCTCCACTTGTTTCTGTCTTCTGCTGTACTTTTCACATGCATCCATGTTAGTCCATACTGTTTCAACTCCTCTTCACACGATCTCCTCCATGTCACCCTTACTAGTGTAAAAAAACTACTAATGGACAACTTATCCCGCTACAGGTATACATTTTAATGAACTATTATTATTCCCTTGGAACATGGGGATCTCTGTTTCACTTTTTAGGTGGTCCCACCACTGCCCCATAAGCTCTCATCTTCTATATTTCTCCCTCAAACACACTCCAGTTCCACTAGAGGACCTGTCTTCGACGTGATTTCACTGAACGGTGTCCTTCGTTTGTATCCAATTAATCTTGACTTTCTTCGGCATATTTGTTTGCGAATTGGTTCTTAGTTGATTCGGCCATCTGATCTTCAGTTTGCAGAGAAGGCAGTTGTTGATAAAAGTCTGGCGTAGCATGCTGGAAATTCTTTTCGTGACACGAAAGGTCGACTACCATTGCTGGCAAATAATCCCGAAGTGAAGTTACGAAAAGAAGTCTCCTTTCTGACTTAAACGTTCTCAATGCTATTTGATATTGTCTCATCAAAATACTATTAAAGTTAAAGATAATCGGGTCCCAGTGGCTGAATGGTATGTGAACCATCTTGTCCTGTACCCAGAAGGTCCTGGGTTCGAACCCCAAGTGGGGACGTACTGTCAATCATTCCCAAACTAGGATGAAATCTACCTGTCTGTCTGTTTTCGACATAGAACTTTGCACATATGTGCGGTCACATATATGTCGCCACACTCCATGTAGCACACAAAGCAAGAGAAGAAAGTAGGAGAAATGCATATTAGTGACAGTAAACAGAGACGTGAGACAAAGGTATAGTAATAACTAAGAACAAAACAGTTTCATTGGAAGTCATCAGTCATAAGGAGTGGATGCATCTGCGCCATCACTGAGAACGATTTTGAACAATGTCACCAATTGTTTCCAAACATGGGTTTTTACCGTCCCGAGTACCCCAACCAGGAAGTCTACACCTTCCCATGTGGCTTAGACTAACTGTTGTAGATTTCATTGACTAGTGCCATGTTTTGGTTTGACCACCGCTAGCTTTTTTCCAGCCTGACCCTATATCAGCTAACATTTGCCCACTGTCGAGGAAGGCGATGACTACGCATATGTAACACATGTCCTAACCATCTCAGTCGATGTAATTTCACAGCCTCGTCGATTGATTTCCCCTCCTTAAATAGCACTCGGCGCCTCGCCTTATTATGCCACTTCACACGGGAGATAGAACGCAGACACCTATGATCAAAGACAGCTAATCGTTTCATGTCTTCCACTCTCAATGGCCAGGTCTCACAGCCATAAAGGATGAAATAGTTGTCCAGTACTCTAGTGGTGGTTTTCAATGGTTCTCTAACTGATACCAAACTGTGGTAAAACTAGAAAGACAAATCAAATCCTTATAAACCAACACTTGAAAATACGGAAAGTATTTAAAAACGAGTACAGTAAAAAATTATATATATATATATATATATATATTCATACAACTAACCTGTCCATAATGATTTCCAATCGAATTCTAAACGAATTTTGTGAGCTCTTTGATAGCATAATAAATTCTGACAGATGATTAAACATAACCTAGTCAAGCAATTAGAATATACCAAAGACACCAATCAATACATTCATTCTTGTTTTAAATATGTGTATAAAGTAGGCATAAAATTAAAACAAATTAAAAGTTCACAACCTAATTCTTTATTGTACTTGGTTCTTTGTGTTGTTAATCAAACCAATGATTCAATATTCAATATTAGTGTAAAAATAATTTTAGAAAAAGGCATTGAGTTATTTCACAGGCAACGAAATTGAGAACAAAACGTGTTTGAGAACACTACTTAGGATGGCTGAAAAAGGGGCGACATCGGTTCAATCACAGAAGCTATAAGTGAACAACCAGCCCCTGAACGTTTCACAAAATCACAACAGGGCTGTTTGCAAAGTGAACGGAAATCCGCCAAAATCAGTGTGTGTGTGTGTGTTTCCAACTTCTTTTTACATTAGAAGCCCTTACCATATGCATAGAGAAGCTGGAGCTATGTGGATCTAGTTCTGTTTGGCTCCAAAGCTGTTGTATTTCCTCATTTCTTTCATTTTTTTTCACCTTCAGTTATAAAAAACTATTATTCCAGGAATAGCATGGTCACACGTCTGTCTGGATTAAAAACTATACTGCATAAATTACGTAACTAATTTTTTTTCTAAGCACCTTGTAATCTGTGTTCACAGTTTTAAACTTTCATATGAGGTTGAAAACTATTATATCTGTCTTAGTCCGCCTTCGTTACTACATTGAAATGAATGATAGTTGTAACTATGAGGACTTACGTGTAGAAATGCAATCATACAGTTTTTAAGGTATTAAATCGCTGAGAAGATATCCTAGATGAGCTTCTTACTTGTTTTTCCTCTCTAAAAATGGTGTTGATATATAATTGAACTTTAGATTTTCCCGTCGATTGATTGGACAAAAGTGCTCGGTTTCAGGTTGACGTGTCGGCATCTTGTGCAGATGCTTCGACGATGTTTGACCATGTAATTAGAAGTTAATTGGTGGATGAAGGCTAGTAGTGGAATCAAGGATGTTGGTTTCGTCCTATTTGGGACTCGTCGGTTACTGGGTGTACTTGCATTCCTCAGTGAGTGATGATGTTCCCACCGAGGATGAAACCTGGTGTCCATAGTTTCAAACGCCCAAGCGTTATCTACGGGTCATATTAATTATTTAATTGAATTTTAGATTTTTCTGCCGATTGATTGGATTAGTGTAACGACAGAAGACAAGGGCCAGGCAACAGATCATTTATTAAGGAAATCAACGCATATTTATATATTTTCATGTACATTATTATGGATATTTAAGTAAACAAACACAGTCTTCCGAATGGTTGTTTCTCACGTTAAGTTAATCTTTCATCTGTTTGTGACTGTTTCTTGAATGTCAGATCATCTATATGTTAACTGTATCCGCCTACGAAAAGTCTACTGTGGTCGGTTTTGAATCAATCTTTGTTCACATTTTCTCACGACAAATCTTGGGAACGTAAATATTGACGTAAATTACTGTCTACCAATTTGGCTAGTAGACAGCTCTCACCACACTAGTAGATAATGCTTTGGTGTTTGAAACTATGGGCACTGGGTTCGAGCCTCGGTGCGGGCAAAATCACCACTCACTGCGGAATGCAGGTACATCCAGTTAGCATCCTGGATTGCACTGATGTTGATATTTGTTTGAGGCAAAAATAACTGTAATAATCCTCAATAGTAAGGCGATCTGTAGTGTGAAATCACTATACTGATAAGTAGAAGGATTAAGGCTATAAAAAAACATGTGAGAAAATTGTGTGAATCCGTATTGATATTGCTTATGAGCAATGAATTGTGCTCAAAACATCATCCACTTATTAATACTGTATCATTATTTGCGTGTGTATGTGTGTCATATTGAATGAACTCATCTAATATGGAACCAGATAACTGGAATGCGAACTTCACCAACATCCTTCTATAAACTACTTTCATAAGGTGCGTCGGTGGCACAGAGGTAGAATGCTCACAGACCACGCCTCATGTGGTCCGCGTTTCGATCCCCGGCCGACGCACTCCTTTACCTCGCTAAGCCAATAATAAGACTGATAAAGAGGGAAGGTTGGGCATGGGGCTAGCAACATCAACCCGTAAAAATAAACACCACTGCTACCTAAACTTCAAGTCTCTAGCTTGAAGCCATATGTTCCACTGGGAACGTAAAGGAATATATATAGAAATCTATCAACCTCTCTTTTGTATGTAAATGATATATTGGGTCAAAGACGATTGCAGTGAAGAAAATTTTCTTTTCGACGAAGTCATCATCTAGGCTGTACATTCGTGTATTTATATCAAATGAATGGGAAAGTTCCAGAATAATTTCCGGTTATTGGTCAAATTAATAAAAATTACAATTAGGAATTAGTATGCCATAATAAACATTGGGCCACCTCAACGTGCTCTTGTGGAGCTGAGTACATCGGCCGTACCATGCGCCGACTTGAAAAATACGCTCGCGAACGCTACCCAGCCTGGCTAGTAAAAGGAGAACGAAAACGTGTATACAGTTCAATGACAGATCATCTGGTCAACTCAGGACATTCAGCGCCTTTCGAAAAATCCTTCAAAGTAATATACAAGATTCAATCAAACCTATCAAAGGGAGTGAAATCAAGACATTTGGGGAATAGCTGAGGTACTGGCGATCCAAAAACTCAAGCCTATTCTAGTGCGTCTAAGAGAAATACGTCCAACCGTTGTCCCTACCGTGGTCATATAAATAAGCAGTCTCACTAATAATGATTATCCTATTATATTTCTTGTCTAACCTTCCCGTTTATTTGTTATATTTACCTTTTAAATTCCTTATATGCATTATTAGATTTGGTTACTGTTTTTGTTTTTTTATATGCCCGAACCTCCAACCCATTTCGTTAATACTAGATCCTTAATATGTAATTATACAAACTGACGAGTTTTCCAGTAATTATAATCCCTACCCTATCTTCCTGATTATTACACATTGTAATTTTTAATTTGACCTTTGGCCTGGCATATTTCTAGAATATTGGCACTACCTATCTTCTGTTTATTTCACTTAGTAATCTTATTAATCTGACCTCTGACTGGAAATAATTCTGGAACCTTCTCACCCATTTACTATACATACACGAATGTACAGCCTAGTTGATGGCTTCTTCGAAGAGAAAATTTTCTCCGCTGCAACCTTTTTTTTAGTAATTCCTATGATTCAGTATGTATATTCCGTGATATATATATATACATATATTCACGAAAAATTCCCATTTGAACATTAATAGACAGAAAACAAGTAGTTCAGCGAAGAGTCTCTTTTCGGCGAATTCATTTTCATAGCTGTACAATCGCAAATATATATGGTTGTTTTGTATGTGTGTGTACATTAAATTTGTCAAACGAAAATACAATTAGTAAGTTCAGGTGAATTGAAAGTTGATATAAGAGAGTAGTAACAAAAGTGATGAGTTGTCACAAACGATTGTTAAAGAAGAGTTACGTAATAACATGAATAGTTTAATGAAAGAGTTGTACTCAGGGCGTACATGGAAACAAAATATACGGAATTACACAAGGGTTTTAAGTAGAAAAATAAGCATACAAATAAAAGTTAAGTCAAATCAAACAAGTAAACAAACAAAGTTTAAGTCAAATCAACAGAGTTGTTACCATGGGTGCAGAAGTGGTTGAATAATTTTCTTTTGTATGCACAGTTCTGGTTCCTCTAGCTTAATGGCTAGGGCTTCTGCGATGCAAAGAAGACGGAATCGTACTGTCTTTGGAAGGCTGTTCTTCACTTTGTAGATTACTTTGAAGCAGGAGGCGTTTGTTGAGATGGAATGATCAGCGGTGACGAGATGTTCGATTAATACACTCTTTATACGGCCACTACTTCCTTTCTGCAGCCACGCTGGATAGTCTTCTTTCACCCTTTTCAACAGGATGTGCGTCGAACGACCGATGTACCTGGCTCCACAGCAACAGGTGAACTGATATATACACATAGAAGTGGTCAGTTGCGAGATCTTTTGGGCTTCTGCAGATCAGCGGGTGATTAAAGAACACTACTCTCAATGTTGCCACAAAGAAAGTTCTTCTTAAAGAGGTGGAGATTCTCCTTCTAAGGACGTCATCCTTGTGTAATTTCGTATATTTCGTTTCCATGTACGCCCTGAGTACAACTCTTTCATTAAACTATTCATGTTATTACGTAACTCTTCTTTAACAATCGTTTGTGACAACTCATCCCTTTTGTTACTACCCTCTTATATCAACATCCAATTCATCTGAACTTACTAATTGTATTTTCGTTTGACAAATTTAATGTACACACACATACAAAACAACCGTATAAATTTGCGATTATACAGCGATCTATGAAAATGAATTCGCCGAAAAGAGACTCTTCGCTGAACTACTTGTCTTCTGTCTATTAATGTTCGAATGGGAATTTTTCACGAAGGTAAGATTCGCATACCTGTATAAACGATGCGGAAGCTTCTTCATCAAATGTCCATGAGCGAATTCTATCATTAAGTCTGAATAAACAAAACAAAAAGAAGAGAAACTAAATACACATTATAATATACAAATACATATAGCATATATATACATTGACCACATAACGGTAACTACTGTACACAGAATTAAAGCGACTTGTCAATATGCGTTAATAAACAATACTGAATTAAATTAAAGAACAATTTCTACATTGACTGATCATAAGGGCGTAACCATTTTCATATATGCTTAGTCTTTAATTGTTAACACTGACTGAACGCATAGACCCTTTAACGAGAATGCATCTATATCACAGTCTTGTGTTATAGTTCAAACATGAACCAGAATGGTGCACAGACATGTCTCTGACTAGAGTACTGGGGGCAACGGTTACTAAATGAAGACTGAGTGCTCTATGAGAGAGTGAGATTATGTATGTGATGAATTCAAAAACTTAAACGAGATGTAACTTTATAATTTTGCATGAATGAGACATGCAATACTCCATATTTAAGCAATATAACTGAACAACTAACTGTTAACATCTCACTGGTGGATCCACTGGCGGTCAAACAAAACATGACTTCATCAGTCAATGAAATCCACAACAGTTAGTTTAAGCCACGTAGGAAGGTGTAGACTTCCTGACTGGCTGGTTGGGGTCCTCGGGACGGTAAACAATAATGCCTGGAGGCAATTGGTGATATGGCTTAATACCGTTCTCAATGGCTGGCGCAGATGCATCCACTATTTGTGACTTATAATACCCAATAAAACTATATTGTTCTTCGATATTACTATTCTTTTTGCCTCATATCTATGTTTATTACCTCTGTTTTGAATCTCTTCTTACTTTCTTCTTTTGCTTTGTGTGCTAAGTGAAGTGTGGCAACTTGAACTGCTGCACATCGGTGCAAAGTTCTACGTTGGAACCAGTCAATCAGTCACAGGAATAAACAATCAATAAGAATCAAAAATTCATATTTTAAGTGAAATATCTAACACTTGCATATCGCTGTAATTACAGATACACCGATATCGATGTTTATGGCATTAAACATTGATCTGAGCTGAGACTGAGGTCTTAATGCAGACGTTTGCATAAAAGTGCAGCTGTTCAAGTTGCCACATTTCATAAGTACACAAATGTAAAATGAGAAAAATGCAAAGCAACTACAATAAACAGAAATGTATGGAAGAAAGAATAATTACATGGAGGATAATGAAATTCTGATAGGTCTAGGGGCTCATAAAGAGTAAGTGAATATATCTGCGCTATCGACAACGACTTTGGACATCAACAGTCATCACCCATTGGTTCTTACAGTCTCCAGGACCTCCCTATGTGGCTAAAACAAACAGTCGAAGACTTCATGGATTGATGACAGGTTTTGACTTGACCACCAATAACTTTTCACCAACCTAAAACAACATAAGCTAGCATTGCTCGGTGAGGAAAGCGATGGCTTAACATAAGTAGCACATTTCTTAGTCATCTCAATCGATGCAGCTTCGCATCATTGACCTACTTCACCTCCTTACCTAACCCCAATTATTATTATTATTATTTCCTTTAATTCCTAGAGGGACATAGGGCTTCAGCCATGCGTCTCCATTGCGTTCGGTTCTCTGCTAGTTTCCACCTGGCTCCAAGTCTGCCAACATGCTTTCATCTCCTTTTCACTTGACCTCCTCCAAGTCACCCTTGCACTGACGACCAACTCGTCACTTCCCTTTCGGGTTCCACTCGAGCAATGGCTTGTCTAGTGATGTCACTTGATGGTTTATTTTCTTAGAGTATGGCCGATCCATCTCCATTTTTTCCTGCCTATTTGTTTCACAATCGGTTCCTGTTGGGTTGGTTCGCTCATTGCCAGAGATCTCTGTTGCTGATCTTTTCTGGCTGGCCATCTGATCTTGAGTATTGAGCGAAGACAACTGTTAATGAAGGTCTGCAGTTTGTTTGAGATGCTCTTTATGACGCACAGTGCAAATCTCTGATCCGTATAGTAGCACTGACTTCACATTCTATCATCATTCTATGATATTCAACACGGGAGATAGAACGCAGACACCCACGGTGAAAAACAACTAGTCTCTTTAGGTGCCAGACACTCAAAGACCCTGTCTCATAGCCAAAAAGGATGCAGAGAACTCCTGCACAGAGCAAACGCCTTTTGATCAATAGCTAGACATCATATGCCTACGCCAGAGATGGTGTAAATTGATACTGGAAACAAACACTTCTTTGATGGATAGGATAACATTTACTGTACACACTCCTTCAAAGCAACACTTGAGAATTAACCTAAATACCCACTAGTGATTGACTGAAGAATCAAGTTATCTGAAGTTTTAGTGGACAGCTTTAACCAGTGGAGTCCACGAAGTCGGTAATGACGACAAATACTCGTCAATGACATTGACCGGTAGTCGCACTATACATATATAACGAATCGGCAGAAGTTAAAATTCATAACCCATCGGATTATGTCTCAGTGGCTTAATAGGCGATAGGCTCATTTCATAATCTGAAGGCCCTAAGCTCAATCCCCAGTGGGGCCACTGATGCGTACTCCACGGATTTCACTGGTTCTCAAACCAGTTTCAGTTCATGAACGAACTTGGAAACATTCCTGCAAAAAACAAAACTTGAAAGAGATGTAATAAGGCATCTGAAAAATGAATACACTTTAGACCACATGCAACATACCTAGAGAAATATGATGCATGTCACACACACACACACATACACCAAATGAAATAGGAATGAAAGGTTACTCAGAATCTGCTTGCATATGTGTGAACACTTGTTGTTGTGTTAGGCTTCATCAGACTGCCTAACTAGTCACAGCTAAATATTTGAAGAGAAGTTCAAACCTGTAGCCCATTAGTTCAAACGTGAGTTGCTTAAGAAACAAAATATATGAACTACAGATGCTCTGGAATGGAAAAATCTCCAACCAAACTTTTAGCAACGCACTCAAAACAATCAGATTCTCAATTTTAAATTCCTCGAATACATAATGCTGAATTTTATAAGATATAAAGTGCAGAGGTATGCATGGAAAAAGGATTAGTTTAAGACGAATGGTCGATCGTGATCTCAGGTATATAGCGTACATGTCCATTTAGCAAATGATTAAACTGTATGCTCAAAGATTTAAC
Source organism: Trichobilharzia szidati (assembly GCA_944472155.2). Taxonomy (NCBI): domain Eukaryota; kingdom Metazoa; phylum Platyhelminthes; class Trematoda; order Strigeidida; family Schistosomatidae; genus Trichobilharzia; species Trichobilharzia szidati. The sequence goes on along the minus strand of OX235274.1, from coordinate 77,537,467 downwards.
TAAGTCATACTATAAATTTTAAAATATGTTAACAAACGAACATTAAAAGAGAAAAATAAGACCAAGGAGAAATAAGATACAGCGTAATTTAATAAAACAATTGCACTTATACATATACATGCATACATACATACATAAATGGTAACCTTAGGTATAAAATTCTGTGATTAACAACTATCCATAAACAGAACACGCGCGTTAGTGGCATAGTGGTAGGACGCTCGCTGACCACGCATATGGTCTGGAGTTCGATCCCCGGCTGATGCATTCCTTGACCTCGTTAAGCCAGGAATAAGACCGGTAAACAGGAAAGGCTGAGCATGAGGCTAGCAACCCCACCCCGTAGAAGTAAACACTGCTACCGAAACTTCAAAGCTCTAGCTTGAAGCCCAATGTTCCTCCTGGGAACGTAAAGGAATTAAAAAAAAAGAACAGTTGCACTAACCTAAGATAGCCATAGCAATTGGCCGACTTGTGAAAACATTGTAGTTCTTTGGATCAGATTTACGTGAACGCTAAGGCAGAGAAAATAAAAAAACAAACAATTTTTGCTCAGTAAATAACAAGCATAACTATTTTGTATAATAAACTTCGGACTAAATGTATTACTGAACGAATAATACAGCGTATTAAATATTAAAAGTAACATAAAGTGGATGGGGAAAACCTAAATATCAACAGGGGGTAAATAGACTGCAAATTAAACATTGTATTAAAATCAAAAAACTCAAACTGAGTTGTATTCACAGTTTGCAAATTGATTTACAGTTTACATAGCTCGAAGTGAAATTTCGCCAAAGTTTCTCCTGGAAACGGAAATTATTCAGACCACACTATGTGACCCATTTGACACTATAATTGGCAATCAAGAAGGCAAGGATAATTGATTGACTGAGATGAGCAGAGGTGAGGTCATTGTGATTTACACACCACCGCATGGCCATCTCATTTATTCGGGGCCTAGCTCATCAACGGTGTACCCCGTACTACTGGTTTACTCAAATAACTAGCAAGAAATAGAGTGGTTTGGAACTATTCGGCTCTCTCTCTCTTAGCTAAGTTGAACCTGGTCCACCGTTGATGAGCACCAAACGGGCGAAACGGTCGTCTGGTGTTTGGAACACTTCGATGTGGCTAGCTAGCACTACTGGTTGATGTGAGTGCTATAAAATGTATAGCTTCATACAATATTAATTGGCTTTAGGAAAATTGAACGTCGGACCATAATTTTAAACTACAATATAGCGTGTACTACTGATAAGATAACTGTAAGTAGTATAGCGTGTGAGATGTCTCCTGCAAGAATATTGAATAGCGGAACAACAGATTAAATTGTGAAGAGATGAAATGAAAGATCCATTGTGAAACAGTATAGAAAGCATAAAAGGAAGACGAAAGAAGCACTAAAATCGAACAACATATGCAAATAAAGATTTCATTATTAGGATTATGCATTGAGTGGAAATAGCTCAGATAACTGAAACCTGAGCTTCTCCATCAACAGGAGAAGGCTAAAGAAAATTGTCTCTTTCCCATCCTTGGTTAGCATCGTTCCAACTACAAGCGGCACACATACGTATGTCACAGTGTGGTGACAGCTGTCTGCTAGCCAAAATTGTTGACACCAATTTACGTCCCTGTTTACGTCTCAAATCGAAGTCACGAGATAAAACGATAACAAAGCCTAACCTTGAGGAACTCAACAATCAGTCACAGCAGACTTAGCGTAGGCGGATACGATTCGCAGATATATCACCAGACTGTCTAAGAAACGGCAAAAAAGAGATGACAGGAAAACAACCAATCAGAAGACGTTGCTTCTCTGCTAACAATAACGAATAATAATGTACATAAAAACCTATAAATATCTGTTGACTTTTCCAATAAACGATCTGTTGCCTGGTTCTTGTCTTCTGTCGTTACTACAGGAAGATTCGGAAAAGCAAAACAGACCTTCACTTCTCTAATATCAGTGTGAAAACCTACGGTACTCAGCACAAAGAATTAAATCCAAATTTTCAACACCAAAGTCAAGTCAATACCACTATATGATTCAAAGACCCAATGAGTGAGTTACGGGAAACATTCCCAAGAGGCTACTATAGACTTTCATCAATAGCTGCCTTCGCGAGTTTGATAGTGGAGATTAGATGAACAACCAGTAAGGATGATAAAGAAAAGACTCTGGAAACAAACAAAAAACAAGAATCTATTGGCCAACAAATGCACCGAAGAGAACGGACAAGACTATTTCAGTGAAATCACACTCAAAGTATGTCCACGAGTGAAACCCGAATAGAAAGCGATGAGTTGAGCATCCTGGAGTGACTTAAAAAAGATCATATGAGAAGAAAATGAAAACTTGTGAGCAGTTGTACACTCATCAGAGAACATAGCCCGTATGGAAAAACATGGGGATTTAATGAATATGAGAGGTTGCAAAGAGTGAATGCATCTGAATGCACTGGGAACGATCTTGAGCCAATTGTCTCCAGTCATTGGTTCTTAGAATCTCGAGGACGCCGACCAAGTACTCTACAATTCTCTTTATAATTATCATTCCCTTGGGTTCCTAGTGGAACATAGGGCTTCAACTGTACGCCTCCACTTGCACCTGTCTTCTGCTGTACTTTCCACCTGCATCCATGTTACTCCATACTGTTTCAACTCCTCTTCACACAATCTCCTCCACGTCACCCTTGGACGTCCCACTCGCCGCTTCCCTTTCGGGTTCCACTCGAGCTATGACCTGACGCGCGATGTCACCCAGCAGCCTCCTTAGCGAGTGTCCAATCCATCTCCACTTTCTTCTGCATATTTGTTGGGCGATTGGTTCTTGTTTTGTTTGTTACCATAGTTTCTTCCTGGTGATTCTTTCCGGCCATCTGATCTTCAGTATAGAGTGAAGACAGCTGTTGATAAAGGTCTACCTGCAACAGGCTGTTGGAAATATTCTTTGTGACCCGCCGCCAAGTTTCTCATCCGTATAGAAGAACTGACTGACTTGACGTTTGTATTGAAAATCCGAATTTTGTTGTTGATGCTGAGTGACGAAGATTTCCAGATTGGTTTCAGGTTGATGAATGTGTTTCTCGCCTTCCCAATTCTCGATTTGACATCCTCGTCCGTTCCTGCTGCAGTTGAGACAATGCTCCCTAAATAAGTGAAGGAAGTAACCTGTTTCATCAAATCCTTTCCGTTGATGGTGATTGGCGCTGGATGTTGCTGCTGTTGTTGTTGTTGGTTGGTTGATTATTTTCATAACCTCCATCTTGTCTATGTTCACCTGGAGTCCTGTCTTTGCTGCTTCTTCGACTAGTTTGCGGATAAATCTTTCGCCTTTTTCTACACTTTTCTACTTGGCCCAAACTAACTGTCAGAGATTACACAAACTGATCACAGGTTTCTCTTTACCTAATCCCATCTATTTTCCAATCGAATTCTATGTCAGCTAACATTACTTGTTGCGGAAGGCGATGGCTCAGCATACGCAACACGTGTCCTAACCATCACACATTCAGTACAAAACAACCAAACAGTTCATTTTGTCACAAAGACAATATGATTCAAGGCAATCATCAAATAATTTTAAAAATTGTGTGTGTTTGTGTGCATGTGTGTGTGTATTACTGGATCAAGGTTTCATATTTTATTTCTATGTCATCAACTAGAATGGTTGTTTATGAGACAATTAGTTTTAAACAAATAACTAATTGATAAGTAGGTTAATTTTTATAATTAATCAATATAATAAATTCAAATAAATAGGCGTACACACAGGCAAAATCAGTAGAAATCATAGTTAGTTATTTAGTTAGTTAGTAAACACTAACAATAAATAAATTATGATAATTAGCAAGCAGACTTACAGCTTTATGTATTCTAACTTTAAAGCTAGTTTGAATATCATGTAACAGTGAACAGGCTAGCTGATTCTGTAGGCGAAAAAGAAGAAAAAAGGGAATGAAAACAAGAGAACATCTTCACTTGATTTTAAGTTATACAGTAAGATTAGAAAACTAGGTGCAATACCAGTCTCCCTCTCTCTATCTTGTATACATATCCAATGACAATTGAAGTTAAAATGAAAACGTGAAGAGACGGAAGATCCACACCATCGGTTGTTCTGTTGCCTATCTAGAGGTTAGTTGACGGAAACTCAGAGGTAAAAAGAAGACTCAATTTCAAATCAGCTTTAAAAGATTCGACGCGGATGTCATGTGAATGTGTTTCAAGTCATTGATCATTCGTCACTATCGTCCAGCCTAGTCCAACCTTATTTTAAACTAAGTCATGCTAAACTAAGGGGCTGAAGAAAATAATTGATTATTTATGAAACTTTATTTTAGTTGGTGGTGAGCAGCAGTGGTATCCGGGATGTGTATTTCGTCCTACTTTGAACTCGTCATCTGGATGTAAATGTGGGTGATGATGTTCCCGCTAAGAGTCAAGCCCCGTACCCATCGTTCCAAAATATAAGTCTCAGTGAGAACACCACCGATCGCTGAGAATGCAGGTACACCCAACTGACGAGTCCTAAGTGGAAAGAAGTGAGGACCCTGGATTTTACTGTTAGTCACCACCAACTACAATAAATTCATGTTATTCTTTAGATATCGTCAAAAAATCCACAGAGAGGATCGGACATTTCCGTTCAGCATAATGAATCAAAGGGAAATGGAATAATAAAAATATTTTATAAACTGATTTTAATGCACTGAAATGAAAGACCAGTGACTTTTGTGGGTTCCGATGGAAATCTGATCTAAACAGCACCCGAATTTTACAGATCAGACCTATTTACTAGAACATTAAACTGGTAATCTAGAGGTACGCGGTTCCAAGCATGCTGTTCAACACTAATTTTTGTTTCGAAAGCTCAACCATTACTTAATTATAGAAAATACACATCCAGCCATGAATAGAAGAACAACAAAGTTCAGCGAAGAGTCTCTTTTCGGCAAATTCATTCATTCAGCTGTACAATCGCATTTATATATAATTATTCTGTATGTTTGTGTGTGTGTGTGTACTTTAGGACTGTCAAACAAAGATAAAAATAAAAATTAGTTAGGGTTAATGTTTACGCCATCAAAATGTTTCTAAATTATGATGAGTAATCAAAATTGAAATTAGGGGGGGGGGGCGTGAAGATTGGTAAGTATAGACAAGAGTTCCGTAATATGAAAGAGGATGCAAGTGGAGACATGACTCCGAAAAATAAATTATGTAATAGGTAGAAAGAGTAAATAAAGGGTTGGTTAAGAAAAAGATGTTACTAAGATGCCATACAAAAATTCAAAACACAAAACAAAACATTATTAACAAAGTCATAGAACTTGGAATTATACCCAAGGTAGGAGGGGATGGAGAAGTTTCTTCTGTGTGCATAAATCAGGGTTGTCTATGCGGATTGCTAAGGCCTCCTCGGCAGTGCAAAGTATACGGAAGCTTACCGTATACGGGAAGCTACTTTGGACTTTGTAGATGACTTTGAATGAATTCTCCTCGCATACTGAGTGACCAGTGTTGACTATATGTTCGATTATAGCAGTTTTTATTGATCCACTGTTACCTTCTCGTAGCCAAGTGGGATAATGTTCATTGACTCTTTTAGATAAAACACCTATCGAACGGCCTATATATCTTGCTCCACAATAGCGATAAACATAGAAGTAGTTAAATGCGATAGTTTATCTTTGGAGTTGTTGAAGAACAATGGGCGGCTTGAGGATACCAATCGTAATGTAGCTGCAAAGAATGTTCTTTTCAGGGCATTAGCTATTCTTTTCTTTAAAATGTCGGTCAGAAGATCGCCTTCGAACGCCACATTCATGTGCACTATCTTCTTCCAGACAGAGATGGATTGTTCTCTGTTGTTTAGCTTTATATGTTTATCTGTAAAGTGTGGTGGATAGCCGTTTTCCAGTACTGTCTTCCTCAAAAGAGTGATCTCTTCTACTGATTCGGGGCTGCATATTCTGTGGATTCTAGTGGCAAGAGATATTATCAGTGATCGGTGCCCAACTGAAAACGTTTGTCGGCTGGCCGTTCCACGTAGGCTTCCGACACGTGTCTCTGTTAACATCCTATTTCATTATTACGCAACCCTTGTCCATACCTACCAGTTTTCACCCCAACCCCCTCGAATTACAATTTTGACTATTCATCACATTTTAGAAACATTTTGATGACGTTAACAATAACCCTAACTAATTTTTATTTTTATTCTTGTTTGATAATCCTAATGTATACACACACACACACACACAAAATAATATTATGTGAATGCGATTGTACAGCTGAATGAATTCGCCGAAAAGAGATTCTTCGCTGAACTTTATTGTTCTTACATTACTTAATTACACCAACAATAGTCTTGTAATCATTCGCACCGATAATGTACAATGCTTACTAAACAAAAGTCAATAAGACTATATATATATATATATATATATATATATATATATATATATATATATATATCAATTGCTGATTTTTTTCCATTATTATTATTATCATTGTTTCCTTTATTTCCTTGAGGAACATAGGGCTTCAACCGTGCGTCTCCATTGCGTTCGGTTCTCTGCTAGAGTCTTCACCTGGCTCCAAGTCTATCCACACGTTTTCATCTCCTCTTCACATGACCTCCTCCAAGTCACCCTTGCACTGACGACCAACTCATTGCTTCCCTTTCGGGTTCCACTCAAGCAATGGCTTGTCTAGTAATGTCACTTGATGGTTTCCTCAGAGTATGGCCGATCCATCTCCATTTCTTCCTGCCTATTTGTTTCACAATCGGTTCCTGCTGTGTTGGTTCACTCATCGCCAGAGATCTCTGTTGCTGATCTTTCCTGGCCGGCCATCTGATCTTGAGTAGCATTGAGCGAAGACAACTGTTAATGAAGGTCTGTAGTTTGTTTGAGATGCTCTTTATGACGCGCCAAGTCTCTGATCCGTATAGTGAGTAGCACTGACTTCACATTGGAGTTGAAAATCCGGATCTTATTTTTCATGCTGAGTAGTGCTGTTGACCTCCACACAGACTTGAGAGTAGTGAAAGCTTGTCTTGCTTTTCCGATTCTTGCTTTGATATCCCCGTCAGTTCCGCGTGTAGTTGAGACGATGCTTCCCAGGTAAGTAAAGGAGGTTGTTTCTTTCAGGTTCCTCCTATTTATGCTGATTGTTGTCAGTTCTTGTTGTTGCTGTTGATGGTGTTGCCCAGGAATCTTCATCACCTCTCTTTTCTCTATGTTCACTTGAAGTCCTATCTTTGATGCTTCTGCTGCTAACTTGTTGCTTTTAGCTTGCATATCTTCCAGTTTATGGGAAATCAGACATATATCATCGGTGAAGTCCAAATCCTCCAAGTTTTTTATGTGAGTCCATTTTATGCCTGTTTCTTCATTGCCTGCTGTTTGTCGCTTTATCCAATCTACTGCAATCAGGAGGCAGCCTTGATTTTTGTCCATTATACCTCATCAATGTTACAATTTGAATAAATCTATTATTTTTAGAATTTTTCCTCACTCCTTGCGTTCCAAGTGTATAATAAAGCCTCAGACATTGAAGTTGCAGTAGCATTTGTGCTTTTTTTACATGGTGAGATTACCAGCCACACGTCCCTCATTATCAGGTAGCTTATTACCAGCAAGTACACAAAGTGAGGTGTACAAGCACATCGGAGATGGGAATCGAACGCAGACCATTTGTGTGATTGGAGGGCATTCTGCTACTACTGAATCACTGATGCACAATCCATAATATCACTTCTTAACTTATTTTACTGCACTCAGTATAAGTAACAACAGTAACGTGAAGTGACTGCTTCTATGGAGTATAGAGAATTGGCCTGCACATCGACAATAGCATTTTCAACAGGCTACTGTAGATTTTAATCAACAGCTGCCTTCACTGCATACAGAAGATCAGACAGCTGGTCGGAGACGATAAGCAACAAGGAACTCTGGCAGGCTACGAATCAACCAGCAGCCTATCACCCAGCAAATACGCTGCTGTAAGAAATAGAGATCGGTTTGAAACACTCTGAAGAGATCATTGAGTGACATCATGCATGCACCAGGCAGAACCTCGAATGCAACCTAAACGGAAAGTGGGCGACGAGTTGGACATCTGAGTCTTGGAGGCGATGGTGTGAAAAGGAAATTACAGCTTGTGCAGCAGTCCTGGAGTCATCTAAAAAGGACTGCAAAAGTGTGCTGTTTAAAGCCCTGTGTTCCACTCAGAACTCAAGGGAATAACAATAAATAGTGTATCGATTATTTCAATGAAGATTATTAAAATCTTTTAACATACAGTGAGGCACACAATCGTTTATTAATGACATTATAAGTACGGATATCAATGAAGTATTACTAAACAACAGCATGTAGTGAGTAGTGAATATGAACAAAAAGATGCTATAGAGTATCTATTTTACAAATAGTAAAATAGATCTCTGTGTATATCTCTGAAGGTTATTTATTCTAACTCAGCATGAAATTCAATACTATAATGAAGATATAGATAAGTTGAACAGGTGCTTTTATTGATGACAGAGAAAGCAACCATGCACAACAAATGTAACAAAAATATAAATTTAATCATTGTACTTATTTTGTATTTAATTTAGAAAAGCATTAAATTTCAAAGTATATTCAATTCATTAAATGTTAACAGAATTCTCAAATGCTAAGTACTTTTAGATGAAACTATGAGTTAATTTGTACACCCATGACAATGATTACATACATCTCTATGGATTGAACATTCTGATTATATCATGAAATTAGCAATGAAATCTCAAGTTCTATCACACTAAACTGAGTGAATAATAGTTGGAGGATTTCACCATGATCCGACATCGGTTAGAGAACCATTGCATAACTAGCTGGGAGTAGAGGACAGCTGTTTCGTCCTGGTTCCGGACTCCTCGTCAGCACGCACCCACCACTAGGGTTTAGAAACCAGAACCTTCTGGTTACAAGTCGACCTCGTAGATCAATGGCCCATGAATTACAACTTCTGTCGGATCATGATGAGACACTCCAACCAATCAAACAAATTCCCTACAAAACCAACAATTGAAGATTGATCGGATGCTCATTAGCGCCTGACTCTGTTCAGGCAGTTAACCTGGGGTTCTAGTGGGAAGCTGTAACCAGTGGGGTACAGCAGGCTGAAGGTGAGGACAGTTACTCATCGAAAAAGACACTGCGAAATGGTCACACTATGTCATGAATTGGCAGAAGTTAGAATTCATGGACTGGCTGGCCATTGGATCGGGTCACAGCGGCCTAGTGGTCTACTAGCTCGCCTTGTAACCAAAACGTCCTGAGTTCGAGTCCAGGTGGGTGCACACTGCTGAATAGTCCCGAACTGGGATGAAACATATGTTCATTACTCCCTGCTGGTTTTCCAATGGTTCTGTAACTGATGTCAACTCATGATGAAATCCTCCAACTAAACAAAATCCCCACAAAAGCAATACTTGAACATAAGGGAATATTAAATTTTTCCCTATCTCTATAATATAGGAAAATTGGGCGTAAGATTAGGCAGGTTCATCATCGTATTTACGAGCATCACCCAGTATGGTTAAAAAGGGACAAACAAGATCTATTTTTAGCTCTGTTTTAGCCCACCTTGTAGATACTGAGCATATAGTAGATGTTAATACAACATTTTAAGTTATCTATTGCATTCCGATTGGTCTTAATTTTGTTTTACGAGTTCGTCTTTTGCATACATAGAGCTGAAGCCATAGGAATCAATCTGAAGAAGCTAAACCTGTGAGTGTTCCGAAGAAATTCATACAGCCACTTTCCTTACTTTGGTCATCGTTAAATGAATGTATAAACCGGACGGCTTCGTCCCCCTCCCCCTAAACATTTAAAAATTATGAAAATTTTAATTGTCCAAATTATTTTACTAACCTCGCCTAGATTACTAGGTCACTAGTATTCTAGCCGGTCCCAAGCCTGGATAAAGAGGGAGGGTTGGGGCGTGGTGCTAGCAACTCCACCCCCAAAACTTAACCAAATTGCTACAAAAACTTCAACGCACAAATATATTAAAAATTCTAAAAATACAAACAATAACCTTATTTTTCGCTGGAATCGGGGAAGTGAAATGACACAGGCTGGTGAAAGCCTTCCGGAAGCCAGTCAACCGATGTGCCTTCTTTCGATGAAAGCGAAAATAAGGATGGGGACGTGGAACATTCGTACAATGTACGAAACTGGAAAGGCTGCTCAGGTAGCCGCAGAAATGAGGAGATATAAAATAGAAGTGTTGGGAATCTGTGAGAGCAGATGGAATGGATGTGAAGGGGTCAACTACCAACTGGAGAGACAATAATCTACTCCGGTCACCAAGAAGACGACCACGAGTACACCGAGGGAGTAGCCATCATGATGTCACCAACAGCGGCTAAAGCTCTCATGCAGTGGGAACCAATCTCCTCCAGGATAATGAAAGCCAGCTTCAACTCCAAAGGAAAAAAGGTTACAATCATTCAATGCTACGCGCCTACAACCGTCTCAGAACAAGAGAAGAAGGAGGATTTCTACAGTCAACTACAAACAGTAATGGACAACGTCCCAAAGAGCGATATCAAAATCCTGATGGGTGACATGAATGCGAAACTGGGAGGAGACAATACAGGAAGAGAACTCATCATAGGTCGTCAGGCCCTCGGTGAAATGAACGAAAATGGTGAACTCTTCTCAGACTTCTGCGCCTTCAATGATTTGGTGATTGGTGGCAGTGTGTTCAAACACAGGGATATACACAAAGCAACATGGATTTCACCAGATGGACACACCAAAAACGAGATAGACTTCATTTCAATCTCAAGGTAGTGGAGACGGAGCCTACTGGACACAAGATCGAGGAGAGGAGCAGATGTGGGTTCAGACCACTATCTAGTACAAGGGACTTTCAAGGTGAAGCTAAAAGCCTCGAGGATAACTGGGGATAGGTCACAATGCAAGTTCAACACGCAAAAGCTGAAGGACACAACCACAAGGGAGATTTTCACTGCAACTGTCAAAGCAAAGCAGGAAACACTACGTGGCACCACTGGGGAATCATCCGTGGAAGACCATTGGAACTCTCTGAAGGTGATCTTCAACGAAACGTGTTCAACGGTTTTAGGAAGAAAGAAGAAACAAGACAAGGAATGGCTCTCAACGGACACTTGGAAGCTAATAGAGGAGAGGAGAATGGTGAGACAGAAAATGATTCAATGCAAAGATGGACAAGAGAAAGAGACGCTGAGCTCAAATTACACAGCACTGGACAAAGAAGTGAAGAAGAGTGCCAGGAAGGATAAAAGACAATTCTACGACAACCTGGCTACTGAAGCTGAGAAGGCAGCAGGAAAAAGGGACCTGAGGACACTATATCAGATAACCAAGTCTCTATCCGGGAAGAGATCAACACAAGTGAAACCTATAAAAGACAGCCAGGGGAACCCAATTACCAAAGAAGAAAGACAGATTAGACAATGGGCGGATCACTTCAAAGGACTCTTGAACAGACCACCACCTGCAACCCGTCCAGAAATACCAACAACAGCACGTACACAACTGCAAGTTGACACCAATCCTCCAACAAAAGCTGAAGTCTTGAATGCAATCGAGCTTCTGAAGGCTGGAAAAGCAGCTGGACGAGATGGAATACCCCCGGAAACACCGAAAGCGGACCCAGAAACGACACCAGATATGCTGACTCCATTATTGGAAAAGATCTGGAAACAGGGAAAGGTGCCTACTGACTGGAGGAAAGGTTACCTAGTGAAACTACCAAAGAAGGGCGACTTAGGACTCTGCAAGAACCGGCGAGGAATCATGCTCCTGTCGACGCCAAGTGAAATCCTGAGTCGCATCATCCTGGAGAGAATAAAGGACGCACTGGATACAGAACTCCGACTAGAACAAGCTGGGTTCAGGAAAGGCAAATCATGTTCTGACCAAATTGCAACTCTACGCATTATCATCGAACAAAGCATGGAATGGCAATCAAACCTCTACCTCAACTTTATAGACTTTGAGAAGGCCTTCGACAGTGTTGACCGCGAAGTAATTTGGAAACAACTCGAGTACTACGGCGTACCCCAAATATTCATCAACCCTATTCAACAGCTGTACGACAACGGCACATGTCAAGTGATCCACAACGGAAAACTCAGCGAAGCGTTTGGAGTAAACACAGGAGTCAGACAAGGGTGCTTATTATCACCAATGATATTCCTAGTTTTGGTGGACTGGATTATGCGTCAGACAGTGGGAAACGAGAAGACAGGGATATCCTGGACCGACGTGAAGAACCTAGAAGACCTGGATTTTGCGGATGATTTATGTTTGATGTCACACAAAATCGAAGACTTACAAGCGAAAACCGACAAACTGGTCGAAGAAGCAGCCAGAGAAGACAGGACTCCAAGTGAACATAGACAAGACGGAGGTCATGAAAATAACCAACCAACAACATCCAGTGCCAATCACCATCAACGGGAGGGATTTGAAAGAGGTTACTTCATTCACTTATCTAGGGAGCATTGTCTCAACCACAGGAGGAACGGACGAGGATGTCAAGTCGAGAATCGTGAAGGCGAGAAACACATTCATCAACCTGAAACCAATCTGGAAATCTTCCGCTGTCACTCAGCATCAACAACAAAATTCGGATTTTCAACACAAACGTCAAGTCAGTCAGTTCTTCTATACGGATCAGAAACTTGGCGGCGGGTCACAAAGAATATTTCCAACAGCCTGTTGCAGGTAGACCTTTATCAACAGCTGTCTTCACTCTATACTGAAGATCAGATGGCCGGAAAGAATCACCAGGAAGAAACTATGGTAACAAACAAAACAAGAACCAATCGCCCAACAAATATGCAGGAGAAAGTGGAGATTGATTGGACACTCGCTGAGGAGGCCGCTGGGTGACAACACGCGTCAGGCCATAGCTCGAGTGGAACCCGAAAGGAAAGCGGCGAGTGGTTCATCGGTGCAAGGGTGACATGGAGGAGATCGTGTGAAGAGGAGTTGAAACAGTATGGACTAACATGGATGCAGGTGAAAAATGCAGCAGAAGGCAGAAGCAAGTGGAGACGTGCAGTTGAAGCCCTATGTTCCGCTAGGAACCCAAGGGAACAATAATAATAATAAATTATTTTACTATTTTTCTGACTACTTCATCTTTAATTACATGTTATCATTGCTATGATCATTTCTAACCTTTAATTGTTTGAATTATCTATCTTGGTTATTATCAAGCCCCGTGACATGTTGATATTAATTAAATAGTGTTAACAAACATATCACCAGTTGATAGGTTAATTGTTTTGTATTGTAATAAAAATACTATAGACATCAGAGTAGAGCCACAGACGAGGATCTAATTAAAAAGTAAATATTTCTTCGCTCAATCCTTTTGCTTTCTAAATGTCTGAATGCGGATTCATCGATGCCTACACATTTTGACTAATTGACTGACTGACTGTGTCAAACTTTACACAAAAGTGCACCACTTTAAGCTGCCACACACTCCTTATATAATACATAAAGATTGAGAGAAAATGCAAAGGAAGTATAGTGAACGGAAACGTACTGGAGAAGGAATCCACACATGCAGAAAAATGAGGACATCGTGGATACAGGAGGTCATGCAAGTGGTCAAAGGTTCAATTCCCGACCGACGTGCTCCTAAACGTCGCTTAGTCGGTAGTAAGCTCGGTAAAGAGAGGTGGTAGCACATGAGGCTAGCAATTCTAACCCGTAAAAAATAAATACAAGTGCTACTGGGAATTCAAAGCTGAAACTTGGATCTCTATGTTCTACTGTGAATACGAAGGAATAAAATAAATAAATAATAATAATAAACAGTAAATGAATACATCTGAGTCATTGACAACGGTTTTGAGCCATGTAAGCAACAGTCGGCCACTTCATGGATTGATGATAGGTTCTCATTCGACCATCCGTAACCTTTTTCCAACCTAATACTATATCAGTTAGCCTTATTCATCCTGAAAGATGATGACATGACACGTGTCCTGAACACATCTCTCAATAGATGCAGCTTCACGACCTGACCGATTGACTTCCACTCCTTGCTTACCATTCTACGCGTAACTTCAATATTTCTCAATAGACTATGCCATTTAAGACAGGAGAAAGAATACAGACACCTGTAGTCAAATACAACGAGCCTTTTGCATATCTTCCAAAATATCCAGTATTCAACAAACAACAACTCAGTGTGATCATTTGAATTACAGTATATCTTCAATGTTTAACTGAGTTATTAACACTCGGTAAACAAAATTAACTATTACACGTTAATTAAAAAGGTGGAGTGAAATCAAGTTTGTTTCTCTAATTCTCTGGTGTCATTACTCAGTCTAAATGATTGGAATAGTAGATGATAACAGATTTGCCATAACTATGTCTTGATTCACTACACTAAATAGCACGTTATTGAGTGAAACACCATCATTTCTGCATGCAAACTATTGATATCCTGCAAAAACAACTTTCAAGAGTTGGTTTGTAAGGATTAGATTTGTTTTTACCAGTTTGACCATGGACTGAAATAAGTTAGAGAACCATTGAAAACTATGGAGTACTGGACGACTGTTTCATCCTATTCAAGTATTGGTTTGTAGAGATTTGGTTGATTGGTAACAGGATTTCATCATGAGCTGACATTGGTTAGAGAACCATTGGGAAACCGACCTGGGAGTACTGGACAGCTGTTTCGTCCTAGTTTGGGACTCTTCATCAGTACGCACCCACCGGGGTTCGAACCCAGGACCAGTAAGGTGCAGCAGGTCGGGTGTGAGGACAAATACTCGCCGAAGACATTGGCTAGCGATTGCACTATATCGTGAATTGGCAGATGTTAGAATTCACGGGCTATTGGATCGGGTCCCAGTGTCTTAATGGTCTACGAGCTCGCCTTGTAACCAGAAGGTCCTGGGTTCGAACCCCGGTGGGTGAGTACTGATGAAGGGTCCCAAACTGGGACGAAACAGCTGTCTAGTACTCCCAGGTTGGTTTTTCAATGTTTCATCCTAGTTTGGGAATCATCGGCAGCACGCACCCACCACTAGGGCTCGAACCCAGGACCTTCCGGTTACAGGACAGAGTTTCCTGGAGTTCTAGTGAGAAGTCGTGACCAGTGAGGTCCATTCCAGTCAAGTGTAAGCATGGATTTCACATCAATGGCATTAGTTGGTGGTCGCGCGAAATGCATCACGAATTGGTAGAAGTTAGAATTCACCGGCTGGCCATTGAATCGGGTCCCGGTAGCTGAATGGTATACGAGCTCGCTGGCCTTGTAACCAGAAGGTTTTGGGTTTGAACATCGGTGATAGGTACGTACCGCTGATGATTCCCCAACTAGGATGAAACAGCTGTCCAGTATTCCCAGGTGGTTTTCAATGCTTCTCTAACTGATTTCAATCCTTGGTCAAACTTGTAAAAACAACTTCGCCTTTTTCATTTTCTTCTCGAAAATATCGACATTACGCAATCGTTCGAGTGAAAGTTAAATAACATATAACCAGACGAATTATTTACAAAAGCGGTTTTTAATTACACATAGTCTCAATCGACAAATCTGAATAGATATCATACACACACACACACACAGGGTATCCTACTGTAAAAAAGTATAGTCGACTATCGTAAACCAAGTCATTTTGGGATTAGAGTAAATAACTGTTACTAACTGGTAACTTTGGACAATAGAGGAGTGATTCACTAATAACTGGAATCAGTTGTAGTGATCAATTGGTTTATTATTGACCTTTATTTTTCACAGTAAATTGTAAATAGCATCAAGTGACATTAGGAAGGGAAACACTATGGTTGTATACTTTGAACACAGGCACAAATCATTTACATTCATACAAATCACCCAAAGACTATCCTGTTAAATATATTTTGCACCTATTCCGGAAAAATCAGTTAACGCCCCTATTAGTAGATGATTAAGCGAATTCTTTCCAAGAAGATTTCGTATTTGGCACAGTTTTCATAGTCACTAGTGTTGTCGCCTTGTATGACAAGAAAAAAGAAAATCTGGCCGTTCAAGGTATGACAAGTAGCCTCTAGTAAAACTCACCTACGAAATCCGTTAAACTCACTAGTAAAGGGACTAAAATTCACATTTCAATCGGAAAATGAACAAGGAGAATTAGCTATGTTGTTAGATTGTAAAATAAAACGAATGGAAGAACGTAAACTGCACACTAGTGTTTCTAAAAAGCCAACGCATTCTGCTAATAGATATTTAGACTTTAATTCATTTCATCCATTGTTTGTAAAGGTTGGCTTGGTTAAGTGTCTAACTAACCGAGCAATAGCACTAAGTAGTACAAGAAAAGACCTAAATGATGAAATGAAACAGAGAGGAGAAGCGTTGGTATCAAATAACTATCCTATAAAATTCATTAGCAAGGTCAGAACATGCCAAAAGCAAAATAAAAATAACTGTGAAACTAATAATGATAAC
This sequence comes from Trichobilharzia szidati, assembly GCA_944472155.2. Lineage (NCBI taxonomy): Eukaryota > Metazoa > Platyhelminthes > Trematoda > Strigeidida > Schistosomatidae > Trichobilharzia > Trichobilharzia szidati. Next base: position 77,520,940 of record OX235274.1, on the reverse strand, counting down.
ATGAATAAGAAAGAATATAAGGCATGCACAATAGTTTTACTATATAAGGAAGGGACATCTGAGACTCTACTTAGGATTCTCAATAAGGCAGGAATTAGGGTGGCATTCAAACCTACAAACTCACTCAGAGACAAGCTCTGTAGACTAAAGAACTCTTGTGAACCGAATTAGACAAAATGATATAAATTTACAAAGTACCTTGCAATGACTATGAGTTAAGTCAACTACATAGGTCAAACTGGTAGATCAAGAGTAGTGAGATTGCATGTCAGAACAGAAGAATTTAGCTAAGGTTAGAATGATTGATCCCACCTACGAAGATAAGTAATTTCGAAAAAAAACTCAGCAATAGCACTGCATGCATTAACACACAACACACACAACACGGTGGGTGGGACAGAGTCCAAATTCTTAAAGGTATTATAGGTAAGTGGAAAGAGAGAGAGAGATTGATTACTGAATCCTGGTTCATCGAGTCTACAACCAACACATGCAACAGAAATGACTCAATGCAAATACCAGAGATATGGAGGATATTATAAGCAGTCAAATCAGAGGATAATAAAGAATGTTAAAATTCTATTTCAATTCACATACATCATAACATTCTAACAAGTTACTTATTTCGACTAAAAACATCGTTTTCCCCATTTATTGCATTTTATGATAGCACTAATGTTATTTTCGAATGTACTTTATCTTAGATTGATTTTATTCAAATGTCTAATCATCAGGTTTTATTCATGTATATAAGTGAAGCAAGAAAGTTGTGTGAGTGAGTCCTTGATATGATTATGAGTAGCAACAATTTGTGCTCGGGAGGTGGTCATCAGTAAACATTACTGTACAACACTGAGTGACTGATCAAAATAAAATCTTATCAACAATGGAGGTCAATGATCCATCTATATAAATAACATCAGATATGAAAGATCTTCACAATAGTTAAGATCAAGTTACTGTCTTGTTACAATGAATGAAGAAATATGAGAAAGGTTATCAAAATGCTCCAAACAAGCACTTACCTGAGTAATACAGCAAATAATAATAAGGCAGAGGTGACAGCTGTTGAGTGATTCTTGAGCTGAAAAAACAAAACGTAAATTACATGTAGCTCCAAAGGATATATTCAGTATTACATGCAAACTTTAAACTAATAACGTGAGTTAAGTGTAAGAGTTTTGTACTATGTTGACAAACACTATAAACAACCTAAACTGGCTACTAACTCAGCTTCAAAGAAAACCATGTTCGTGAATTTAGAATTCGAAGGTGTTCCGATTTCATGTATGCTCAAAAAAAGTCTTTCTAAATCAGTCAGTAAGATGTTCTTTGCACTTAAAATTCCAATCGACCTTCACCAGGCGTGAAATGTACTTCGTCTGTGTGAAAGACAAGTTCCCTCACTTCTGACCGCCTCCATATGCATTTATCGGTTCATGTGTTCTTTTAGAGCAATATACATCAGTCGTAACCAGTAAATGCTTTCCACACGGATACGGGAGCACATTTTAGCATGGTTTTTACAAAGGAGAAAGGAAGACTGTGAAATGCTTTATTTTAGAACGCTTGATCGACTCCTGTCACTCAACCAACCCTGATCATGACTTTAAGATAATCTATCGAGTTCATGCTAACTTGCCGCGTATTCTTTGTTACAAACTTCTAAAGACAACATAAATATCAATGATGTTGAGCATTGAAACGTCTGTTTATTCGAACTGGTCTCCATTTGGCGGGATCTCCTTGCTTAATCGTATATTCGGTTGGCAGAAGACAGGGGAAATACAGTCAAAAGTATAACTGTACATTCTACTAACGTTTATTTACAAACTTTGCCGACAGCACAACCTGTACTTTTGTCTCATTATCGATGGAAGAATAAACAATTGTATTGAATTGCGGTTTCCTTTTATTCCGCGTTAGCTACTGTGCAGTCTTCTGAAACCATCGATAGGTCCAGGATCTTTGTGGTCTGGATATTTGACAAGACGACTTAGCCATTCATGAATTTAAGCCAGGCCTTTATTCACAAAAGAAGTATGAACAATCACTATTTCTACCTTGGCCGTAGGGGGATAAACATTTATTTATAACTAATTCACTATTATCACTCGCATATGTTCCTTTTGTACATTTCCTAACCCTCTTCACACTTCTTAAATGGACACTCAACTACATTTCTTCTCACTCAACAGCAATTTTAACCTTTAACAAATTTCTAACCACTTCTCCCTTTATGCCGTTGAGTACTACGTAATTTACAACTTTTATTTTTACTTCTAAAGCCACTTCTGAGTAATCATATCAATTATATCACTCCCTATTACTCAATAATAGACTACTATACATTTTTGGTAAATATAGATACGACTGTACAGCCTCTGAAGATGATTTCGCCGATAGGGAAAATTTTTTTCGCTGAATTTCTTATACTTTTGGCGATGTTAACATCTATTTTATCAAACTTTTCATCATGTTGAGTAGAGTTTTATTTATATTAGTTGGAAAGAGTATCTTCGCTGAAATTTTTTTTAATTTTAACTTTATTCCTTTGCTTTCCAAGTGGAACATAGAGCTTCAAGCTGGAGCTTTAAAGTGTCAGCAGCAGTGGGTTTGCTGGCCTCATTTCCAACCTTTCCCCTTTACCTGACTTACTAGCGGCTTGGCAAGGTGAAGGAGTGCGTTGGTCGGGAATCGAACCCTTGATCCCTTGCTTGGTTGGCCAGTGTCCTACCACTGAACCACTGACGCTGAATATTGTATCCTGCGTCAGTGGCACAGTGGTAAGAACTCTCGCCGACCATGCACATGGTCCGGGGTTCGATCCCCTACCCACGCACACCTGATATCTATGGTTGGCCTGCAAACATTTGGGCTATCGATATCACAAGCTGAAAATTCCATACTTGTACCAAAAAATACGGTGTGGAATCAAGCTGTAATCCAAAAAAAACTATACATTTAACGCTTATGATACATAGACAAAGAAGATTGGCTTTGCTGACGTATTTCACCACAAACGTATAAGCAGTCGGTAGACAACTTTTGAAAACCGATTAGTATTTTTTTTAATTTGCATAAAGCAAACTCATTACTCATACAATATTCATATACTTACTTTTAGCATCTTGCATAACAACAGAACAATATTCTAATAAATCTGCCAGTAAATTTCTTGGTTCTATTGAAGGTGCATACAAAGAATCCATGTCTAAATTGAAACCATTTAATTGTCCATTAGCAAAAGATGAAGTTGTATGCCGTCGACATTTACCATGACTATTATTATTATGATGATTATTGTTAGAACTTTTAGTTGAATTATTTGGTGAGGATAAACTCTGAGGACTTGATGATCTAGTACTACTATTATAAGTCATAGTGTAGTAGTAGTAGCAGCAGCAGCACAAGTGGCAGCCGTCGTCGTAGTAAGTACTGGCACAGCTCTACCGGGTGATACAAAATGTGTTGTATCCAAATAACCGACCATAGATTCTGTACTAACAGCTTTTAAAATTCGATAGTCTAAAGTGATAAAAGAAATAAAAACCACTTAAGTAATCAGGGCCTGTAAAGGTGTGAATAACGATAAAGTAGCACAAATCACTAGCAAAAATACAGAGAATTCTACAATCATATACTGATGATGATTGGTGGGATGGTGAAGCTACATAATTTGAGATGGCTATGACAATTATTACGCATGCCAAGCCACTACCTTCTTCTTTGATATAGGATAAGGTTGGAAAAGAGTTATGGGTAGTCAAATCACAACCAGACATCAATCCCTAAAGTCTTTGACAATCGGTTTTCGTCACGTAGGAAGGCGTAGACTGCCTTGTCTGGGTGTAGACTTTCTGGTTGGGGTCCTCGAGACGGTGAAAACCAATGGTTGGAAACAATTGGTGACATGGCTCAAAATCGTTCTCAGTGATGGCGCAGATGCATTCACTCCTTGTGACTTATGATTTCCAATGAAACTGTTTTGTTGTTCGTTATTACTATTCCTTTGTCTCACACCTCTGTTTACTGTCTCTAATATGCATTTCTCCTATTTTCTTCTCTTACTTTGTGTGCTACATGGAATGTGGCGACTTGAACTGCCGCACATATGTGCAAAGTTCCATGTCGAAAACTGACCGACCGACCGACCGCCTTGTCTGGGGATTCTCAAGATACTAAGAACCAGTGATTCGAAACCGTTGACAATGGCGCAGATGCACTCACACTTCGTAATCTCCTTGATCGATTAAATCTTCATGTCTCTTTCCATGTAACTATTCTCTCTCTCCAACACATTTCTGCTCATTGTAGTTCCTTGAATTTCTTTGCTTTTATTTTCTGTTTTTTTGTGTGCTACATGGAATGTAGCAACTTGAAGTGCTGTACTTCTGTGCAATGTTGAAATTTGGTCAGCCAGTCATACAATTATACTGCGATGATGAGCTAAATGAATATAAATCCTAACAAAACGACTATCTCCATGGTGAAACAAATGTAGTTTTACTGGTTACAGAGAATCGATAGAAATCGATCATATAACATAAAGTAGGTGAAGCGGAATAATTTTAGTTTCTACAAGTACACAACACGACTAGATATTATTTTTTTAAATTCCAGTCCAGAAGATAATGGTTAAATGTTAACAAAAATTCGTTAATGGATGAAATGGTTGAAAGGACAATTTATTCAACATCCTGACTTTTGAAAACAGTATCTCTTGTGACTAATCTATGTAGGCTCTCCACTGATCACCCTAATCATTTCCATATTTCAGTCTTCACACTTGAGGATTAACACGATATATTGGCAAAAGCTCTGAATAAATTTTACTACTAATAGTAATTTGATGTATTCTTGTCAGATGACCAACTACACCCAAAATGTAACTAGTGAGAGAGAGAGAGAGAGATGTCTGTCTGTCTGTCTGGATTCAACATTGAACTTGGCACCGAAGTGCAGCAGTTCGAGTTGCCACGTTCCAAATTGCACACAAATGTAGACAAGAAGATGAGTGAAGAGAATCAATAGAGTTTTGACAAGTATAAGAGTGAAACAGAATGAGTAATAGTAGAAAGGAATATGAGACTGAATACATCTGCGTAGGCCATTGACAACGATTTTGAGCCATGTCACCTATTGTCTCCAGCCATTGATTCTTAGAGTCCCGAGGGCCCCAACCCGGAAGTCTGCATCTCCCTACCTGACTCAGTTTAACTGTCAGGGATTTCATGGATTGATGAGGCCATGTTTTTGTTTGGCATGACACCACTTACTCTTTTCCAACCTGCACCGATATCAGCTAGTAGTGCCCGTCGGGGGAGGCGATGGTTAGGCATGCGCAGCACGTGACCTAGTCATCTCAATCTATGTAACTTTATAGCCTCGTCGATTGATTTTCCCTCTTTGCCCAACACTCTACGCCTGATGTCAACATTACTTACTTTATTATACCACCTAACGTGAGAAAGAGATCGTAGACATCTATGATCAAAAATAGACAACCTTTTCATGTCTTCAACTCGTATTGGCCATGTTTCAGAGCCAGCCATAGAGAAGGACGGAGCGAACTTCTGAGCAGTACACACGTCCCTTGGTTGATAGCCGGATGTCACGCCTACGCCAGAGATGGTGTAAGTTAGCGAAAGCGAGAGGATGTATTGGAATAAGGTGGAAATTTATCACAATAAAACAATATAGAAAGTGAACCAATTCTCTGATCTCCAGCACATTCTAAAAGTAAGTTAATACTCTTCTCAAAGGTTTACAACTACATATATAAGATCAAAAGCCTATTCACACAATTACACATGAAGTGAAACTGTACCAGTCCCCCTGATACATGCCCATCAACAAGCAATCAGAGTTACATATGGTACAACCAAACCAAACTACGTCTGTTGATCTCGATTTGCTTCACAAGTTCTAGGAAGTTCGACTGTTTGATTGCTGTGTGAATAATGGATTAATTGGAGTTACTAAAACATGCATATGTAGGGGTGACTTGACAGAATAGCTCGGCCAAGTTAAAGAATAGCGACCCACCAGGAGGACAAACGCACCGTTGAATCGCTATTCTTGAATTACGCCAATAACTGGCTCTCTTAGGAGGACTGGGATTTTGCAGTAGGTTAAAGAACAGAATTAGAAATATAAACAGATTCCAGGATACCATAATTTGTAATCGGTTCGGGTGGCTGCTATAATTTAACTTCTCTGTATATCTTATCTACGACTGAGTAAAATGGACGAATGAACCCTACTTTGGTTAACTGATACACAGTGACTTCAGTTCTTTATCAGAGTAATTGTTTTCTTATTTCATACTAGTTTACATACCTGTAACCTTTAGAATTGAATAAGGATAATAACTTGTGCGTCCGTGGCATAGCGGTTAGGACGCTCGCCAACCATGCACATGGTCCGGGGTTCGATCCCCGGCCACCGACGCACTCCTTCACCTCGCTAAGCCAGAAATAAAAACCTGGTGAAGAGGAAAGGTTGGGCATGAGGCTAGCAACCCCATCCTGTAAAAATAAACACTCCTACAGAAACTTCAAGCCTCTAGCTTGAAGCTCTAGTAATATATAGTGTGGCTTTTGCCTATTTCACAAGATGAATGAACAAGAGGTTAAACTAGAAAGAAAACAATACACATTGTATTATGCCTGTAACCTGGTTAAAACAGACTTACTATTCTTAAAGTCTTCTTTAAAAAAAACAATTGTTGTCATGGTAAGATAACAAAAGACAATCATTGAATTAGTTAGAAGAACAGTTTAAGAAATGAGAAAACCAAATCACTAAGTCATAAGTAGTGCAATAAATACGGAATGTTGTATTACAACGTATATCTCATAAAGTGTAGCAGTGAGCACTTCACTACTTTTGTATAATATATACATTAATTCCGAATACTAGGTGTTTTCAAATCGGTAATACTTCATCTACAACTGTATACTGCACAGTCTGCAACAACTAAATTACTTTAACGTGAAATGGTAAAATATTGTGTAAGAAGTCTCTTTTAACGTCCAGGATTTCATTGATCGTCAATATGTTTATGTTTGGACTCATTCACCTGGAACAGGATAAGAGCCACACTTACCATGTGAAGGATAAGGAGACTACCCAGTAGCCGAGACTGAAGTAGCTGGAGCAGGAGTCGGAACAGTGACTCATCTGCTGAGACAGTCCTCAAAGATAATGGAAGTGGTTCTTTCAAGTGCAAACATCAACAAAATATACAAAAAATTCGTGTATATTCTCAATTGCTACCTGTATGCATGGAATAACAAGTGATTTTAGGCAGAAAATGAATTTTTGAGCCTAAGTGAAACGTGATCAACAAGTGACCACATAGTTGCAGTGACGCATATTTTGTATTCCCTCTCATTGTTTGCTAACTCTTTTAACGTATCAGTGAATTTAGCATATTCTTCAAGATCACCTGAAGACTTTAAAAACACAACATCGCTGTAACTACTGTTTGAGACAGTAGTATTGTTGTCGTTGAAGTTTCTATTAGCGGTTAGAATAGTTTCCGTCTGTGCATTCAGTTCATATAGCCCCAAATCGACTACGTCGTATTATTACTACTTACCCAGCAGTTACACATAAATCAAAGCAGAATCCCATTAACCATCGATTTCACCAGAGTCACACCTAACTTATTCACGTTTTGTTACAATTTAGAGAAAATATCGATTCATTAACATGAAGTCAGAATAAGTGATATCCGACTATCAACATAAGGGTGTGTGTACTGCTCAGCAGTCCACTCCATCCTCCTTTATGGCTGTGAGACCTGGCCATTGAGAGTGGAAGACATGAAAAGATTAGCTGTCTTGATCATAGGTGTCTGCGTTCTATCTCCCGTGTGAAGTGGCATAATAAAGTGAGAAATATTGAGGTTAGGCGTCGAGTGCTAGTTAACAGGGGAGATCAGTCGACGAGGCTGTGAAATTACATCGACTGAGATGGTTAGGACATGTGCTACGTGTGCCTAGTCATCGCCTTCCTTGACCAACAAGCAATGTTAGCTGATATAGGCTCAGGCTGGAAAAGAGCTAGCGGCGGTCAAACGAAAACATGTCACCAGTCAATGAAATCCACAACAGTTAGTTTAAGCCACGTAGGTAGGTGTAGACTTCCTGACTGATTGGGGTCCTCGGGACGGTAAAACCAAAGGTTGGAAACAATTGGTGACATGGCTCAAAATCGTTCTCAATGGCTGGCGCAGATAAATCCACTCCTTGTGACTTATGATTTCCAATGAAACTGTTTTGTTGTTCGTTATTACTATTCCTTTGTCTCACACCTCTGTTTACTGTGTATATGATGCATTTCTCCTACTTTCTTCTCTTGCTTTGTGTGCTTCATGGAGTGTGGCGACTTGAACTGCCGCGCACATGTGCAAAGTTCTATGTCGAAAACAGACAGACAGAGACAGAACTCAGAATAAGGAAAAAAATTGAGATTTTCAACACTGATATCATATCTGTCAGTGCTCTATGTGGTTCACAGACTTGATGTACGCACCATGAAAAGCATTTCTAACTGATAGAAGACTAATGAAGATTAGATAGCCATAAAGGATTATCAACACGGAACTCTGGGAGGCTACGGATCAACCAACCACCTATCGCTCAATAAATATGCTGTAGGAAATGGTGATCCACTTGACCTACTCCGAGGAGACCGCTGAGTGACATCAGACAACAGATTCTTGAATGGCACCCAAACAGGAAGTGGGCAACCAGTTGGGCGTCCTCAGGGTGCAACGGAGGAGATCGTGTAAGGAGAAAGTGAGAGCTTCAGGACAATTATAGAGTCACGTTCCACTCTGAACCCAAGGGGATAATGCATATATATATGTATATATATATATATATATACTAAACAATATTAACCTACCTAATATAGGATCTGGAACAATGATACTCTCCATATCTCTTGTATTATTTGTATAATGACCATTGGAATACGACAAGAGTATAGCGAAATGATGACTGCTTCTAGCCAATTCATATAAACACAGCAAAAGTGAATCACACGGTCTGAGGAGTATGTACAAAAAAAAGATGAATTCCGATTCAGATGGGAGATGACGAAAAGAAATAAAAGTGAAACGCTTTTTAAGACTTTTTAAAATCATTTCATGAAACATTGTCAGGATAATTATAATTTTTTTCTCGTTGTCTAGTCAAATATACATGCCCTATTCAGGTAGGTAGTTACCTGGGGTTCCAGTGGGAAATCGTGACCGGTAGGGTGCAGCAAGTCGGGTGTGAAGACAAATACTCGCCGATGACATTGGTGGCTAGTGGTCGCTCTATAGCGTGGATTGGCAGAAGTTAGAATTCATAGGCCATTGGATCGGGTCCCAGTGGCTGAATGGTACACGAGCTCGCCTTGTAACCAGAAGGTCCTGGGTTCGAACCCTATGGTGTGGGTGTGTACTGATGAAGAGCTTCAAACTAAGACGAAACAGTTGGCTGTCCAGTACTCCCAGGTTTTCTAATGGTTCTCTAACCAGTGTCAGCTCATGATGAAATCCTGTAACTGTCAAGATTAATTCGGATAATATAATCAAATTGTCACAATTGGTGACGATAAAAAAAGCTAAATCATCGGTATTCTTTTGGCAATAATTATAACAATGAGTATAGAGCCACAACAGTAACACAGTAAGGTTTTTTTGATTAAAAAGGAAATTTTTTTTAAAAACTGCTCACCTTAAGCTGATATTAGATCCCGCATCACCAGACACAAGAGTGGTGAACTGAAAGAAACAATATTGATAATTTAGTTGAGAAGGTTTATTAGCTAAATAAAATGAGAAACTTCATGAAAGGTGTATATATATATATACGTCATAGAGGTGCACGAGGTGAGATTTCCAGTTCGGAAGCACAAACCAAACTGTCCTACCATTGGCTCTAGTGTCCAATGTTAGGTATGCAATAGCTACCACCATGGTTTCGACGTAGATATGCAAAACCTGGTGAGTTCCAGCCAAGGTTTTTTTATTATCGATTTTGTGTTTCACCGTAGTTATTCCTTTCATCTTGCTCGCATACTGCAACGATATCTGAAGCTGCATATTCGATGGACCATCGATATATCGGCTGTTTTGATATGTATGCTATTTTAATGGATGTTTTTGCACCATCTAAAGTTTTATAACCCTGAAATTCGTTTTGGAGAATTAGAGTAGTTAGCTTCTGACGACGTACTGTTGGACAAAAGAGAAGACTGTCAATACATAACAACTGCCATGTGAAATACAGGAGGCGACACAACTCAATGGTTCGGAAGCTTAATCACACTGGTAATCATGCTACAGTCTTACTACCGAAAACTGAGAGCTGATTGAACTGATTTATTAACGTACAATGTCGCACAAAAGTAAAAAGAAACGAATTTAGTGTGACAAAACTAGACGAATATAGACGCCACTACTTCGCTATTACGGGGTGCCATCGACAATTATACATCTCATCCAACAGCTGTACGATGATGCTGCATGCCAAGTAATCCACAATGGGAAACTTACGGAATCCTTCCAAGTGAGGACAGGAGTAAGAGAAGCTGGCTGCCTACTACCACCAATGATTTTCCTGATTGCAGTAGACTGGATAATGAGACAAACAGTGGGCAATGAGGAAACAGGCATAAAATAGACTCACACAAAAATAGAACATGGAGGATCTGAACTTCGCCGATGATATATGTCTGATTTCCCACAAACTGGAAGATATGCAAGCGAAAAGCAACAAGTTGGCAGAAGAAGCATCCAGAGAAGACAGGACTTCAGGTGAACATAGAGAAAAAAGAGGTGATGAAGATTCCTAGGCAACACCACCAACAGCAACAACAACAGACAGCAGTCAGCATAAATGGGAGGAACCTGAAAGAAACAACCTCTTTTACCTACCTGGGAAGCATCGTTTCAACTACAGGCAGAACTAACGAGGATATCAAAGCAAGAATCGGAAAAGCAAGACAAGCTTTCACTACTCTCAAGTCTGTGTGGAGGTCAACAGCAATCAGCATGAAAAATAAGATCCGGATTTTCAACTCCAATGTGAAGTCAGTGCTACTTACTATACGGATCAGAGACTTGCACTGCGCGTCATAAAGAGCATCTCAAACCAACTACAGACCTTCATTAACAGTTGTCTTCGCTCAACACTCAAGATCAGATGGCTGGCCAGAAAAGATCAGCAACAGGGATCTCTGGCAATGAGCGAACCAACCAGGAACCGACTGTGAAACAAATAGGCAGGAAGAAATGGAGATGGATTGGCCATACTCTGAGGAAACCATCAAGTGACATCACTAGACAAGCCATTGCTCGAGTGGAACCCGAAAGGGAAGCGATGAGTTGGTCGTCAGTGCAAGGGTGACTTGGAGGAGGTCATGTGAAGAGGAGATGAAAACGTGTGGGCAGACATGGAGCCAGGTGAAAACGTTGGCAGAGAACCGAACGCAATGGAGACGCACGGCTGAAGCCCTATGTTCCTCTAGGAATTAAAGGAAATAATAATAATTGTTAACATTATCTGAAAATCAGATATATGGCCCTAACATTGATTAAGGGTCACAACATTGGATTACTGTCAGTGTATGTTATCCCCTCAAAACAGTTTTTTTCATATATATCTGAAGCTAGTAGTTCATTAGTCAAGTAAAAAGAAAAAAATTAGCGATACTGTCATTTCAAGAAGCAATCAATCTTTGCCATCTCAATCAGTCTTCTATGTCTTTCTCCATATGAGAATAGCATTCGAATGATCAGTCGTATACTGTTGTGTTTTGACGTACCAGTAGAAAGAATGAACCGAAATCCCTTCATTAATTCCAGCTACAGCACTGTTACTGTTGTAACTGCAACAGAAATAGTTTGAAGTATGCCTACTGGAAATGATCGAAGCTCTTAGTAATAAATTATCTTTGAAGGCATACAGTCATTCCTATACTCTGTCCTAAGGTTAGTTACCAAACTTAGTTATCACGCAGATGCTGAAATAACTTTTGATTCATGATTTGATCGAACTGGACGGCCCTATGTTTTTTTGTTTTTTTATTCCTTTGCGTTTCCAGTGGAACATAGGGCTTCAAGCTAGAGACTTGAAGTTTCTGTAGCAGTGGTGTTTATTTTTTACGGGATGGGGTTGCTAGCTTCATGCCCAACCTTCTCCCTTTACCAATGTTATTACTGGTTTTAGCAAGGTGAAGGAGTGTGTCGGCCGGGGATCGAACCCCGGACCACCTACGTGATCGGCGAGCATTCTACCTCTGTGCCACCGACGCACACACTTCCCTATGTTACTTAACATTATATGCCTAATTTCAATATTACATATCGTACTGCATCATCTAACACATGATTGGACACCGACATCTCTAATGAAAACTGCTTACGATTTGCATATCTCCCACTTTGAAAGGCCCCATATCTCACAGTTTTAAAGTACGATGGAGCGAACCGCTGCACAGTACACATCTCTATTTTAATGTATTAGCTGGATATTATGACGTCTGTACCAAAAATCACGAAAGTTGGCAAGTATTAAACGAGTCTTTTGGAATTCATGCTAAGATTACGTCAGTAATCGGTTCAACAATGGTGATAAAACTTATCAAATAAATGAAGTGGGTGAACATTACGATATTATAATATAAAGATCTAGGTAGTTAGTTACACAAGAGACCAACCGATGGACAGTCTAGGATATGTTTAAGTGCAAAATCAAAAGCGATGCCCAATGTCGTATATGCTTTCGACACTATAAGGCACATTATACCATAGTAGTCAGATCGAATTGGAATGTTTAATTAGTTGACTACAGGTTAAATATGCTTTAAACGGCCGAACTTCATTTCCATTAACAATTTTATTGTGACTTTATGTCAACTTTTGAAGTCCTAATATACTAGCAATTTTCAAGAGTATTTACTGGTAATAAGTGGGTGGTGTATTTTAGATATATCGATTAGCACAAGTTATTGTTTGGCATACTATATAGAAGATATTATTCTACTTTCATGACATATTACTGATTGTTAATTGCTTACACATTACAAACATCGGAAAAAATATTGAATATTGATTGTTATGTGCTCTGTGTATATTTATCTCACTAATGCTTCAGTGAATCTAAGGCGAGTATTCAGAACCGTATGAATGGAATGTTGGATATGCTCCGGAACAACTACTCATGTTAACCAGCCGAGTTTTCAGCTAACTTTTAAACACATTTGTTATATTTACTGACTACAAGATGACGTTTCCTGGAGTTCAAGTGAGAAGTCATGGCTAGTGGGGTTCTAACACGTCAAGTGTAAGGATAAATACTTGTCGGATGACATTCGCTGGCAGTTGCACCACAATCGCGAATTGACAAAAGTCAGAATTAATGGGCTAGCCGTCAAAGGATTCTGCCCCAGAGGCTGAATGATAAATGAGCTCGCCTTGTAATTTTAACGTCTTGGTTTTGATCTCCAGTAGGGTTATTGAATATTCCAAAACTACGACGACGAAACAACTGTCCAGAACTCCCTGGTTTCCAGTGGTTCTCTCACTGATATCAGTCCGTAATCAAACACTTGACACATTTACAACAGTTAAAAAGTGTTATATTTATGCTGTATTAATTTCGCGGATGATTTATGTTTGATGTCACACAAAATCGAAGACTTACAAGCGAAAACCGACCGACAAACTGGTCGAAGAAGCAGCCAGAGAAGACAGGACTCCAGGTGAACATAGACAAGACGGAGGTTATGAAAATAACTAACCAATCAACAACAACAACAACATCCAGCGCCAATCACCATCAACGGGAGGGATTTGATGAAAGAGGTTACTTCATTCACTCATCTAGGGAGCATTGTCTCAACTACAGGAGGAACGGACGAGAAGGTCAAATCGAGAATCGGGAAGGCGAGAAACACATTCATCAACCTGAAACCAATCTGGAAATCTTCGTCACTCCTCAGCATCAACAACAAAATTCAGATTTTCAATACAAACGTCAAGTAAGTCAGTTCTTCTATACGGATCAGAAACTTGGCGGGTCACAAAGAATATTTCCAACAGCCTGTTGCAGACCTTTATCAACAACTGTCTTCGCTGGCTCTATACTGAAGATCAGATGGCCGGAAAGAATCACCAGGAAGAAACTATGAGAACAAACAAAACAAGAACCAATCGCTCAACAAATATGCAGGATAAAGTGGAGATGGATTGGACACTCGCTGAGGAGGCCGCTGGGTGACATTGCACGTCAGGCCATCACTCGAGTGGAACCCGGAAGGGAAGCGGCGAGTGGGACATCCAAAGGTGACATGGAGGAGATCGTGTGAAGAGGAGTTAAAACAGTATAGACTAACATGGATACAGGTGAAAAGTACAGCAGAAGACAGAAACAAGTGGAGACGTGCAGTTGAAGCCCTATGTTCCACTAGGAACCCAAGGGAACAATAATAATATAATAATAATAATTTAGACACATTATTCTAAATAATGACAAAGACTACTAATCAAGGAAGAAAAAGTAACAAAAAGAATGAAACTTACAAAAGATGAAAAGGAAGATAGAATACCACCTGAACTGTCACGCTGTTGCCCAAATTTTCTATATAACATGAAAAATAAATACCAGGATGTTAGTTATGTACAGTATTTAAAAAATAATAATAAAAGAATCATAGGGATGAAAAACTTCACTTTTTCTTAGCGAAACAGTATGTTCTCTTAATCTGTTGCTCTATTGTATAAATATATAGATGGAAGTTGTCGATCTCCTCTGATAATTATGAAGTTATTATTATTTCTTTAGATTCCAAGTGGAACATAAGGGGCTTCAACAGGACATCTCCATTTCATCCTGTTTTCTACAATCCCCTTTTAGCTGGCTCAGTGATTGCCTACAAGCCTTCCATTCCCCCTAAGACGATTTCTTCCATGTCACCGATGGATATCCAACTCGTCATTCTCTTCCCGATTCGAGTGCTACTCGAATTTCTGGCTCATGGTGTCACTCAGCAGTCTCCTAAATGTTCGTCCAATCCATTTCGATTTTCTTCGGCATATTTGTTGGGCGATAGGTTCTTAGCTGGTTCGTTGTCAGAGTTAAATGTTATTAGTTGGAGGATTTCATCATGAGCTGACATCAGTTACAGAACCATTCGAAAACCAACTGAGAGTACCTGACAGCCTTTTCGGCCTAGTTTGAGACTCTTCATCAGTGCGCACCCACACCGCGGAGTTCGAACCCAGGACCTTCCGGTTACAAAACGAGCTAGCTCGTAAACCATCCATCAGTCACTGGTACCCGATCCAATGACCAGCCAGTCCATGAATTCTAACTTCTGCCAATTCATGATATAGCGCGACCACTTCGCAATGTCTTCTTCGATGAGTAACTGTTCTCATCTTCGACCTGCTGTACCCCACTGGTCACGGCTTCCCACTGATGTCTGCTCATGATGAAATCTTCCAACCAATCAAACAAAATCCCTACAAAACAAATACTTGAAAACTGAATGCTACTAGTTCTGAAAGAATACATAATAGCTTCTCAACTCTTTATTCTACAATAAGTTGGGTATTGAATACACAAATTCGTGCAAATATGGGCGTAAACGCCTAATGGAAAAATTGATTTAAATATTTTCCAGGTCTGTTAGAGGTGAATAGCATTCAATAGCATACAATAATGTAGTAATGTATACCAATTAATGTATAGCAAACGGATACAAGTGGAAAAAGTACTCAGTAAATTCAAATATACATTTTCTAAACTTGGCACTTCAAACATACGCAATCTAACTACCAAATCAATAAAATAAACAGAGAATATACTAATCAGGCATAAATATTTTCAATGAACACACAAACATAAGGACAAGAATTAAACACTATAACTTTATATATAATGAATAGCTGTGAATAAGCAAACATTCTAAAATGACCTTAATAAATCACACATTTTAATAGTTCTATTCAACCTGTAGTGATGTCTATTTATACATACATTAGGTAGATTCAATCATATATATATATATATGTAAAATTATATTATTGTTTCCTTTAGTTCCTAAAGGAACATAGGGCTTCAGCCGCACGTCTCTATTGCGTTCGGTTCTCTGCCAACGTTTTCACCTGGCTCCATGTCTGCCCACATCCTTTCATCTCCTCTTCACATGACCTCCTCCATTTCACCATTGCACTGACGACCAACTCTCCGCTCCACCTTCGGGTTCCACTCGAGCGATGGCCTGGCGTGTGATGTCACTTGATAGTTTGTTTTCTTAGAGTATGGCCGATCCACCTCCATTTCTTCCTCCTTATTTGTTGCACAATTGGTTCCTGGTTAGTTCGCTCCCAGAGATCACTGTTGCTGATCTTTTCTGGCTGACCATCTGATCTTGAGTGGTATTGAGCGAAGACAGGTGTTGATGAAGGTCGTGACGCGGCGCCAAGTGTCTGATCCGTATAGTAAGTAGCACTGACTTCACATTGGAGTTGAAAATCTGCATCTTATTTTTCATGCTGAGTGCTGTTGACCTCCACACAGACTTGAGAGTAGTGAAAGCTTGTCTTGCTTTCCCGATTCTTGCTTTGATATCCTCATCAGTTCCGTCGGCCTGTAGTTGAAACGATGCTTCCCAGTGGTAGGTAAAAGAGGTTGTTTCTTTCAAATTCCTCCCATTAATGCTGATTGTTGTCTGTTGTTGTTGCTGTTGGTGGTGTTGCCCAGGAATCTTCATCACCTCTGTTTTCCCTATGTTCACCTGAAGTCCTGTCTTTGCTGCTTCTTCTGCTAACTTGTTGCTTTTCACTTGCATATCTTCCAGTTTGTGAGAAATCAGACATATATCATCGGCGAAGTCCAGATCCCCCAAGTATTTTGTGTGGGTCCGTTTTATGCCTGTCTCTTTGTTGCCCGCTGTCTGTCTCATTATCCAGTCTACCGCAATCAGGAAAATCATTGGCGATAGTAGGCAGCCAGCTTGTCTTACTCCTGTCTTCACTTCCAAGGATTCCGTGAGTTTCCCGTTGTGGATTACTTGGCATGCAGCATTGCCGTACAACTGTTGGATGAGATGTATAATTGTTGGCGGCACCCTGCAGTAGGGAAGTAGTTGCCAAATCACCTCTCGATCAACGCTGTCGAAGGACTTATATATATGTATATATATGTATATATATCAAAAATTATTCAACAACTCTGTGTTGTTAACATTTAAATTATGGATTTTTGTAGGGATCAGGACAAAAGTTGGAATTCATAGGTCACTAATTTTGGGCATAGGTGGTTGAATAGTCAACGAGCTTAGACCAGTAACCTGGTAGTCGCACGTTCGATCCCTGTTGGAATCATGGATGCACACTGCTGAATAGTTTAGGACGAGACAGCTATTCAGTGCTCTTTAGGTTTTCAATGATCTCCAGTTGATGATGTTGGTTTGTGACGAAATTCGTTAACACTTAAAGGTGAAACTTACAAGTTGAACTCAGACAAAGCGAGAGCAACGGTTGAGAGTATACTCTAAAATGAAAAAGAAAAAAACAAAAACAAATGAGAATCACTGCTATTATTATGCTGTTAATAAATCAATCAATAGTACTGTATTTTCACACCAACTCAGCTGGATTTAGAAGCAGTTTCTGTTCTCATTTTGATGAGACAATGAGTTGGGTGAATATCGAACCAATCAATCTATCTATCTATCTATTCTAAGATCACATTAACTAGAAATCAATACACAAATTTGTATTTAGATAAGGGAATAATCAGATGAAGTATAAAAGCCGTCTCTCTAAGAAAGTTTACTGCTGGCAGTGGCACCAAAACTATAATCATTTCTATTCTTGATGCCACATTTAAGTTTCAGAACAAGAATGATCTGAGCGGACAATTATCTTCACTAACTTCATACATTTATTCCCCTTGATGAAATTGAATAAAGCAAGAAGAACAGTGGTTTGTGCAGAATAATATGGTAACATCATTGTTCGTTTCGTTGGCTTCTCATCAGCTGCTTGCTTACAGTCTAAATAAATTATTTTTAAGTTCATGTACAGAAATGTTTTAACATACTTGCAAGTTTGCCGAAGCAATTTCTATCAAACGCTTGAAACCCAATTTGTGTGTTCAGAAAAAAGCAGTTATCAGTCTTTCTTTGCCCTGGTAACTGGATGTCTTCACTCACTCCCTCCCTTTCACTTGATTGCGTAATCTTTGGCTTCAACCCGACCCCTCTTTATATAGTGTAATTTTGCTTGTCTCTTGTTTCTATGATTTGAGTTGAACTCAGTACATTGTTACCTAGTGAATTAGTCATTCATCATTTTACGCATCTCTCGTCTTTATTGCGTAACTCCTTTATCATTGTATGCATACACTCTTACTTTGTTTAAACTTGAACTGCCTGTGTTAAAACTATATAAGCGTGATTTTCTGAGCACTGTTCATCAATTGTAGAACCTCCTGTCAATTGACATCATGTAAAATTTGCAAGTATGTTGAAACATTTCTGTACATGAACTTAAAAATAATTTAACTGTAAGCAAGCAGCTGATGAGAAGCCAGCGAAACAAACAATGATGGTACCATATTATTCTGCACAAACCACTGTTCTTCTTGCTTTATTGAAATTATAGAAAAGAAAAGGCGTTCAGCAAAGAGTTACTCTTTTCTGCGATATCATTCTCAAGCTGTACAAACCGCAAATTTATAGTAATTTGTCTTGGCAACAAAAGGAATATTTCCAAAGATGTGTTAGTGCAATTGTTAATTTTTGACAACAAATTACGTAATTTAGAAGGCGTTAATCGGTTAGAAACTAAAATAAAGTTACTAAAGTAGGTTGGGTGACGTAATCTAATTGCTAGGGTTCAATGAAAAATGAATCTGAGTAGAATTCACTTGAAAATGAATGAGAGTTAGGTTAATAAGCTGAGTAGAATTCACTTGAAAATAAATCAGAGTTAAGTTGATAAGCTGAGTAGAATTCACTTAAAAATAAACGAAAATGGAGTTAGCAACAGTCGTCATGAGGGTAGAGATTTAATAGAGGGTGGGGGTAGAAAATAATGCAATTAAGAAACAGACAAACAAAGAAGAAAGAGGTAAGACAAAATTACGTATTTGGTGTTGAGATAGATCAGGACCATTGTAGATTTAGTGACTGAACAAACTTCTTTTGTATGCAGAGTTCAGGATTCAATATGTGAATTGCCATTGCTTCTGCAGTTTGAAGAAGTTTAATTCGTACTCTTTTGGCAAGACTCCCACGTATTGTGTAGATAACTGAGAAGTTGTTTTGTGGGTTTGCTCGGTGTCCGGATTCGATCAAGTGTTCTAAAATAGAGCTATGGCAGGGGGATCTTCTTTCTCCTTTATTGAAATTATCTTCAATAATTATTTTCTTCAGGCTCTACAGTTATAAATCAATGAATGTTAGAAGACTGAACTTACACTACGCTTACTTGTCTACAATATTTGACAACAGTTCACCATATGACCACTATATTTTATAATCATTACTACTTTTATTTGTCATTGTTTGAACTCACATTCACCTTACCTCCATTTGTTTGTTTCCATACATACGATTTGAGTGGTCACAGGATTTCATCATGATCTGACATCAGTTAGAGAACCATTGGAAAACCAACTGGGAGTACTAGACAGCCAGTTGTTTCATCAGCCTAGTTTGGAACTCGTCATTTGTACTCACCTATCAGGATTTTGAACCTAGGGCTTTTTGGTTACAAGGCGAGCTCGTAGACCATTAAGCCATTGGGACCCGATCCAATGACCAGTCCATGAATTCTGCCAACTTCTACCAATCCAAGCTATAGAACAACCACTAGCTGCCAATGTCATCGGCGAGTATTTGTCTTGACACCCGACCGGTTGTACCCTCATTGGTCACGAATTCCCACTATGTACCCGAATAAAACCATAATTGTTTATCCACGTTTTATTTTATATTCTTAATAACAGTACATTTCATTTCCATTTATATGACAATTAAAACCAACAGACTATTACTCTATGATATATTTGTACCCCAATACAGTTTCTGATATCAGACTAATTTGCCTTTACTGGCTATTGCATTCTAACTAACTTGCATGGATTTATAACTGTATAGTGTGAGAATAATTGTAAGCTCAAATTCTTCGTGTTCTGAATATTATACACACTATGAAGATATATACATATTACTAAAAACAAACAGTTAACCTGTCATTATCAAGTCATGACAATTTTCTGTCCAGATGATTAAGCAACAAGGAACTTACATTTAACAACAATTCATCTTCTGTCTGGTGTATAAGTGTTTGAAAAGAATTTACTGGCTGTTAAAGAAAAAAAAGAAAATGCATAAGTTATTAGCATGTAAATACATGCTGAAAATTCAATGAGAAAAAGAAGCCCACTAAAATCTTCTCCACTACTACTGATAATTAACAAGAGACGTGTCAATGCTGGTGAACATTGAATCGTTTGTTTGTTCGAAGTGGTCTCCATTTTGGCGGGAGACAAGAAGGTTGTCACTGCTTAATTGTGTACTGGTTAGCAGAAGATTAGAGAAATACAATCAGAAGTATTGTTGTACATTATATTAACATTTATTTACAGACTTTGGTACTGATTAACCACTGTAAATCTGTTTCGTTATCGCTTGAGGAATAAACAATCGGGTTGCTCAACAGTTTTCTGTTGTTCTGCAAAGATTACAGTGCATAGTATTCGGCGTATTAGGCTTAGTCTTCGGAAACCTGAGATATGGGTCTAGGATCTTTGCGATCTAAATATTTGACAAGACGAGTAAACCATATATGGCAGACTATAAGATGAGATTATTTGACTTATTAGCTTTGTCAGCCTAGTGACCTCAAGCTAACACATTTCTAAGTGTCACTATACACAGTAATACAGTTATGGAAGTTTGGCATGGAAAAGGAAACAATTGTCTCCCTTATCTGTGAACTAATTGGTAAGAAGCATTCATGGTAGGTGCTGACGTTGTCACTGGTTAACTATCACCATGAATATATGAATATATATATATATGTAAGTCCGAAGAAGACATTTCTAACAGCCACCTTACGTATCACATACTCCAGCAGACAGTTAATCCAGTCTAACGTTAAGGATAAGATACCGCTTTTGGCCACTTCAATGTGTATTTATCAATTTACTTGCTCGTGTGGAGCAAAGTATATCGGCTGTATGCAACGTCAAGTCCACAAACGTATTCTAGAAAACTGTCCAGCTTGTTTAGCCAGAGGAGAAAAGAAGAATAGCAGCAGCTCTATCCTCGAACACCTTGCCATCTCCGCACATCAAGCACCCCTGCATGAATGTTTCACAATGCTACACAGAGTCCCTCAATATCGTACAAAGGGACTTCGCATACGCCATCTGTACATAGCTGAAGCATTAGCTATTCGAGATTTGAAACCAGACCTCTGCATTCAAAAGCACTACATACATTATCTCGCCCTACCATGGCCAGAGTATAGTCCTTACTACAATTTTGCTTCCTTCTTTTATTATCTAAGTTCACTATTATTATTATTGTCAATACTTTTATTATCATTATTATTGCCATCATCCATATTTTATTACCACTCTATTACTGCTTGTTAATAACATTGCTTTTTCATATAGATTTTATATAAAACACTTTATCGCCTTCCTACTAGTTGCTGTCCATTCTACATCAGCTTATTGATTAGTCATTATCTCACACTTGTTACGTCATACCAACTTCTTCCTCTTTTCTAACTTACTATTAGTCATCCCTTCTAGGTTACACCTTACATTATCTAATACATCGGTGGCACAGCGGTTAGGACTCTCACCGACCGTGCACATGGTCCGGGGTTCGACCCCCTGCTAACGCACAACTGATATCTATGGTCGGCCTACAAAATTTGGGCTACCGATATCACATGCTGAAAATTCCATACTTGTACCAAAAATACTGTGTGGTTTCAAGCTATAATCAAAATTTTAAAAAATAAAAAAATACATATTTCGAGGACAAAGTTTACCAGTATCTCATTGGTCTAAAGGTTTCTTCGTTTAATATATTATTACGATTGTACAGCTAATGAAAATGAATCGTCGAAAAGGAAATTTTCTTCGCTGTCTACGCCTTTTTCTCATATATATATATATATATATATATATATATATATATATATATGAATAACTAGTGCATTGTATTTAATTCCTTGGACCGATTAGAAGACTGAAAGATCTGACGACCATATCCGAATTTCAAACACCAAAGTCAAGCCAGTGCTTCCATACAGATCAGAGACTTGACACGTCAAGACAAGCACTTCAGACTGTCAACTACAGGTGTCTCTTTCTCTCCATACTGAGGGTCAGATAGCCAATTGGAAAGGATAAGCACCAAGGAACTCTGATGGGCTACGAAACAACAAAGAACCTACTGCTCAAGAAATACGCTGAAAGAAATGGACATACGTTGAGGGAGGGTCGCTGAGTGAAATCAAACGTAGTGGAGTCCTAATGGAAAACGAAGATCAGGGCGTTGGTTCGGTGGTGACAAAAAAGAGATCGTTTGAGCAGGAGAAGTGAGGATACGGTTATTCGTGGAAATAGATGAAGAGGACTTCAGAGAACACGATAAAATGGAGATGTGTTGCTGAAACCTTATGTTTCACATGGAAGCCAGGGAAATAATAATAATATCCTTGATTTTAAAAAAACCCACTGAAACAGTACTTCCTGAAGACTTATTTTTCCACCTGGGACTCAAGGAATGAATAAATAAGAGGATATTGATAAGTTAAACTGAAGATTTAGCTTCGGTATAATTGGAAAGCACTTCAATAAACGCAAAATATTTGAGACCTGAAAAATGTCTTTGTATACTGCACTGATATTAAAAATGATCCTGTATTAATACGGAAATGATAGGTTAAATCAAATATTTGTCAAAGGCTAATTTATAAAGTTATAACTCACTTCATCAGTTGTATATTGTAACAGCAAGCCAAGAAATCTGCAAGCAGTTACACCATGATAATATCTCAGCTGAGGATTGGTCAATGTGTTCATTACTAAATCATAAATGCGATCGTCTAGAAGACTAGCTACAAACGGATTCTTGTCCAAGGATGAAGTAACCTAAGTTTAGAGATAAAATATAATGAAATTTAAATCTGAATTATAATTTAAGAATGTAAAACTACAAGCTTTCACTAGTAGTATGAAAATAGATATGAAAGGTTGGTGAATTGGTTATGTATTAACTGTGGTTGCCATGCTTTACACACACACACACACCACAACCAATTAGAAGGCAAACAAGAGAGAAATTATTTTTTATTCCACTTTTTGAACCCCGGTGGGTGCGTACTGATGAAGAGTCCCAAAATAGGACGAAACTGCTGTCCAGTACTCCCAGGTTTTCCAATCGTTCTCTAACCAATGTCAGCTCATGATGAAATCCAATCAACCAAATCCCTACAAACCAATACTTGGATATTTTTTATTCCATTTGAGTTCGAAGTGGAACATATGGCTTCAGACTTGAGACCTTGAAATTTCAGTAGCGGTGATGTTGGTTTCACGGCGAAGGGTCTCTTTTCGGAGAATTGATTTTCTTAGCTGTACAATCGAAAATATATATAGGTTATTCTGTATGTATGTGTACATTAAGTTTGTCAAACAAAAATACAATTGGTTGTGGTTATTTTAACTAAACAGGTGAGAATTAGTAAGTTTTGGGTGGAGTTACGTAATACGAAAACGGTCAAGAAAATTGGGTGTTAATGAAGCTAGGGTAGTAATAAAGTGATGAGTTGTCACAAACAGTTGTTAGAAAGGAGTTACGTAATGATATGAATAGTTTGGTGATTGAATTGTACTCAGGATGCACATAGAAACAAAGTAGAGAATATGAAATTACGTAAGATTTCCAAATAAATACAAGGATTATAAGCAATTAGAGAGAAGAGCAGACAAACAAAATTAGGTCATCAAAAATCAACAAAGTTGTTACTATGATAATAGAATTGGTTGAGTAATTCTCTTTTGCATGCACAGCACCGGTTTGTCTATGTGAATATCCACAGCTTCAACAATACAAATGAGATGAAAGTGTACTGCATTTGGTAGGTTACTCTTGACTCTGCAGATTACTTTGAAGGAGGCGTTTGTTGAAATGGAATGATAAGTGTTAACCAGGTGTTCAATTATCGCACTCCTCATAGCACCACTATTACTTTTTCGCAACCATGCAGGATAGTGTTCTTGAATCCTCTCGGACAGGATGCGCGTCGAACGATCGATGTACCTGGCTCCACAGCAGCAGGTGAATTGATATATGCACATACTACTGATCGGATGCGGGATCGTGTCCTTAAGGCTTCCGTAGATCAGGGGCAACTGGAGAACACTATTCTTAGCGTAGCTGCTCCAGGGTACAATTCAATCACCAAACTATTCATATCATTACGTAACTCCTTTCTAACAACTGTTTGTGACAACTCATCATCTTTGTTACTAACCCAGCTTCATTAACACCCAATTTTCTTGATCGTTTTCGTATCACGTAACTCCACCCAAAACTTACTAATTCTCACCTGTTTAGTTAAAATAACCATAAACAATTGTATTTTTGTTTGACAAACTTAATGTACACATACATACAGAATAAACTATATAGATTTTCGATTGTATAGCTAAGAAAATCAATTCGCCAAAAAGAGACTCTTCGCTGACCTACGTGTTTTTTTTCCATTTATACTTGTATCGCAACTGAACTCAGTATTATTGCTGCCTCGATTGAAATGGAATAAGATGGAATTAATTCGCCACTTAAATCTGACGGTTACAATTACAGTTATATGGTTTCGGGCCGCGCTTTAACATAGTGATGACAAAAATAGTAACGAAAATCAATCTTACTCTAGTAACTGGAATCAGGTGATCGCAGATAATTTCGTTTTCTAATCCAAGGTCAATTAGATATTTATTTACATTAAACAAATAGTTTTGTGTTGCTGTATTCTCGAAATCTTAACGACAAAAGCGTGCATACGAAACATATTGATACACAAGTCATTGTACAAACCTGTGACGTTAGAATTATGATGTTTTTAGTGAACTTAGCAAATAAGAGTAAACTTCTGAGAATCTAATAGACTGATGGTATACGATATATCGTGAAGCTATTCAAATACATTAGAATAACTCTCTCGAAATACCATTTCACTTATAATCCTTTGCGTTTTTTAATGACTTAGCAACATATCTTATACCGTCAGTCAGCTAATCTAAGGTACTCGCACTTGATCATAGGGCATTTATTATTGTTATTATTATTATTGTTTCCTTTAATTCCTAGAGGAACATAGGGCTTCAGCCGTCCGTCTCCATTGCCTTCGGTTCTCTGCTAGAGTCTTCACCTGGCTACAAGTCTGTCCACACGTTTTCATCTCCTCTTCACATGACCTCCTCCAAGTCACCCCACTCTCGCACTGATGACCAACTCGCCGCTTCCCTTTCGGGTTCCACTCGAGCAATGGCTTGTCTAGTGATGCCACTTGATGGTTTCCTCAGATTGGCCAGCCAATCCATCTCTATTTCTTCCTGCCTATTTGTTTCACAATCGGTTCCTGGTTGGTTCGCTCCCAGAGATCCCTATTGCTGATCTTGATCATAGGGCATTTAAGAGTATTGAATCACAATTACCTAATCCATATATAAAGTAAATAAGGTTTTTCAAGGTTAGTGAGGTGCAGTATGTGAAGGTTATCAGTCCACTCTTATATTTGGAACAGTAGGTTGTTACAGTGTTACGAGCCTGTCGCTAAAATATGTGATTTCGTCTAACTTGACTAGAATGTGCCCCCAGAACACGAGACTATAACCAACCGATCACTTGAAATGATCTCCCACACTGAGGTGGACACAAAAGTCAGATTGAAAAGAAAAACGACGACCAAAACGACAACAATCATAACCTTTTATTACACAAAATACATGGTATCCTATATTAACAAATCCTCAGAAAATTAAGCCATAAATAAACCAATCAAAACTGTCCAATATGATTATTATATCAGTGTACATGCATGAATCATGACTTCGCGGATAACAAAGAAGCTTGACCGTCTTAGTGTACACTCACCACAAATTTCTTAAAAACAGCTTGTAAGAGCCTAATTCTGACCAGTTTAGTTCATTCAATCGTATGCTTGACTAACTAATTTTAACAAGCATGCTACATGTCAAACTTCTCATAATTAGTGAATATATATATATATATATATGTATAATATATATATATATCATCAAAATTCAGCACGTTTCCTCATAATGATTGAAGAATTACTAATTTGACGATGACTGTCTGTCTTCTGTCTGTTTTCGACATAAAACTTTGCACATATGTGCGGCAGTTCAAGTCGCCACACTCCCTCCATGTAGCACACAAAGCAAGAGAAGAAAGTAGGAGAAATGCATAATATAGACAGTAAACAGAGGTGTGAGACAAAGGAATAGTAATAACGAAGAACAAAACAGTTTCATTGGAAATCATAAGTCACAAGGAGTGGATGCATCTGCGCCAGCCATTGAGAACGATTTTGAGCCATCTCACCAATTGTTTCCAACCATTGGTTTTTACCGTCCCGAGGACCCCAACCAGTCAGGAAGTCTACACCTACCTACGTGGCTTAGACTAACTGTTGTAGATTTCATTGACTGGTGCCATGTTTTCGTTTGACCGCCGCTAGCTCTTTTCCAGCCTGACCCTATATCAGCTAACATTGCCCGTCAGTCGAGGAAGGCGATGACTAGGCATACGTAACACATGTCCTAACCATCTCAGTCGATGTAATTTCACAGTCTCGTCGACTGATTTTCCCTCCTTACCTTGACGATGAAGAAAAAAATATCTTTGAGAAGTATGATTCATTTGTCGGATTAGTTATAAAACTTACTGAGGCAAATGTCAACATTGAATTGAATATGAGACTACGAAGTGGTTCTGGTCTGTCTTCACGAACTAGTTCAACGCATAGTAAAATATAATTCTATAATATATACATAAAAGAACACAAACGAATAGATAAGGATTTAGCAAATGCAATAATCAAATAATGCCAGATTGTAAGGGAAGTAAATAAATTATGTTTTAATGAAAATGTGATATATATATGTATATATATAGCTTGACTGCATGACAGTTTACCCAGGTGGTTTACAGAAATTTGAATTCGAGAATAGCATTCGGATATGTAATGAACAGGCAAGGGGCTTCAGTTAGGTCTTACCTAGTAAACTAAGTAAACAATATTGGACGTGTGCTAGGAATCAATGTTTGGAGACTACCAGTGGTAAGGGTTGAAATATTGAGAGCATCATAAATATGTTTACTCCTTTACATCTCCCAGATTCTGAAAATCTTCACTAACCTTCATATAATTGTACTCGTTATATATTCATTCACTCATTCATCGTAGCTTCATTACATTTCAACTTCCTTACTTTTGTGTGTCTTCCCTAAAGGTATCATTTACAATGATGAACATTTTTGGAGTTCTCTGTTGATGAGTCGACCGGGTATACTGATTTGAAAATAATTGTGATTAGCTATATGGATCTACTGTATATTCTGAAGAAACATTTAATGGCTATATTATTACCAGAAATGAAGCTTTAGCTTTTGTTTACGAGCAGATTAAAAAATAATCTTAATTTTAAATTTACTATGGTAAACTAACCTCCATGAAATGCTTGATGTGTTCTGGTCCTAAGAGAATTTCACTTAAATCTTCATTTATGCTTGCTGATGATCTACATTTGTAAACGCCACTTAGAAGGCAATCCAATGTTTGGATGGCATTAGCGATTCGAATACGATGTCTATCGTATTGAGCTGTTTGAAGGCACTGGATAAATAATCTATTGAGTTGAGGCTATCAAGGAAGAATAAAGGTCCAATAGTTAATCCAACATAACAGTAAATTGAATGATCATGATATACAGAAAGAACTAAAACCATAGGGAATATGTTCTTTAGAGGTGACCAAAATTAGCTCCTAAATGTTTCGGCTAAAATCACCATCAAGTCGAAACGATAGTGTTATAACTGTCTTTAACTATCGCCCACTGCTGGTTTACTTGACTACATAAATCCCAATATGTTTCCAAAATGCGTCTAATTGTGTTTGTTATTGCAATTCACAAAGAGCGTTCCTGCTATCGATGTTAGTTATTTGGATGTTCATGTGTCCATATTTGTGCTGCAATTACAACTCAATAAAGTTCTTCCAATAGGGATAGTAGATTGTGACGGTTACCATTCAACCATTGCGTACAAGTTTGTCTTTTGAGTCTTCATTTTTCCGGCAGATGACCTATGAGACTCAGTTAAGTACAATTACATAGTCACACGTTATATTTTGGTCATACATGTAAAGATTTGAAGTCCTTTTACACCCATGAAGGTTTTAAACGGATATGTGGCTTATCGGATCAAGCAGTTCACTTGGAGTCAATAGATCCAGCGACGGAGTCCCTCGCCCCCTATATTAGCGCGGAAAACTGATTAGTTTTATCAGTCTTAAGACTGAGAGTTTCAGCCATTGGGAAATCAAATTACCAGATAACGCAGGTCGAGCACTTGATTGAGTGCCTTACTTAAGCACGAGTGTTTCATTCATTTTATTAGCCCTTTGAAAGGAAATATAATACTATTATTACATAGTGGTGACGACTAAATTAATTTAGGTCGACAAAATTGCATCACATTATTAGAGGACTACAACTAAAAAGTACTCAGTACAAACTCAGAACTGATTTGTCAGAGTCTATAACTTTAGCTGAGTAATCCATCACTGTAAACCCCTCAATCGACTAACACAGTTTGAGCAATTGCTCACCAGTTAAGAGCATATAATTTATCAAAGCTCACAACTCAGATATGGCGCGATAGTATTGAAAAATAAAAGAAACTTACCTTTAATCGCACGAGGTCCTCCCAATTTGTCTTTTCGAAGTGTGCAGACAAGCATTTAAGATTAGGCTAAGCATAAATCCATAAAACATAGCAGTTACTTTCAATAGGAAGAAATCGTCCCAAAACTCTGCCCTCCCTTGTGTTATATCTTGCCCTTGAAACAACTTGTCGTATATTTGAAGAACTTTCTCCTTCAGTGAACCCCTCTGAGTCTTTTTACGTTCTGTAACCGTAGTCATTTTCAAAACGAGAAAGGTCACAGGTGATCCGATAACCTACACCTGTCATTCAAATAAACAAAACTTTGGAATGGTTTGAAGTCAGTATTTCGGTCTTGAAAAGACACGTATAATACACAATAATTTCTTCTTGACAAATATACTTATGTGTTTCAGGGTTTCGATTTGTTAGTATTATGTCATTATTATTATTGTATATGTAACTCTCTCAAAAGATGAACTACCCCATTTTCTGAGGTTCTGTTAGTCGATCTACATTAGGTTCAGTATGTGTGCGGCTCACTCATGTAAGTTGCTGGCCTTTCTCGCAATATAAGTTGATGCAAAATGACATGAACCGCATTATTCAAAGTAGTGATGATCTGTCACTTCCAACTCAACTTTGTTGTTATTGCTGAGAAAATGCACCTTCACTGGTCTACAAAAGATTCCTGAGTCACTTTTTTATAGCAAACGCTGATTAAATAGGACCCAATACAGTAATACTTGTGTTCGTGTAGTCATGAATTTCCAAAATAGTTCCAATCAGAAAGAAGGAGTCTCGACTGAACAAGATGTTTCGACGCAGGCATTTCGACTCCCTATGAAAGGGATCCGATATTTCACCTAATGATGAGCCATTTAAATGTGATCTCAGTGGTTTGTAGACAAGCTATCTTTCTATACACATCCTTCACTTTCAGACAGGTTAAAATACATGAGTATCTCGTATGCAACATTCTTCCTTTCTTTTTCTTGAAGCCTGTGGACAAGTCTACGACTACATTCTAAGAAGGATAATTCTCCTAAGCTACCTGCCTAAAAGAGAGTGACATAGTCATCTGTTTCACAAAACGTCTGTTTACTGGTCTCATTTTGCACTGCAGCAACACGTTTTAACATCCTCAAATTAAATCGGGTGCGTGCTAGTACTAATGAGGAGCCTAAATAACCTTTTAGTGAGTGGCGATGATTAACTAAATAAATAAATAAATAAATAAATTTATTCTCATAGTACAGTACATGAGGGACGCCAGTTTACAGGCATCATCAAATTGTTACAGAAATAGAACCATATAATTTAATCACAATTTACAGCCAGTAGCAAGATATGCTTTACATGTTCGATGGAGATTATACATACACTTGATAAATGTTAATTCCAGTAGTATAAAACAGCCTTTTCACTTATATACAATCATTTCTGTGCAAAGTTGGAAAAATCTGCTAGATTGTC
The DNA here is from genome assembly GCA_944472155.2 of Trichobilharzia szidati. Classification (NCBI taxonomy): domain Eukaryota; kingdom Metazoa; phylum Platyhelminthes; class Trematoda; order Strigeidida; family Schistosomatidae; genus Trichobilharzia; species Trichobilharzia szidati. The sequence goes on along the minus strand of OX235274.1, from coordinate 77,490,439 downwards.
AGTGAGTGCAACACAACAGGAAATACAGGAGTATTGTCTTCGCATTAACAAAAAAACCAGGTCTTTGGTGGATGGATTATAAGTGCCTGGGAAAAAAATAAAGCTTGAAGTAAATATTCATACATAACTTTGTTGTGTGCAGAGTCCTCGAATTATAGTTCATTGATGTGTTATTTTGAAATCAGTGATGTGTTTATCTCATTTGATCTGCAATCTCATTGTTGGGAGTAAGTACATAAGCTTCGGACGCATTAATTAATGGATTTCTACTGATTACGGGTATTTTCTTAGCGTGAGGAAGGTTTATGTATTTCAGCTGTTCCGACAGGAGTTGAGAATATTAACTGCTCAGCAACATTATGGGTATAAGTTCATCACATTATCTAAGGAAAGGTGGGTTGCAGTTGGTGACGGATATATGGTGCCCAACGAGCGTTCATCTGTCCTTGTGATGTTGTGGTGAGTTATACCTTTTTCATGTTGTCGGTTTATGTCCATTTTATTCCACTTATTGTGTTGGGTAGTAGTTTTACAAACGAGATTTCTTGTCTGTTTGAGGATACGTATGTTAACCGTTAATGTTTTATCTAGAATTATAAATATAGGCAAAAAACAACAGGTGTAGTATTTAAGCTTATACATTAAATGGACCTATAATTTCGGAGGCTCTCAGATAGGAACTAGAACTAATATCGTTTGCAAACTCTTGTAGTTTGTCATTAAGCACCTTTTTGAAGGAGGCCAATGTACTTGCTTGACGCATTTCCATTGGCAGTTTATTCCATATCTGTGCATACCTAATCAAGTAAAACTTTTGCCTGGTGGCTGTTTTACATTGTTCGATAGCTACTGTACCCTTAGTGTGTCTTAGTTTGTAGCCATTGTCATCTGAAAGTCGAGTGCCATTAGTAGAGGTAAAAACTAAGTGGTTTAGAAGCTTATAGTAAAGTGTCAAGTTTAGTCTCAGGCGTCTTAGCCATAGTGTTTCTAGTCCTAGGGTATCACATCTAGTGGAGTAGTTCGTACCATTTCCGGTTCCGAGTAATTTTAACGTGAAGTACCTCTGCACTCCCTCGACTTTCAATTTGTCCTCTATGCGTATGCTACTATACATGAATGAACAGTAATCGAATAAAGGACGCACACAAACCTTGTACAACAGAATTCTAGACTCATTTCTGTAGAAGTTCCTGAGTAGAAAGCCGATAAGTCTGCGTGACTTTGACACTTGTTTGGAGATGTGTTCAGAAAATGATAAGTTATGTGAATATTTCAGCCCTAGGTCCAGTACAGATTCCAGTCGTTGAAGTGCATGGCCTTGAATTGTCAGGTCAAGTTCTAAGTTGTTGCAACCTATGCAGAGCCAGCCACATTTTTCGACATTAAATTGGAGTTGCCAGGTGTCACACCATCTATCCATTTTTTCTAATTCTTGCTGTATGGCGTTTACTGTTATTCCAAGATCTGTGTTCTTGCATTTATACGTCACTTTTAAGTCATCTGCATATAGTATTGGTTTACCTACACTAAAGCATTCACAGATACTGTTTATATATATTATGAATAAGAGTGGGCCTAATACACTTCCCTGGATTACACCACTACTTACTGGTTTAGGCCTTGAGATTATCGAGCCAACTTTCGTTGTCTGACTTCGGCCACAGAGAAATGATTTTATCCAGCTCAGGAGAGGATCACATATCCCTAGTGAGCATAACCTGCTGACTAGCAGATTATGGGGAACTCTGTCGAAGGCTTTTGTTATATCGAAATAGAGCACAATTACTAGTTCTCTGTTGTCCCTACTTCGTGTAACTTCATTGAAAAAGTCTATGTGACAGGTCACGCATGATCTCTTTTTGAGAAATCCGTGTTGTGATGGATTGATAAGTTCATGTTCTAGTAAGTTGTCTGACACTTGTTCTTTAACCACTTTCTCCATTATTCGGGATATTACCGGTGTTATATTGATAGGTCTATAGTTGCATACACTGGTTTTGGCCCCTGCTTTGTGCTTAGGTAATATGTATGTGGTTTTCCACACTTCAGGATAAGTTCCAGTTTCTAATGAGAGAGTAAATATTCTAAGTAACAAGACTACCATTTCCGTGCTACCATTTTTGTACATGACAGATGGTATGTCATCTGTTCCAGTACTACCATTAGACTTCAAAGTCTTAATCGCTGAGTCTATATTTTGTATATTAAAGTCTATTCCGCCTAATTTGTGGTTGCTTTTGCAAGTCATTTGGAAATTTGGGGTTGGGTGCACTCTGGCGTCATTGCAAAACCACTCATTGAGGAGTTCACTGATAACCTGGGGATCATTGTGTATTATACCCTTATGCTCCAAGCTGCTTACAGTATTGTCTTTACTACTTTTTAGACGTCTCTGCAATATCCTACAAAGTTCCTGAGTTTTGGAGTTACCCACAAGCGCTTTATTTTCTTCAAGTTGTGACATCATTTTGTGTTTATCTTCGAGCCGTTTGAGAGTTTCATGTATTTGGTTTAACGCATTAAATTCCTTAAATACATGGTATTTCCTTTTCAATTTCTTTAGTTTTAGTCGCGTTTTGCGGTCTATAAATGGAGTTGGTGTCTTTAGAGCAGATTTTAGGGGCGCGATTATGTCTCTTGCTGAGCCAATTGTTTTGTAGAAAATATCGAGTGATACTTCTAAGTTATTGTTAATGAAGTATTCTTCCCAGTCAGAACTTCTCAGCAGATCTGATAGGAATTCCCAATCGGCATTCTTATAGTCCCTATACTGATAGTGCACCGGGGAATTTTTAGGTGTGTGTTTAGTTGTTAGTCGGAATGGTAGCGTGCAGTACAATATGTTGTGATCACTGTTATCAAGTTTATTTCCTACCTCTATCGAGATGGGCTCAATTTCATGACAAAGGATTAAGTCAAGAGTGTTTTCATTTCTTGTAGGGAGGCGTACGCACTGCTTCCATCCGCCTACGTCTATAGCTTGTAGTAGCTCGTCATGGATTCTAGGTCCTGTACAGGTATCCCAGTTTACTCCAGGTAGGTTGAAATCGCCACAAACTACTTTGTAGTCAAAGTCCAGCGTAGCTGCATGCTCTAGTATTTCTCCAATAGCTATATCAGTCATTTCAGGGCTATTAGGGGGTCTGTATAAACATCCCACGAGAATTTTATTTTCGTTTGTGTGGATGCTTATCCACTTAGATTCAGGGAGTTTGTCAGTAGTTGGGTTATTGAAAGTATTGGAGTTAGTGGATTTAGAGGCATATATTAAGCAGCCGCCTCCTCTTTTGTCAACTCTATCGTTCCTATAGATGTCGTAGTTGTCTATTACTAGCTTTGAGTCAGGTATATCAGTAGTAAGCCAGGTTTCAGTCACCATTATTAGTGTTGGCCGTTCTATGTATGCCAGGCAGCGAAGCGATGTTATTTTGTTAAGGAGAGATCTAGCATTCAGGAGCATAATCGTTAGTAAACCAGAGTTATTGGAGGAGAGGTTAACATGGTTACTTGTTTCTATCCCTACGTTATGTTTGGAGGGGCTCTGAGGTGAGACAGAGTCAGTGTGTGTACTATTTCCTGGATGAATTGTGCAGCGAGTGGGGCTATTGTTTGCTGCATCCGAAAATAATCCTGTTGCATGTTTTGACTTTTAGCATCCATGGGTGGGCATCTGCGTTCATTTGCTGGTGATATATAGTTTGCTTGACCTAGGTACCCTGTGTTAAGATTACCTTGGTAGTTGTACCTCATGGGTCTTTCATAGTCGTATGCATATTGGCTCACATCACATGTGTGAGTGAAGTTATTGTGAGGGTCATGTGTCGATCTATACTCATTATGTTGCTGAGGTTCAACATAGATAGTGTGAGAGTTTGGACAAGAATATGTATTAATATGGTGCCTATACGAGCCCCGTTTAGTGCTCCTTATATCCTGATGATCCGTTCTACGTTGCATTCCCAAGTTATGTGCGTTGCTAGGTATATTACTCCTAGTTCGGGAAGGGGTGTTCCCATTCACATGATGGATGACTTTTTTGGGAATATGGTTTTTTACCCATGCATTGTCTTTTTTTAGACTGACATGTTGCTTATTAGACTTATTGAGAGGGAGGTAAGTCGAAGTCTGGAGTGGGACTCTAGGCTTTGTCGTCTTTCTTGCAGTTTCTACTGCGGGACTCTCGGGCTTGCATCCAGATTGAGTGTGGTCTGCCAGTGGTTTCTGGTCAGACATAGTTTGTGAGTCAATATCAACCTCATGTATGTCAGCAGGTTTTCCAGATGTGCTCTCATGTACTTTAGGATTGCACCCAGTGACACTGCTCTTACTGAGTTTCGAGTCGCTTTTACTTGCCGATTTTTTTTCCAACACTATACAGGTGACTTGCTGTGCTTCAGTGTCCGTCGACACTTTAGCACTGATACCAGGTGTAGTTCTCGGTGTGGTCAACTTTCTATCGAAGGAGTTCTTGGTTGATTGCCTTTGGTTAGTTGTTTTATCCGAGACTACTTTAATAGTCTTGAATTTAGTGGCAGTAGCCAGAAGATCTTCGGCCTTCTTAAATCGTTCAGCTATTATGTAGCTGTCGAACCTAAAGAGTATAGGACAGGGATGCTTTAGGTCTTTCTTACTTAGGCGAATGCACTGACAAGGTGCACTCAAGAGATTTGCAGCCTTCAGCAATGAGTGCTGGACCGACTTAATGGGCTCGCTATCTGGTACATTATACACTATAGCGTTTTGTTTCGAAGCCAGCCTTTTAACAACTTCGCTGGATAGAAAGTCAATGGCGTTTTCTAGCTCCTTCGCATTTTCTGAGTCAGTAGGCGTCATTCTAGAGGTCATATTAAAAAGCTTTAGGATTGTAGGATCCTGCAGTTCCTTTTTCATAAGTGAGATTGTTTCGGGTATACATTCAAATGAACTTAATTTCGTTTTTAATTCATCAATCTGTAGCTGCATCTCTTTAATAATGCATGTTAAGTAAGAGAGCTCCACTTTTTCAGACAGAACATCTTCCACCTGTATTACAGGGGTCAGAGTTATGTTCGAGTCTTTTCTGTTGGGTGAACTACTAATAATAAGGGGTGGTAATGTGTTATTAGACGAGCTGGTGCTATTTTCTAAATTACTGGTGTTCACACGAACACTCTTTTTAGAATTTCGGCCCATCGTTATTAAAGATTAATCAACAGTAAGCAATAAATGAATATAAACGAAAACACGTGCAAAAAGCGTCACCTGGTTCGAACGTACCGGGCAACTGTGAGAAAGATGAATCAGTAGGAGTGAAGAAGCGTGACTGTGTAGGTTTTCATGTTCTGCTTTTAAAACTCACACGTTCACTCGCTCATAGAGGATTACTGAAACAGTTCTAGCCATTTTGGTATAGATGTTTCACATATCTGGTAAGCCATGCAACTGTTTTCTCTAACAGACATGATATTCAGAACGTACAGACCTGAGTATCTTACGTGCATTTTGTTCCATTACTACACCTGCCTTCAATTCTGGGGTGAACACAGGTGGTTCATATTGTCAAGTAAGCCACATATTATGTATCAAAGACACCTCTTTTTTACTTGTTTTAATCATGCATACGTCATTCAATCCACCAAGAGTAATGTTGGTAGGATCTTGTCATGAAAATACATACTTCCACTTACTTCAGCTCCTTCATTCTCAAATATACTATGTAGGAAAATCCCTCAGGAGCACTAAATACACAGCATATTAATGTTCAACTCTCCATTTTTCAATTTCCTTCCGAATGTCAGTGGTTTCACACTGTTTCCCTCGTGTGATGAAAGAAATAAGAAATATACAGGACGTTGAAGGAGACTTGTTAGGGTGTGTATTAAGCGTAGTAATTCTGCTGCTTACATTTTTACACAAAATCTTACAGTTAATCCGGATGGTACTCCAACACAAATATGATTTTATTTATACCTCTTGCAGCGGGTAGGTGATTTCCAGGTTGTGTGACAACTGGATAAATACTGGATTTAGTTTTGGAAGCCATGTCAAGCTTCAATTTTCGGTCAGTACATAAGAGGGGCGCTTTTAAGGTAGGGGGTGGGTTGTGTGTTGATATCAATAGGGCTGACAGTATCTTTTTAGTAACTGTTTTCACCTGCTGTGATACTTTTTTTGACATGAAGTCGCAGCGGTGTCCCGTAGTGAATTTTTTATTTTATTTTGATTATAGCTTGAAACCACACAGTAGTTTTTAGTACAAGTATGAAATTTTCAGCATATGATACCGGTAGCCCAAATTTTGCAGGCCAACCATAGATATCAGGTGTGCGTCGGCAAGGGGTCGAACCCCGGACCATGTGCATGGTCGGCGAGAGTCCTGACCGCTGTGCTACCGACGCGTATTTTAAAACTGCTTGCTCTCCTAATAATTAGCTGTCAACGACAAAGCGGCTTGCATCCACAATGCTATTGAATTCTAGCATTATTGGACAAGAAAAACTAGATGACGATCTACGTAATCGTTTACAGGTACAACTGGAATCTGGTATCCCATATACCCTTAAAAGTGTGCTTTTCAATGCTCTAATGATGGCACTATCGGGCACGTTGAAGGCAGTGGCTTTGTGCACACACTGAACACGTATTACCAATTCCGTGGAAATGTGATCAATAATTCTCTATAGTGTATCGTAGTTAGGATAATCATCAGGCTTAATCAGATACCTGAAAGGTAAGAAGTTATGAACTGATGAAAAAATATTTGTATTTTCTAGTTTATTGCCTCGCGTGTGCCTTTTCTAAATTGACATTAGATTGACGTCCACCTGTCGTTGGTGGCCGATGGAAAATTTAGTGGCGGCGGTGCTACAATCCATCGTCAGTATAGGCACATGTGCACCTTGTCTAAAAGCATCAATTTGAGCAGAACTAGATAATAGCAGATCAGTCTGTGCATTGCAAAGACTATCTAGGTCAGCGTCCTTAGCTTTATAGCATTTATGCAAGTTATTATTTCTTTCAGTAGAGATAAATAATTGATATCAGTAGGTACAGATTACAATGAGGCTTTATGTAGGCTTGGACCTTCCGACTGACAGTTCTTAGCAGGACATTTTTGTAGTGTGGATTCGACCACATAAAAAACCGATGTATGATCTTTTATTGAAACGCAATGCAGCTTGGTAACTAACCACGATAACTGTTTCATCACCGGCACTGGTGTAAGTATACCCAATAAAATCACTCGTTACACAAGATGGTGAAGAGGTAATAATATCAGAGCTTGTTTAACTTCTGTGTGTTAAATGAGGGGGAAGGTATTTCACCGTGCTAATTAGTCTAAATACATATACACCTTTTTCTGAAGTTCTCAGTCGATAATGAAGCCAGACTCTTGGATTGCTTAGCTGGCATTTTGTGTAAAGCTTCTAAGGAGCTGGCTGACTGAAGTTATATGAGTCAGTGATTATTTTATGCCATGTCAAATAAACAGTTGTAACGTGGGGAACTAAAGTCAGATACTCGATGTGGTAATGTTCTAAACAGTAATTTGAATTGGGAAAATGGTAAGAATAATATCCAGAGGCTATAAAATCAAATTTCGGTAGCAAAACTGGTGCTATTTATAACAGTAGTGAGTACCATCAAAAAAATATTATTTCAAAACTTAGTATACAAACGCCTACAAACAAAGTAATAAAAAACGAAAACCACGCGGAAAGGTAACACAAACTTCGAACATGGCGGTGCGTAGTTGACTTTTAAGCTTTACTCAAACTGAATCTCAGTGCATCAGTGTCAATATCCTATTTTTGCTATAGCATGAGTTCACAAAACGACATATAAGTTCATAATTCTTCAACCTTTGGGGCTCAACCATCTATATCTGTACTACTTATTAATTTCCCTTTTTCTGTCATGATGTGATTCTGTCTCAGAACCTGCGTGACTTCTAGAGTGATATCGGATTATTGACCGTGAAACAACACTTGGTGATAGCTCACTCATTCAAAGCGCCACCATTACTATCAATAATAATGACAACAATAACATTGACGTCTGGGGCTAGAACTATTTCCTCATTTAACCAACGAAATCTTCTACGAACAATAAACTGAAACCCTAACACTTATCACAACATACAAGTTCTAAGACTCGTCGACTTCAAAATGTGGCTGTTGGACCACCTAGGGAAAACCCTACGGTGGTACTCGGTGATAACTCTACAGTACACTAGCTGATGATGAGACCTCGGCGGGATAAATGTTAGCTCCGTATGGATGGTTATGAAGTACTTTCATTTCGAAATATGATCTGTCACTTCACATCACATAGTTATATCTTGTCTTTCCACTGTTTGAGCTACTACTTCTGCCAATAACCTTTTGTCCACTTAAGTTTAGCAATATATCGTTTTTACGGACACACGATATACTAGCACTTGAAGATGCCCTCATTGTCCAGTTAGCAGTATGGTGCCTAAATTTTCACTGTCTTCATTGAGATAAAATGTCCTCCAGTAATGTAATGCAGTTTGTCAAAAAAGTGGAATTTACGTGCAACATGCTATAACAGCTATTATCTTTAAGCAGGAAATTAGTCAGTAAGGAATGCAAAATACTGTCCATATTCCCTTTATGATTTGCAACGTTCCTTTTTGTGTCGAGCGGTGTTGAACAGTAAATGATTTCCTACGTGCTCGACTATGCTTCCTCAACTCACATTCGTTCATATTGAATAAACGTTCCATGCAGCTTCGACATTATTTTGATGAGATGTGCATCGCTTGCACAGCGGTTAGGACACTCGCCGGCCTTGTACATGGTCCAGGGTTCGATCCCCTGCCTACGCACAGCCGATATCAATTTGTCGGCCTGCAAAATTTGGGCTACCGATATCACATGCTGAAAATTTCATACTTGTACCAAAAGTGTGATGTGGAATCAAGCTGTAGTCAAAAAAATAAATAAATAAAAGTTATTTCCAAAGGCTGATTTCCGTGAACATAAAACTTTCGACTACAATTTTATTAGAGTCCAGTTAAACAGTCATTCCCCACGGTAACCGGTGTGTGTGAAACCGGATAGCATTATCCGTAAACAACTGCAGTCTAACAGTGGACTATCCCACAATTCCCCCACTTGATACAGAGCCTGCTGAACGCTTTAGCCTGGGCAACACAGAAAGTGAACTAATTATTAGCCGGCTGAGGGTAGCCCTGTGATATGAACGAGAAGGGAGAACTATTGCAGAAATCAGGTCTTTTGCTGATCTGCTGACTGGATGCAGTACAAGAATACCCGTGTTCTGACGACAGTTTCAACATGTGTACATAAGAGAATCAAACACACTTTGCCAAATAACCACGCGCTCTGAACACGGACGTACGTCAAACGTTTTAGCTGGGAAAAGATTGTGTTGTGGATTAACCTATCGGGGAACCTGATCTTCTTTGGTGGTGAATCTGCTTCACCCATTACTCCAAGATAGAAATTCTGTGTCGTAAGTCCGGCGTCTCGAACTGCCACGAAAGACTCAGGTGTGACTTCTGCAGGGGCATCCTCCTCACCGGAAACAATAAACAAGACTTATCGGTCTCCTGCATGATAGATGTGAAGCTGAGTAGCCTGAAAGTTCAAGATAATTCGGAAATCATTTTTCTACACTTTGCCAGTCCTTTTGCCCTGATCGAGCAAACATTCCGCTGCCATTTATGCTACTATTATTTAGTCATACTTAGCAATGAGTGGACAGTCATCTTGAGAGGTGCATCACTATCACTCAATAGTAACACTGTACATAACAAACTTGTACAGCATCTTATACAAGCACTGTAACGATCTAAAGTATATTTAGGTATTGTAATGGCGGGCTATGGGTGACTTGAGCGCAGTAAAACAAATCTGCTTGACAGTGACCAATATTAATCTGCATTCAGTTGAATTCACATCTGGTATTACTTGCAATAAAATGATGTCAAAATCATAAAAATTAATCACTCATTTTAAATTAATACCAATTATATGAATTATTTTATTTTTAATTTTATTATCCGACACGTACTTGGGTTTTTTGTTAATGCGAAGACAATATTTCTATATTTCTTTATGTGCTCCATTGAACGACTAACTATCAGAATGTGCTCACTAACTGATATCAGAGAGGACAGCAACCATGTAATTTCACTATAAATCAAATTCATGTAATTTAAATAATACTTATCCATGCCTGTACAACTGGTGTGTCCTACATTGATAGAATACTCCATGTTCTGTCACGTCTAGGACCCTAGCTAGAGGAGGTGGCAAAACCGCGGAATTAACGCCGTCTCGAACACTTGTTCTAAAGACCATGGCACATATTCCCTGCCCTGTTAATGTGTCTATGCCTCCATATTCTAGCAATGCAATTACACAGGTTGAACCAGATGGACATGGTACCACACATGTCATCTTTAACAAAACTAAATTGGAACGTTGAAGGCGTCATATGATCTCGAACACCTTTCCTGGGAAAGAGAACGACTGTCAGGTCTGCAGTACTTTTGTCTGCGAAAGAAACTCAGCTCTCAGATGCAGTTTCGTAAACAGTGGGTGGACTGCCGATGTGACAAGGAGGTACCGAAATCATATTATGAGTTTGGGAAGAAATAAGCCATGTCCATGATTTCATTACGTGTACCACTTTGCCGCCCCAACACAATCTCACTCAGTCTTTTGACGGAAAACACAAACAGTGCACCTCCAAAAGTAGTCAAAAACGTCGAACGAAATACTCCAACCCATCTGACTAGGAGTATAAATTCAGGGAAACAGAAAACACCCGGACACATACCCGTTAAATAAACCCAACAAACACGGTGGTGTTAATGATAGGGATTTCTTACTAAATTATTCATCTGGTCTTCCTGTCTTTTACACTTAGTAATTTTATTAATTTAACTTTTGACCGGAAATAATTCTGGAACTTTCTCACACATTTACTATAAGTGCACGAATCCACAGCCTAGTTAATGGCTTCGTCGGAAAGAAAATTTTCTTCGCTGCAACCGTCTTTTTAACTCTTGTAGAGTAAAAAACCACTCGTATCCGTTGGCAAAGATGGTTTTGGTAGCGGGAGACCAAATATTAATACTACGAAGCAGTCTAGGGTTACTGACCTTAGAAGGTAAGACAATCGACTAAGGGCCAAACCTAAGTCCAATATTAGCCTACGAACCTGCCTTATCCTGCCTAATATGTCTGCGTTCAGGAACCATCACCGTTTGATCAAGAACACTGACTGAATTCGTACTCTCAGAAGTGATCGGCTACAATGCTGCAACAATGGTGTGAGATCATGGATAAGCTCAGAGCTCAGTTCAAAATCTCACTGACTCCTATAATGGTAATTTTCAGCTCCCGAATGTTTTATCTGTCATTTGATATGGATAATTTTGACATTATTTTGGATCCTAACTGTCTATAAACTGAAAATTACCTGTTCCTGATCACATTTTGAGTAGTAACACTTCCTAAATGTTTAACTGCACGCGGACTGCCTTAGTGACCGTCAGAATTTAAATTGCTGCAGTCATTGTCACCGGACGTTTTCCCCCTGAAATAATTTTCATTCACTTGTGGATGTTGTATTTAACTGAATATTGTTTTATTATTACTGGAGTAGAATAACCCGTAAGAAAAGAGATGGAAATTGCGTTACCTGCTAATTTACAATCTAACACTGTAATGAAAACAAAACCTATATAATAGACATTAATCCATGTTCTACTTTCTTTATTTGAAAAAAGATACTTGGGAATCAATTATCTGGATCAAAAGACACAGCATTTGAAGGATCTAAACCTCAGCGAAGAAAAGAAAGATTGCTAGCCTCTAAGGCTGGATCCCCGCACTTTTAAAACTGATTGTCATAGAATAAACGTTCTCTACATGGCTCGTTTTCAGTTTTCATTATTCTTGTGCCTGCTGCTTTGCTTGTTACAAACTGGTGTTAGAGTTGCTCAAAACTCTGTCAACATGAAATCAAACTCGTATAAACCTCCTGCAATATGCTCTACCCAGAGAGATAGCACACAGCCTCCAACAACAGAACACAATCTTCCAGTTCGAGTGCCGCTGCCACTGAACATCAACAGCTACTACGAGCTGTGGAAATTCAGTATGGAATATCTCCTCGCAGGTCTATCCCCACAAGGTCAGTACAACGAGATCACGCTGGAATTGAGTGATTCTGCCTTACCTCTTGCAATCGCTGGGGGACTCTCCCCATGCGAGACACTCAAAGATAACTGGTGCATATTAAATGAATGCTTTTCCAAAACCCTTTAGTTCTTCCGCATACATGGACTCCTTCTTAAGCCGTCATCAAGAATCGGGAGAGACGGCTGCCCACCACCTCTGCCAACTTCGTAAAATTACGTCCTACTCTTTTCTAACCCCTTCCAATGCGAGTCGCGATGAGGCTATTTGTACCGGCTTCGCACAAGGCCTCCTATCCTATAGGCATTGGCGTCCCAGCGGTTAGGACTCCCTCTGATCATGCAAATGGTCCGGGGTTCGATCCTCCACAGACGTACACCTGACATCATTGGTCAGCCTGAGAAGTTTGGGCTACTGATATCACATGCTGAAAATTCCAAAAATACGGTTTGGAATCAAGCTATAACAAAAATTTTTTAAAAATTAATTAAGTGTCAACCATTGCGAAACCCAATGAAATCCACCTCAGAGGCACTCATTCTTTTGTTGTGTGTGATGTAGTACAATGGGACTTCATACTGGGTGTTGATTTCTTAACCACTCAACACGCTGTCATTTACCTAAATCGTCCTCGAACTCTGTTGGAGGCACTTAACCTCGCACTTGGTCGATCAGTTATTCACAGTCAGTGTGCTAATGACTGTTATCTATACTAGGTGACTACAGTGGACATAAATGTCAATTGTCACCTCACTTCAAAAGACCGTGCCGACACCCAAGGCGTTGCTGCAAAAGAATAGCGACGTGTTTGATTATGGTCGTGTTATTGGGAAAAACAGTGTTGTCCAACACGAGATCAAGACAGGGGATAACTTGCCCTTAAGGATGCTATCTTGGCGAGCGCCCATTTATTATCAACAACAGTTGGAAACGACGATAGCAGAAATGTCAAAAGAGAAAGTAATAAAACCGTCTACTTCACCGTGGGCATCCCCTATCGCCATTGTTAAGAAGAAAGATGGCTCTCTCCATCTGTTGCCTAAATGCAGTCACCCACCACGACTCTTTTCCCTTAACTCGCATAGACACCACACCAGATACTTTGGGTGTGGCCCAGTGGTTCTCCACTTTGGACCTAGCTTGCGACTATCGGCAGGTTGAAATTCGTCCTGAAAATCGGCCGAAAGCTGCCTTTGTTGGGCCTATTGGTTGCATGAACTCGAAACCATCCTATTTGGCTTGTCTGATGCTCGAGCTACGTTTCAATGGCTCATGCAGACAGTGCCTGCAGGGTTAGTCCCCCAAAAATGCCCCATTTACCTGAAACTTATCCTCTTGTTTGGACAGTCCCTAGAAGAGCACCATGCCGACCTCCAAGCCATATTCCAACGTTTATGCGAGAGTAATCTTTAACTAAAAGCCTCAAAATGCCATTTCCTGGTGAAATCTGTTACCTTTTGCTTTCATGAGATTACTCCACAGGGAGTTAACACAGATAGAAGCAAAGTACAAGCGATCCTCAAACGGCCTACCCCTACATCGACAGCGGACTTACGCAGTTTCATGGGACGTGCTCCTTGATACCGTCGTTTCTTTCAAAATTTTGCCATTAAAGCAGCCCTCTTTCATCGATTAACGGTAAAGCGATCAAAATTCGCTCGGACCAACGAGTGTCAGGTAGCATTTAATGCGTTTAAAACATGTTTTAGCATTCCCAGATTCATTGCCTGGCAGTGGCAGTCCTGGATACTGACGCCAGTGCACAGGCGATAGGAGCTGCCCTCTCACAGGTGAGCCCTGACGGACAGGTACGAGTAATGGCACATGCTAGCCGGACGCTGGGCAAGAGAGAGAAATGGTATTATGCGACTAGCCGTGAGATGTTGGCCCTTGTGTACTTCCCCACTTACTTTCGCCATTATTTATAGGGGCGCAAATTTCGAGTCCGGACCGATCACAAAATGTTACAATGTTTGCGGAATTTTTGTGATGCAGACGTTCAACTCGCCCACTGGCAAGAACGTCTACAGGAGTGATTTCATTTGTGAATACCACCCAGGAAAAACGACATACTAACGCCGATGCTCTATACACCTACCTAATTTTGAAACCACAGTGAATGTATTACTCAGTACTGCAGCACATATTGACTGGGCCTATCTGCAAGCCGCAGACTTGGATATACAACCCGTCTGCTTACGACAACAGCACGGCAACAGTAAGCTAATGTATAAGGAATTACGAGATCTGCCAGCAGCTACATGGTGCATCTGCTTTAAATGAGGCCCACTTCGGCTAATAGGTAATGTCCCCTGCATAGCGGAACCGAATTCTAACCCATGACTCCTACTTCCAAGCGTCAAAGTACAGTAGCTCATCAGTCAAGTACACCACCAACTTGTGCACACTGGTCGACACATAACGGAACACGCCATCCGTCAGTGTTTATATTGGCCGTCGCTTCATTGAGATGTGACCGAGTTCTGCCAAAACCGTGATCTGTGTAGCCGCAGCAAGCATCTTACACAAACACCGAGAGCGCCTCTTGTATCTATGATAACCCAAGCATCAAATCAGCGCGTCGACATTGATATAGTGGGGCCACTTCCAGCTTCAAAAAGAGGTAACCGATATATCTTAATGACGACTGGCTACTTGACAAAATGGTGTCAGGCGGTACCTCTACAACAACGAGATGCAAACAGTGTGGCCAGGGCGTTCACTGATAAACTGCATTAATCACTGTAGTTCTCCACAATCATTGCATTCTGATCAGGGTGTTGCTTTTGAAACCAGCTTGTTCATCACATCTGCAACGTATTCGGTATTTGGAAGACACGCACGACTACCTGTCACTCCGGAGGAAAGGGTTTGGTGGAACGTACTATTCGAACAATCAAGAATATACTACGAGCTTTCCTCAGCCGCTTGTCAGCTGACGCCTGGGATGATACGCTACCTCAATGCCACCTTGCCTACCACTCTTCCATCCATTCCTCCATGGGTTTCTCTCGTGCGTTACTTTTGTATGGTCAAGAATTACGTCTCCCTGTTGAAGTTCAAGCACTTCTCTTACCCTTTGAACAAATCAACCATGTTGCTTATGTCCGGAATTTACGCAACCGTTTGGCAATCGCTTATGATCTGGCGCGCACTCTGCAACAGTCTTCAAGCTATCACCGGAAGAGTGTGTATGACCGTCTCGTTCGTGGCCCAGCTTACTCTGTTAGTGATTATGTTTGGTTTCACCATCCTCCTGAACCGGGTTTAAAATTCTACTCCCAAGGCATGGGCCCTTCGAGAATGTGTGGACATGCCCCCCTACAACTTACTTCCCGAAAAACCTCCAACAGCCAAAAACCGATGTTATTCTTGCCCACTGCAATCAACTTAAGCCACATCTCACCTTTCCCTCCGATAATCTTCCTCTCCCTGGCGAGCCACCACCCACCACCTGTCAATTTGAAGTTACAGCTGTTGGGGGTAGAGGCTACCCAGTTCCGCCATTCGGCACTGGAGACAAATCTATTCATGCTGTCATTGTCTTGTTGACAACAATGACTATCACGTCTTGTATTTTTGGATAAGTTCTACAATTTCTTGCTAAAATAGTTGAAAAAGATTGTTGTATTTGTTGTGTAATTGTGGAACTTCTTTTGTCTCTCTAGTCAATATGTTTAACACTGACTCTATAATAAAGTAGGCTACTAGAATAGTTATCTTTCCGCTTTTCCTCGTGCTCATTTGTATTCAAATTGGTAGCTCTGTTGACCTGATATTTAACTTTTCCACCGTGCAACTTGTTCATTATTACATCATAAGTCTGATGAATTCCATTTTCGAGGAAATGTGTTTCTAGACGCTAAGGATATAATGTTCGTAATCTCCATATTGATAGTTAATACTAAATATTTAGTATCAACACTTATTAAAATGTTGGCACCAACAAAACCTGACAACGATATCAGTTATATCTATGGAATATCACTGTCGAGTGGGATACTATTTACATAAGAGATCATGTGAACTTCAGTAGCTCAAACAAGGACAGAATATCATCTCATCGGTAGTTCAGTGGTGGAATACTCATCCAACAATGCGCGTGATCCGGAAGTCGGTCCCTGACCAACGCTCTCCTTAACCTGTCTTAGCCGGTGGCAAGCCCAATAAAGAAGAAACCCTAGGCATGAGGCTAACAACCCAACCCGTAAGAAACAACGCTACAGCTACTGAAACTTAAAGGCTCAAAGCCTGAATCCCTGTATTTCACTCAGAACATAGTGGATTGTAAAAAATAAGTAATCATCTCGTTAAGAATACAGCCATAAAAAATTTAAGCAGTTACAATTCCTAGACAGTTGGTGATTTGCGGAAGTTAGTCTACCATCCTATCTATCAAAATATCTTCAGGTAAAGTTATCTCATATAACTACCAAAGATACACTTCTTACCTTTCACTAATGGCTTAAAAACACTAAATAAACAGCTGTAACTGGGTAATTCTCTGTCTTGATATAAATTAAAATCAATGAGGAAGCTTTACAAATAGTCTATAACACCGCAATATGAGGACTAACGAATTACTTTTAATCTTAAAGTGTGTTCTACATTATTTTTTAAAATTGTCAATACAACCTAACCACACCTGATTCGATTACTATTATGTCAGTGAAAAGTATGTCACACGTTAGTTTCAGGTGGCTATTCATTTCATATCTGAATTTAATTGCCGAAAATTATGGAATTTCTAATGCCAGGTGTGAAACTCTGATCCGGTAGTATTATCGTCAACTGGTGACACTATTTTACTTTTATTTCATACTGTATTCAGACGTCTGATTCATTTAAATCACTGGATTTCGATTCCTGGTGGGGGCGTGGGAGAGTCCCGAGATGGGACAAAACCACAATCCAGTGCTTCCTGGTTTTTAATAATTCTCCATTTGATGTTGGCTTGTGACGAAGTCTAAACCAAAATTCGATATACTATAAATATCCGGACGATAGCTTTGAAAAATATTTTGGTAGAATTTTAAAACCTGACCTGACTAAATGATTATGAAGTTATTAACAACAGTCGTAGTGTATTTTAAAACATTACGGTTTCGATTGTGATAGGTAATTCTTTAGATATCTGAAGTCTGTAGACAAATTGAAGTTCCTTTAATTATAAAATTTAGAAAAATTACCAAAACTAATATTTTCATTTTCTTTTTTTAAGTCTGAGCACCTCACAGGCTAAGATAGAGTTAAATAACCGGGAAAGTTAACATCAAAATGATTTCATGATGATATCAAATAAAAGCTTTCTACCAAGTCTTTATTCAGATGAAGTTTAAAATCATTAAGTCTGCTAAATGTGACGTTTATTTTTATGGATGCGTGACTACTTTAATCACTAGATATGCGAAATTTAATACTTTTAAGTTTAATTTTGGGGGTGAGGATAGAGGATATTGGAAGGTGTTTTCGTGCTTAGTATTGCAAACGCCACAACAAATATTCCAGCTGTGTAAAAAGGTTGATATAGCGCCTTTAAAGCAGTTAAACGTAAAATCTGATGTGATTACAGCGTTCCTGTAGGCATGTAATACAATATTAACTAGCTAAAGAGAATTAAGATTGTAACCGACCGTCTCCGCTGTAACTATACAAGTATACTGAGACGAAAGCTGGACAAGTTTGATTTGTAATAAAATACCATCACCCTTTCAAATACTGATTTTCATGGATTTTACTGGTTAGATTACGAACTGAAATCAGTTAGAGAACCGTTGAAAGGCATGGTGTACTGGACAGCCTTTGGTTCTAGTTTGGGATTCTTCTGCAGTGCGCTGCCAGAGATCATCAGGTTATGAGATGCCATAAGTTTCCTGGAGTCGTAATCAGTGGAGTTCCCTTAGCTGGGTATAGGGACAAATACTCGCCGAAGATACTGATTGGTAGCAACGCTAGATATGTCGTGAATTAGGGGAAGAGAGAATTCATGGAACACTGAATTCCATCTCAATGGCACAACAGTCAACGTTGTTACTGTAATCTAAAGTTCCCGGGCTTGGCCGACGGTGGGATCACAGATGTGTACCGTTGAAGAGTTTCAACTTCCATTTCCTTCAACCTTAAAATATCATACTTTATTGTTATTGTATTTATTATATTTATAATCCTCTCAATTTTTTCGTTTTGTTTATTTTATTTTTCATAAGTGTGGACATAATTTTAAGCTGTATTATAACTGTTAACTTTTTATTTCCCCTCACCATACTATATCAACAGATCATTAGACCCAATTATCCATAACATGCTAAAGTTTCCAAACTGAATCGACAATACCGTTTGAAACAAACTCACTGTTATTAGTATTTATTATTATTATTATAATATCTAATAATTATGTCGTTACTGTGGACAAATTCCTCCGATTAATTTTTGTTTTAATTTTTAATTTTATATACACTTTGAGTAAATCAGATGCAATATTGTGACAAATGCTGAGAATTCCATTTTGTATTATAAGTACTGTTTTTGGAATAAAGTAAATTATTATTATTATTTTTCACGAGTAAGTTTGGAATGCTAGACTCATATCATGTAAATGGCATTTTTCAGGAAAAAAATATCTGTACACAGAACAATGAGCTTTTCTTAGGAAGTGAAAACGTTGCAACTATTAGCATCATTTTCTCAACTTGCCTTCTGTTTATTTGTTGTGTATCACATTTCGAAACTTGGCTGAATGCTCTTCCCTGTAAAACCGAATCTTCCTAAACTTCTTTTTTAGTATCAACTCAATAATCCTTAAACTCACTTAATATTTAACTAATCTTCATTATTGCCTATTAACATCAATGGTACTCCTAATTGTGATAGACTGGATTATGCGTCAGACTGTTCATGGGAGTAAGAATACAGAAATACGTTAGGCCGATAAGAAGACTCTAGAAGATCTGGATTTCACAGACGATTTATGTCTAATGTCACAGAAACTCGAAAACTTACAAGTGAAAACAAAAAAATGACTGGAGAAGCTGGCAGCGAAGACAGGACTCCAGGTGAACATAGAGAAGATGGAGGTAAGAAGATAACCAACGAACCAATGGCAACAACAACCAGCACCATACACCACTAACAGGAGAGATTTAACAAAGGTTACTTCCTTCACTTATCTAGGAAGCATCGTTTCAACCACAGGTAGTCGGAACGGATGAAGATGTCAAAGCCAACCAGCCAGCCAGAATCGGAAAGGCAAGATACGCCTTCATCAATCTGAAACCAGTTTGGAAATCTTCTGCACTCAGCATAAAGAACAAGATTCGGATTTTCAATACAAATATGAAGTCAGTCAGTTCTTCTATATGGGTCAGAAACTTGGCGCTTCATGAAAAGCATTTCCAACAGGTTGCAGACTTTTATCAACATTTGCTTTCGCTGCATATTGAAGATCAAATTGCCAGAAAGAGTCATCAACGAGAAACTCTAGCAACAAACCGATCAAGAGCCGATTGCTCAATAAAATGTAGGAGAAAATGGAGACAGATCGGGCATACGTTGAGGAGGACATCGAATGACATCGAGCGTAATTCAGGCCGTCACTTGAGTGGAATTCAAATGGGAAGCGATGAGTGGGTTGTCCGATGGTGACATGGAGAAGATTGTGTGAAGAGGAGATGAGAGATTATGGGCAATCGTGGACCCAGATGAGGAGGACAGCAGAAAATAGAAGAAAGTGGAGGTGTGTTGCTGAAGCCCTATGTTCCACTCGGAACCCAAGGGAATAATAATAATAATCACTATCACGAGAGATTTTGACAATGCAGACAATATTACAAACTATTTGTTTCAAATTTCTTTTTGCTGTATTCGACAGAGTAAATGTACACAAGCGAAAAATGATTGTATGTAATTGCCATTGTACAAATGAATGAATAAATTCACCAAAAAGAGTCTCTTCATTGAACTGTTTGTTATTATTTTCGTGTCTTGATGGATATAATTCACTTATTTTCATTTGAAATCAAGATATGCAATGCGACCAACTTCCAGGCATGAACCTAAAATTACTGGCATATTAACTCATAAACAGTAAAATAAAGAGAATTTTAGAAACAGAGCATATTGATACAGATGTCTTACAGACAAAAAACATCACAGTTTAAACTTGCACTGATTGTTTACACATATCTGTATATCTAAATACCGATTCACTTCATCACTCTGTTAACTGTTCAATAGAAATGTAGTCACTACCTATGATGTTCATAAGTCTTAAGTGACGCGTTAATGTGATTGATTCGTTGAAAGCATCTAGGACTTAAGTGACAGATTATGCAACTTCAAGCCTTTTGAAAACAAACAATTTCCATGAAGTTTCTGAGGTTAGGTGAAAATTTAGCCTGAAATAAATGAAATCATTAGGAGCACTCTATCACAGTTATAGACCTACGTGTTTCAGGTCATAAAATACTCTACTAGTGAAATAAAATAAAACTTCTTTAAAGAGATGAAAAAAGTGACCTGTAGTCAAAGAACTGCTGCATATATATCTCATATATTAGGCCACTTACATTCATATAATTAAGATACACGTTTAGCATTTTTCCCATGTCAGTGGCTGGAATAGTTGAAGTGTCTCAAAAATAGCACTTCAAATACACACCTGACTAACCTCACTATGAATGAGCTAGCTCAGGTAGTTCAATGACAGAATGCTCACCACCCTACCATTCTGCTTGCTAGCCATGCATCTGGTCCGGATTCGATTCCCAGCCGAAGCATTCCTAAACCTTGCTCAGTTTACCTGTCAATGGTCAGCTCTGGAAAGATGAAAGAGTAGGTATGAGGCTGACGACCGTACCCTGTAAAATAACACCACCGCTAATAATACCTAGAAACTTGAATCTCTGTATTCCGCTTGGAATGAGCTGAACAGGCTATCAGAATTAAAAGATACCTCATCGTTTACCCAGAGTTCTTTTTGACTCATTTTATCCATCATTAGTATACCTCAGACGCGGCCGTTCTCTTTATATTATTTATGTATTTTGTTCATGAATAGTCAGTGGCGAAATTTGTCAAGGAAATCATTTTTTTACCATGTGTGATGAAACTACTTTCCAGAAATGCTTTTTAGTCTATTCATTTCACTTTTATTCTATGTAATTATTTTAAAATCACTAAACCGGAAATGTTGTTCTCTCACTTCTCTTCATTGCACTGGGTTGTTTTTTTTTACAAGATTATTATACTTTATCATCTAGTTCTCTTTTATATTTATACCATATTATTATCTTTCAAACCATTGAAATTCTAGAAATAATCACTCATTTTCATTCATTCAACTACTGTCTCTCGTATACATTTATTTCATTTCTCTACTTTTGTATCTTTTTCTGAATTACGACATGGTACATTTTAGTGAGAAGTTCTTAAATTAAAAAAGTCACTCGGTATCATTTTCTGTTTAAGTTAACTGTGTATCTCTCATTGTTTGGATATATTGAAGCAAAATTTTCGATATCCATTAACATCTTCGGAGTGTGCGAAGTACTGGGAGTCGACATGCTAACTGAGATTGAACATTCTGGTCCAACACAAAAAATCAAAGGGAAATACACAATTCTATAGTTAGTTTGTAAGGATTAGTTTTGTTTTTACAAACTGATCACGGATTGATATCAGCTGGGAGTGCTGGACAGCTGTTTCATCCAAGTTTGGGAATCATCGGCAGTACGCACCCACACCATGAGGCTCGAACCCAGGACCTTCCGGTTACAAAACTAGTGACTTGTTACAGGATGGAGTTTCCTGGAGTTCTAGTGAGAAGTCGTGACTAGTGAGGTCCATTTATTCAAGTGTGAGGATGGATGTCCCACCGACGACATTGGTTGGGGTCGCGCTAAATCACTAATTCGTAGAAGTTAGAATTCATGGGCTGGTCTGGCATTGAATTGGGTTCCAGTGGCTGAATGGCATACGAGCTTGCCTTGTAACCGGAAGGTCCTGGGTTCGAACCATGGCAGTGGGTGCGTACTACTAATGATTCCCAAACTAGTTGGATAAAACAGGTGTCTGGCAATACTCCAGTGCTGGTTTTCAATGGTTCTCTAATTGATATCAATCCGTGATCAACTCGTAAATACACAATTAACTTAGACAAACTGTAACTTATCCCCTCTTGCAAAAGAGGCGACAAGGCACTCCAGGCCCTCAAGTGGGACCAAAATTGGAAACAAACAGTTGTACATTCGACGGTGACATGGAAGAGATCGTGTGAGGATAAGATGAAAGCTTATGGTCACTCATCGGGCCAGCTAGAAGGGATAACAAAGAAGGAAGTGAAATGGATACATGCTACTTAAGGCCTATATTCCATTCGCAGCCCGAAGGAGCAATAAGAATGATGCAACACATATAATTAGCATCTATTCTCTCTGTGTTTTGCAGTGTGAAAACTACAAAATTGTCAGTGACAAGATGATTTTTCAAATTAAAAGTCAGATAATTCAATGAAAATGTTGTATTTAAACTTAACAAAAAAGAAGAAAACAAAACAAAGGACGTTATAAACAATTTCGTCATTAAGAGATTTTATCCCTATGTATATGCATATGTATATATATATATGTATATGTCTATGATGTGCTTTGATTAGAAGTCGTAGACATTACTCACAATACACTTTAACTTTTTATATTGTTAATAAGGTCTTGTTTATTTGGTTCAGTTCTCATACAAATTTCACAACTTTGTCTTTAAAATATTTTCAGTGTACAAAGTGAAATAAGAAACAACAGATTTCAGTGTCTTGTCTGTTCATATACACATATTTATATATATGTTGCCTTTATATTTGGTCAATAATGAGCACTGTAGTTAAACAACTCATGATTTGTCCAATGAATGAATTACAAAATGATATAATGACTGAATATATAGAATATTATTTATTATACAAGAAATATGTAATTAACTGTTTCAACAATTAAAAAAGAAAGGTTAAACGAAATTTGTTTGTTTTTTTCAATTGAACCCTGTAACCTCAATAAAACAAAAAGATCATTGTGCGCTCGATTTAAAAAATAAGATGTTTGTTTTTGTTTTTATATTCTGTTAAATGCATTCTGAAAAGAAGGAGAAAAAAAACAAAACTTTAAATACATACGAAAAATTTGTTAATTTTTGAGTAAATTTCGAAAACAAAACTGAATAAATTTGTTGTTATGTTTGTTTAAATATACAGACATAAGTGTTGTCTTAAGTACAATTTATGCATATTCATAAATTTCACTGAGTGAATGACAGAATGAGAAATGAGATATTTCCTACTAATGCCTTTATAATTATGAATTGAAATTTCCTACTATACTTGTGTATTTTATAAGTGTACTTTTGAAGGATATACAGATGAGTTTATTATGTATATTTATATGTATATGTTTACAAGATATATCGGCCTACTTGTTTTTTTTCTCAATGATAACTTATACTCAAGATTTCCGTTACTTGTTAATGAAAAATTAAAGAAAGAAACTTTGAGGAGAATAATCAAGTACGGAGGTAATGAGGTTGAAAATGATGTCGGAAATCTTTACAGTCTGAATTTTCATTATGAACAAAATCACCAAATGGTGCTGTATAATGATTTGTAAGTGTACTTGAAGATACTGGACTTTGACTGACTGCTGAATATTGATCAAAGGATACATCGCTTACATTTGAAGGAGGTTGTGGTACATTAAGCATAATACCTGGAAATGGTGCAGGTTGATAAGTTGGTTGTATAGAACTGTCGTTAAAAACTTGTGGATTTAAATTCTTTTCACTTGAACCTATAAAATAGGCAGGAAATTGATTAAAATTATTCATTGTCTGTTGAATATCACTTTGATTTGATGGTGGTGTTATACTATGCGGATTAGGTGGACATGGTAAAAGGCAATGAGATGGATGAGATGAATTTGGCATACAATTACCATTCATTATTGGTCCAGAACTTGCTTTACTATTTACACGACTTGAATCATCACTAATATTTAAAAGTAATCTAGGATCACTAGTCATTGATGTATTTTGTGAGAAATTTACAGCTTGATTAAAATGTGATGGATTCACTTGAATATTTGGATAAGGATTATTTAATTCTGATCCAGTTTGTGTTTGATTATATTGATTATCATTTGAAGGATATACAGATTGAACTCCCATGAAAGAATAATTCGGTTTCCCTGTATTTTGACTATTTGATGATTGTCTAGATGATGCGTGTAAACTAGATGACTTTTTTCCATTTGGTATAACATGATATGCTTCAGGAGTGAGTTCAGCTGTTCTCAGTATACATCTTTCATTACTAGAAGATATTAAATGATCTGGTGCACGTTTTCGACGAAATACAAACATATAAGCAATTAATCCAAGAACAGCAAGTAAGATACTGAATGGTACTAAGAAGTAGATGAGAACACGTCGACCTTTCAGAAATGCTGATTCTATCAACAAAAAATTACAAAAACAAAACACTGATTTAACATTTTTGATTTGCGCAAAACTTCATTTAGTTCCCATTAATAAAAAAATGCTAATTACATTGCGCAACTTAAAGCTAATAAATCTAGAAACTTGGCCAAAAGTAACACGGATTTTTAATATGCAGCTGAAATCTGCTTTATTCACCATAAAGAATAAGATTCGGATTTTCAACATCACTGACCGGCCATAAAACATTAGCAACAAGGAACTCTGACATTCAACGAACGAACTAAGAACCTATTGTCCGACAAATATGTAGAAAGAAGTGAAGATGGATCGGACACACTCTGAGAAGACCGTTGGGTGGCATCATGCACAAAGTAGGCCCTAGATTGGATCCCGGGTGGAAAGCGACAAGTGACGTGGAGGACAACGTGTGCAGAGAAGATTACAGCCTACGGAGAATCATGGAGCTAGCTAAATAGGACTGTAGAAAACAGGATACAATGGAGATGTTTTGCTTAAGGTTTATGTTCCACTTGGGAATCAAGGGAATAATAATGATATAATAATAATTATTTTATGATGAAGTGTAGTTGACGCTTCTTCGAAAAGTTACCTGTGAAATAATTTAATTTAACATTTTACCACAGAATCCAAGCATAGATATCCCTACTGCTTGAAAAGTGTATTGCTAAGTAGCCTGTGTCATTTTCTTCACCAGGTTGCATTATTATACGTCCAAATTACTAATTCTTTTGCGTTCATTACTTTTGGCAGAAAGTGCTGTTTAGATATTATTTCACATGACTGAAAGTCAGTTTTTATCAAAGTATGTAGAGTTTAAGCTAAGTAGAGAGAGATTCCCTCAAAACAGTAAGACTAAATTTAGCCTGTTTTACATCATTTGGCTATTTCGAAGTTATCATTGCCATGTGCCTTATCTTTAGTGTTGGTCCCAACTAAAATTCTACCACAGTCAAGTTTACAATATAGTCACTATTTTAGGTAACTCACCAGTGTTGTACACTTTGAGATACTGGTAGGTAAAAGTTAATATATTTGATTCTTTTTACATGAATTAAGTTACATATCTGCCTATAAATCCCTTTCACATAGTCCTTCTATTCCCTGATTTATCAATGTATTTTTTGAAAGCATTACTTGACTCGGATATCTTTATGCACTTAGTGAAGCACTTCACGAAGTTTGCGAGTTCTTTTATATCTGTTCAACAGTCATATTATCTTTCTGGTATACAGTAACAAGACATTCAAGGCATAAGTGTTCACTTTCAAACAGCGTCATTTAAATGAAATATTACGCTTGATCTTTCATCTGTTTCATGGTTAGTTTACTACACCCCCTATCATTGAAATGCTTTTCACTATAAATACATTAAAGTATATACTACAGATTGGTTGATATGAGCATTTGGGTACAACTTGAACCAACCAGTTGGAAGTGATGTAAACACTGGATGGCCTTGTCATCCTTTCAGTGTCAAGGTCATCAGCAATGTACTCTTTTTGATTCAGTTCAAATAACTAAACCAGTTCAAACCACTGAAATTCTGCCTAGCTACTTCAGTGAACTGGTAACACGTCAAATCAGATTGACAATTTGTAATTTCGATTTCCAAAGTGAACTGAGGTGAAATTTAGTCTCGAATTGTGTAAATTGCAAATGGTCAATTAATTTGCAAATTGTGAATTTACTTTTCACTCTATACTAACAGTTTTAACTGACTTCTTGAAGAATATAGTTCTGGTTTAAGCAAAGCCTTTAGATATTTTGTGCATACGAATGTTATTTTTTAACATGAGGTCAACACTAAGGACTAGACACATGACATCAGTAACTCCTTAGTGACCAACCAATATATCCAGTGCAGTCTTACGAAAAGGCAGTCATGAGCTCGAACAGCTATGTGGTATTGCGTCTAACTATAGCTCTGAGGGATGACGGTTCGAATCTCTGACGAGGACGACAGTTTTTTCGGGGTTGCAGACTTGACTTGCCATCAAATGTTAATAAACACGAAATCTAGGTTAACAGCTTCCTACCAATTACCTACAACCATCCAACAATGCGTTTTCATAACGTGGAATCATTCGTGTCAGAAGTACTGTATACTCATAGCCTTCAACAAATACTTTATCATGAAAACATAATACTGAGCACTAGAAAAACAAAAATAATGTCTTGAAACTGTCTACTCAAGTGAACATAGTAGTGACAAGCTTTCAGACTATATAAAACTGAATACATTACAAGGGGATTAAATATTATTTTTCAACCTACCTTGTACTACATTCACATATATTACAATATATTCTAAACTTTTAACATCTGATAAACTCATTGTCATGACAATATATTTTCCTTCATGTCTTTCTTTTTCTAGAGGTTTTTGAAATCGTAATTTAGTAACAAAAAGTTGTTCTTTCTTCTCACTACCAAGATGATTTTGTTTAGCATAATTCTGTTTAGAATGATAATACATCGGGCGTTTTCCATCATTATTTTCAGATGGTAAAATATCAGATGATGATGATGAAGATGATGTGTCCATATCATGAATACTTTTTGATCTATCCGTATAGGCTGTTGTTTTCTCTACAATCGCTGGTGAATCAATCCATGAGCCTAATATCACATAGACTTCATTCTGTTCTGTTATTCTAGCATTAGGCAATGGGATTTTTGTTGCACCCGATTGTTCATACATCATTTCTTCGCCTGGTTCAACTCGTTTCAACCACTAAAGTAAAAAAGAAAAAAAATTTGATAGAAGGATAAAAGTTTAGGTAATAATATGCCTTATAAAGCATATAAAGATTCGTCTACATTTTTAATAAGAATAATTAAGTTTTCGATTTTAAATACCGTATTATTGTGAAGGTTACCCAAGCGAAGATAACTGAATAGTGTTCATTTTTATCAGGACTAAAGATTGTAGTGTGGGTGTACACTTAGCTTAATTATGCATTTGCCATATGACATTGACTACTTATTAAGTATGACTATAACTATATGTAAAGGCAGTATTTATTCCAGTATTAAGACAAACTGACTCAGGTTAATTAGTAACTTAGAATTATCAATAACTATAAATCAAGACACACTGAAGCATAAAAATCCTAAATCTTGCAAGACGCCTGGCTTGGATTTCTTCTCAGCTCACTGTAGGATACCATCTAGACATGATAGGTTAGAGTTTTTCCACCCCTTTGCGTTCGGAGTAGAACATAGGGTTCCAAGCTTGAGCTGTGAAGTTCTAGTAGAGGTGCTATTTTTTTACGGGATGAGACTGCTAGTCTCACGCCCATTCCTCCTCCTTTTCTGGACTTATTACCAGCTAAATGAGGCTTAGGAGTGCGCTAACGGCCGGGAATCGAACTCGAAACATATGTGTGGTTGGTGAGCATACTACCCTTGACCCACAGACTCAACATAAGAGACATTATCGAGTACTGTATGGAAATAGCTGTTATACTAAGATAGAACTGATCATTTTTCAAGTATTGGTTTTGTAGGGAATTTTGTTCGATTGGTTGGAGGATTTCATCATGAGCTGACATCAATTAGAGGGTGTGCACTGATGAGGAACCCAAAACTAGGACGAAACAGCTGTCCAGTACTCCCAGTTGGTTTTCCAATGATTCTCTAACTGATGTCAGCTCATGATGAATTCCTCCAACTGATCGATTTTCCTTGAATAACTTCCCGGATACGAAATATAGAAAGGCTAAATTGTTAACTGGCAAAATATTTATGAAAATAAGTTGAATGACTTGTTTTCTTGTTTACAATAGAAATATCTCCTCTGAACATTACTTTGTATACATTCCATTGTGTATTTCTAAGACAATCTATCCGTAATTAATTCCTTTTATTTATATCTATGAAAAATAATTTGTATATATATAAATGCCTTTAGGCATTTTCATATATGTATGCTAAGTGACATTTACTATAAGTGACACGTGTCTGTAAATAAGTAATCTTAGATAAAAATGAATAAATAAGTGTGCTATTATTATTATTAGTCACCGTTTAATACACGTCGAAGTGTGTTAAACGCATGCACTATACGCTTTCTAAGCCTAAAATCACCCGTTATTATTAGAACAAAACTTTTCGAAATGCATTTTTTAAAAAAGAGGCTTGAAGTCTACATTAACTCAAATTTTATCACTTCAATCTGTCAACGATAGAGGTAATCCCAATTTGGATGGTGGCAATAACCTCTTCGTTTTTTTTTTCAAAAAACAAAAATATATGTAGGCGATTCATGTGATTAGGGAAGACATATAAGTGAAGACTGCAAAAAAAAAGTAGGAATTGAAAATATTTCTAAACAATCAGACAAAATTCTTCTTCAAAAGTACTGATTTTACAAGAGTACAAATGCTTTTAAGCTGAAGAAAAAGCTGAACAATTTTGTAGATATCGTTCCTTTCGCTCTCTCGCTCTCTCTTCCTCTTAATCGATATTATTATTTCGGCTATCCACTCAAATTCTGCATAATCGAGATTTTGTCTAGCGATTATCAGCTAAAGATACTGAAGATTACTTTGATGGAAATATGGAAAGCTAGGTCCAAATATCTGATGCTCACTAAAGACTGATTACAGGATCAAGTTACTTGGAGTTCTAGGGAAAAGTCATGACCAGTTGGGTCCACCAAGTCAAGTGTGAAGACAAATACTCGCTGATCACATTGGCTGGCGGTGGCTTGAATAATCGCCGATTGACAGAAGTTAGAATTCATGGGTTGGTCAAAGGATTTCGTCCCAGAAGCTGTATGGTCAATGGTCTTGCCTCGTAAAACAAAGGTCCTAGATTCGATTCCAAGTAGGATAATGGTTGCGTACAGCTGAAGAGTCTCAAACTAGAGTGAAACAGATGTCTAGTAGTTACTGGCATTCAATGGTTTTCTAAATGATATCAGTTCGTGATCAAACTTGAAAGGTAGATCGGTTATTCATTCCAATGGCTTACATAAACCTGTGTCTTGTTAATAGTGTTATGTAGTATGA
Source organism: Trichobilharzia szidati (assembly GCA_944472155.2). NCBI lineage: Eukaryota > Metazoa > Platyhelminthes > Trematoda > Strigeidida > Schistosomatidae > Trichobilharzia > Trichobilharzia szidati. Next base: position 77,460,747 of record OX235274.1, on the reverse strand, counting down.
GTAACATAAAACGCTATCATCTGATATTGATTATTAAATGTCTAAAGTTAAATTTTTGCTAATATCAAGGACTAATCCATTGGTTGAGTATTTATGGGATGATTACTGCGTAGTTAATATATAATGGTTATTTCCCATCAAAGATTGAACGCTTAAGAGATGCCACAAACTGATGTTCGTTAGAGAACCATTGAAAACCAAAGAGTACTGGGAAACTGTTTTGTACTAATTTGGGACTCTACAGAAGTACGCACCCATGAACACATCGGAGCTTTAGGACCTGATTACTAAATGCATTATATACCTCGTTTAATTGTCAATTTGAAGACAACAGGTTGACATATTTTAAGCTTAGAATAAGCCAAATGTAATCGCCACATAGAAAAACTTCAAGTGATTTTTTGCTACACTTCAGACAATTTTTCAAATGCTTAAAATAATACAGTCGAATGCTAATATATTTGAAAAAATATACTACAACTAGATTATACAACTAGGTAAAAGTATAAGATTATTTGACAATATAACCAAAATAAAAGTTCCTACCTGTATAACTGGTTCATCACATGCACATTTGATTCTTGCTATAACTGTTGCACTATCATCGTTTTTAAAGGTATAATTCTGTACAGGACCAATTATTTTCGGTGTAGCTGATGGTGGTTCTATAAATTGATAAGAAGAAAATACAATTCGTAGAAATAAAACTAAGAGTCTGTATATATAGAGAGATAATAAATAACATTGCAAGGTGAATATTTCAAGAGAAAATTACTCTGAAACTTCTACTACGTTGATGTCTAAGGTACCACTTATAATAAGTCTCATTTTAAGAGGTTGAGAGGACCATTCAAAATGTACACAGACTGACTGGTCTCAGTGTGAATAATTTGTGCAAGTAAGTAGGGTAATTTTAAGTGTCTTTTGAACTCAAAATTAAAACAGCTAAGCAGTAACTTTCCAGTTACCTGCTTTATTCACCAGCCACTCTTTATATTTTGATTGAAATATAATGCATTATTAACACAGTAATTTCCATAAGAAGTCTGCTAAAATCTACAATAGGTGTTCTATTGTAAATTGACAACAAAAGGCTCTTCTTTTTGATAAAGTTGTTTGTAGAATAAATACGATGAAGTCCACAACATTCGTTTAAGGTTGAAATTATTTTTTCTCACCAGTTAAACGTAGGAACACGCAAAGCAGCTAACTTTTTTGTATCTCCTAATAAAACCATCCAAAGTAACTAACGTAGGAAGAAAGATGAGAAGGAATAAATGAATGACTGAGGATAGAACAGCTGAAATTCAGGGGGAAATAAATGCAACGTAATATAAATTAGTTTACATAAATTTACACTATGACGCAGACAACGTCACACGATAATACTACCCCAAAAATTTATCTGATGATGGTGAAATTCTCTTAGCACATGGAATGAGTAATTTTAGCACCACTTTTAATTTCATCTGATTGTAGCATCGGAAATCATTTATGTGATAAATAAAACCAACACTTAATGATTACTTATGATAGAAATTCCTCACTTATTTTTATATTACTTATTAGTAACACGTTAATTCATCGTTGACTCTGTTTTACTGACTTTTTTGCTTGTAGAACTATGTTTCTACTCTTGGCGGTTATTTATATTATTTGACTTCACTTAGGATTTTGAAACACTGACAACAATGGAGTAGGATTTGTTACAATAATCTTGAATAAATATGATGGAAAGGAGGAGAAAAAACTGAAAATCTTGTAATTATGTTTATGTTTACGGGGTGGGGTTGCTAGACTTATGCCCAATCTTCTCTCTTTACCGGTCCTATTCAACAGCTTGGCGAGGTAAAGGAGTGCGTCGGCCGGGAGTCGGACCCCGGACAACATGCTTGGTTGGCAAGCATTCTTCCGCTAAGTCACCGATGCACGTGTTACTTTTATGGATGGTTGTCAGTCACGTATATTTCTGTGTTTACATCTTCAATTTTGTATTCGTTTCTTCAAAGGTCTGTCACTTATGGAGCACAGTCTACATTAGCGGGCTGTTATTAGAATTTTGTGCCTAAGGTTACCATTTTGTGCAAAAGTGAAGCAGGGCGACAAACTGTAAACCGAGATATATGTGTTGCTATTCTTACTGCCAGCCACCATTATATAATAATATCAGTCTTCTAATATATTTAGATACTTAAGGGAACTAACCAGATTAATCCGTAAGTAAAATTCATATGACTAATTCACACTCGCTTTGGTTTGGCATAAAAAACCTCAGTAAAACCAAAGGAAATGTGAATAACAGGCGATGGCTTTTGTTACAAAGAATTTACTTTACTCAGACCAGCCACTTCTAATTTTATCTACCAATTCAACTACGCTTGTGGAGCGAGTTATGTTGACAGTTGTTCCAGGAACTCGATTCTTCATGTACGGGAGTATCTACCAGTGTGGCTAAGTAAAGGTGTAGTAGAAACCATCAACATTTCGATTTCAGACCACCTAGTCCGAAACTGTCACAAAGCCAGCCACCATTAAAGAATCCTTCTATATCATCTGCCAGGTACCGCATACTCCAAACTGCAGAAGCTATCTCGTGAAACAGCTAGTGCATTTTGCGCAAAAGAAGCAAGTCCAGCAACCAATACTGCCCTGGCTGGCTTTCAGTGGAGACTATGAATTCATGAATTTGTATTATTATCTTTCCTAATTTTTCTGATATTCAGTTCATTGTTATGTTGATGCTATTGAACTGTAATCTGTTTATATTATTGATTCGTGGTTATTTAAACATTAATGTTGTTTGTAACACCAATTCATTCACTACTATTATGTATGTGTTACTGTAGAACCTGATGATGAAGTTATCAAAAAGAGTATTCTTTGTTCAGTAACCATTCTTTTGAACAAATTTACTACTCCTTAATTTAGTGACAAAATTTTGACAAGTCAGCTGAACTCCTAAAATGTAAATCCTGAACGACAATATTCGGCGTGTGAATACACTGCATAACTGACTGTTTATTTTGGCATTTTCTGTCAAAGTAAGCAGAGTGTTCTACCAGACCATAACATTAAAGTTAATAATTTCAAAATCCTTACCATAACGTACAGTAACAAAATCAATATTTGTTGCATCACATTTGGTTTCTCATGTTTCTTAGTGCACTGTAATCGCGTTGAATAATATAAACACGTTTAGTCCGTGACCAAAAATATAAGCGTATATTATTTTGACTGGACACAAGTTAGTAACTACTGTCATACGTCTAGTCCTTAGTTTGATGAAGACTGAATTCTCACCGTCACGTTTGCAGTGTGGCCACCAAGCTAGGAGGCTCGCCATCATGGTGTACTCTGAATTGTTGTGATTAGATGGTATGAGGTAATCAGCAGGAAGCTTTGGACCCACGCTTCGTACTTGTTGGTATTCATCAGCATGGCGTATCGGCAGTTTCGAAGGAATTCACATCCCTTCTGAAATTCGAACTCACATCAGACAGCACTGCAGTCAGAGGTATTACTACTGGGCTATTCAACCGCCCTGTTTACCTGATAATTTGACTGGATACCAGGTATTAACTCAGTGGTAACGTCTCTAACTGCAGTAATAAGTGACCAGAGTTCAAATCTCACAACGAACATCAGTTCCTATGAAACTACATATATGCCTTGCTGAAGGGTACCAGCAAGCACGAAACATAAATCTAAGGCTTTCTACCGGTCGTCTCCAATCATCTAATATCAAGCGTATAGTAACTCTGTTTTCACGAGTTTGACCACGGATTGATATCAGTTAGAGAACCATTGAAAACCAGTAGGAAGTACTGAACAGCTGTTTCATCCTAGTTTGGGAATCATCAGCGGTACGCACCCACTGGCTGAATACTATACAAGCTTGCCTTGTAACCAGAATTTCCTGGATTCTAACCCCAGTGGGCGCATACCGTATTAAAAGAGTCCCAAACTAGGCTGACAAAACAGCTGTCCAGTAATCCCTACTGGTTGTTTTCACTAGTTCTCTAACTGATATCAATCCATGGTCAACTCGTAAAACAAAAACAAATCTAATCCTTACAAACCAATTCTTGAAAACTCTGTTTTCATTCCATCCCACTGATACTAAATTTAAATACTTCTCTGTTTCTTTGTGAGTCTTTCATTAAATTATGAAGTCATATGCAATTCTGTTTCCTCCTTATAAAAATTTATCTCAAATCACCTTGTAATAATTTGTTCTAGTATATTTAAACGTTGTATATGAGAAATATAGAATGCATTTTTCTTTCAGCTCATAAGTGTATTTATATACATATAAAATAATATTATTACAACATACTTGATTAGTTTAGATTATAGGGCAAAAATATATATATTTAATGGACTGGAGACATAGATGTTATGATGGGTTGAAGTGGAGTAGAAATACGAAAACTAACTGTTTTTAGTATAAACTTTAGAAATAGCTTTCTTAGCTTTCCTTACACACATTAACAATATCCTACTGACAAGTAGTAATCGTTCTATCAATGCCATCATCTTAGTGAAAATGCATCTAAAGTGTTATTATTATTGTTATTATTAAGATTATTTTGTACTGAGAAGGAAAATAAGAAATGCAGACAGAATTCACTTGAACTGATAGACAGATAACTCCATCTCCTTTTCTTTTTTTACTATTTTAATAGATAATTGTTATGTTATGTTGATGAATATACGAGTTGGGTGGATAAAAAAAAACGGTGAATAACGTGCATGCACAAGTGACCCAGACATAAAGAAGGAAATAGAAAAGAGGGGGCTAAAATAGATGAATTGAGAAAGGAAATATATTTTCTTCTACTTGTCCATCATTTTCTTCTTCTTTTTCTTTTACTAGACATTACAAATCAGTTAATAAAAAGAAATTGATAAATTTTTCTTTTATCTATTTGATTTTACTTCACTTGGTTGGTTTAAACAACAGACGATGATTTCACTTTTTACATTATTATTATTAGTAGTAGTATTAACAGTAGTAGTATCATTATGTTCATTGATGTTCGTTCATTGATTTACCGTGAGTTTGAACGTTATTTATTAATTTTTGCTATGGACACGTTAGGAACTAAGAGACTCTCAAGTGAATAATCTAACATTCAATAAACTTTTCTTGGTTATTTTCATGTATCGGTTTTGTCAGGATTTTTGTTTGTTTGATTGTTTGGAGGATTTCATCATGAGCTGACATCAATTAGAGAACCATTGGAAAATCTGCTGGGAGTACTGCCAGACAGCTGTTTCGTCCCACTAGTTTGGGACCCTTTAGCAGTACGCACCCACCTGGGTTCTAGCCCAGGACCTTCTGGTTACAAGCAAGGAAGCTCGTAGACCATTAAGCCGATCCAACGGACAGCCCATAAATTCTAACTTTTCCGAATTCACGACATAGCGCGACCACTTCGCAATGTCTTCTTCGATGAGTTACTGCCTCAATGATTTACTCGTAAATTTACTGAATGAGGCAGTTTTACGTCTTTGATGGAATATTCATCTCTCCAAACTTTTGGGTCCAAGTAAATTACCAGAATTTGGGTGGTTTGAAGTTTTGGCAAAAGTTGAGTCAAGCCAGTTATACGGCTGATGAGCTCGTGTCCGAACCGGCTATACCACCTTCTGGTGCTTACACTACTTCGATCTGACTAGTAATCACTACTACTCATGTCAATCAATCTGTAGTATACAGAGTCATACACCTTTTCGATGGAACATCTTTTCTGATAGTTTCCACAGAATAGAATAATATTGCGAACATTGTCTCAAATTTTTTATTCTTAGACAGTGAGCAACACTAAGTGAGTCACAGCTAAGTCTGTTGACAACTCTTAACCGGAATAATTCCTGTGATTTGAAAATGTACTTTTTAGATTTTATCTTCTAATTTAGATAAGGGGTGAAGGCAAAAACCATGGATAAATTGGAAAAATATTCTGAATGGTTGAGTTAGCTTTGCTCAAGGGTAATTTTTCCTAAAATAACTTTGTTTTTACTGTAAAATAAGCCCATGTTAATAAGTAATACTGTGGTGAGATCTGTCTACTAGCCAAATTGGTTGACAGTAATTGAGGTCAAGGTCAAGATGGACAGGTGGATACAGTTAACATATAGATGAACTGACACAGCCACAAGAGATGCAAGGTTAACTTTGTGTGAGAAACAACCAATCAACAGACTGTATTTTCTACTAACATTAACCTACAATAATGTACATAAAAATCTATAAATACGTGTTGATTTTCCGTAATAAACGTTCTGTTGCCTGGCCCTTGTCTTCTGTTGTTACCATACAAAGTTCATCATCCAATATAACTGTAACGACGTACACAGAAAACTTCTCGGCACTAGATTGAAGATGACTAAGGTATGCAACTTAGATTCAGTTTATTAAAAAGTCCACTTAAAAATCCTACTTATTGTATTGCATAATTCATCTATCTCTCTCTCTCAAAAAAAATTATAACTTACCACTGACTAATAGCCTGTAAGTATAGTTCAGACTTCCAACTGCATTGGAAACCTGACATGTATACTGTCCAGTATGTTCACGACCAACGCGATCAATTGTTAATATTGGTCCACGAACACCTTGACCAGTTGTTATCCAATCAGCTACTGCATTACCCATAAACCATCGATATTTTATTGGTTCAGTACCTTCAGCTTCACAATTAAATGTTACAGAAGAGCCTATAGCTCTTTCCAAACTAATTGATGGGTTAGTTTTCAAGGCTGTATCAACAAAACATGGAGCTGAAAAGAAAACATAAGGTGTAATTAAAAACCTTTTTTGGACTACAATGATAAATTGGGAGTATTGAAAATTATGTCGATTCCAAAAGACTTAGGAAACCACTGAAAACTCGAGAGCACTATATAGCCATTTCGTCCTTTCTCGTGAATCTTCAGCATGAGTGCTCACTGATGATGCAAATAAGGAGCGAGATCACGAGTTTCAAGTGACAGCATTTAGAAGTAAGTTTGTATACATAAGGATATAAAATAAACTACTTAAAAAAGGTAAATAATTTACTGTTTTGAAGCAACACCTTGAAAGTCCCCTATTCAAATTGGGTTTTTTCTCCACAGTTGTGCAACTTTACACAGTTGTCAATCAAGTTTCTTGGAAAAATTATAAAGTTGAAAACATAAATGATGTTTTACTTAGTAAAAACCACAATTTTTTCATTTAGAAAAAAATTGTGAGACGTTACATTGGCATCTTAAACATAATGCCAATTAGTGTGATAAGTACATGATTGACAATCATAATGAGTAGAACAAAAACTCTTAGGAGATATGTAACAGTGATCAACTTGTTCCATTTGGAAATAAAGCGGTTGACTTATGTCACTAAAACCTTGTTTTCCTCTGTTAAGCTAAAGTTAGTTGAGAAGAATTAAGACTTCTTGATTTATTTTGTATAATGGATAATTCCTCTGGTTTAAAAATATACTATGTATGCTCAACTAGTATTTTTGTAAACTCTTCAAAAGAAGAAAGGCCTTTCAGGGAATAACAGTAACAAGTAAACTGAAGGAATTTTGAATTAAAAAACTTCCAGCTAACTCCAAGAAAAAACTGAATAGCCCCTAGGAAATCTTAGCCAAATAATCACTTCAAATTACTCAAATTTTTCCTGTAAAAGTTCATAAACCTTAAAGGAAATCCTCATTGATGGTTTACAGGGATTTGGATGCAAGGGAGTAATGAACAGCTGTTTCATCCACCTTTGAGACTCTTCAATAGTATGCACCCATGACCCCACCAGGGATCCAATCCACGAACTTCAGATTGAGAGGTGAGCCCATTGGCCATGCAGTTACTGATGCGGAATCCAATAACTTGTGAATTCCAGCTGCCAATTTGTTATATAGTGCAATCAACAACGCAAATTATTTCATGTCAAGGATATTTCTCTACTGTTAATAAACACAACTTGCCTAAAGCATACAAATAATTCATAAATCAAGTCAATAAATAATATTTGTGTTTTCCAAAAGCCTCTTGATATCTACTTACCTTTAGCCTTTGTATTTTCTACATTTGGTACAGCACAAAGAAGGTTGATATTAGGATCTGTAAATATAAGAAAATATGATGGAAGTTATATTATGGCAAAATAGCGTGATTACATTGTTAGTAATTTATTATTATTATAAAATATATGAAAAGATACTGATCTGCATCGGTGGTTTAACCGTAGAATGTTCTTTAAACACGCATGTGATCCGGGATTCGATTCCTAGTCGATGCACTTCTAAACCTCGTCTAACCGAAATTCAAACCGGGAATGAGGGAAGCAAATCCATCCCGTAAAAGATAAAAATTACCATTGCTACTGAAACTTCACAGTTCGAACTTGAAGCGTTATGTTCTACTCAGAAGACAAGGGACTGGACAATTATAAAGAATCCACTAGCTGGGCTTTGCATGCTCTTTCTCAACCAAATCGGATGTGATTCTAGGGGTACATCAGATGAATAATTATATAAACTGATTGCTTCTTGGTAGATAGATTATTTCAGTCTTATACTGAACAAAATGACATGTTAAACTCCATGGAATTACAGTACATTACTATTACCAAGTACGTGATGATTGTTAAGAATCATAGTGCTAAAGAATGTAAACTGTTTGACAGTCTTACTTATTCATCACTGATATTAAATGTATTGCACAAAGAGCTCATTAACATTACTGTCATATAACATCACTGTTACTGCTGTAACTATCTTGTTGTGAAAATTATTTATTTACCCTAATATTATTGGCTAATTTTAATGCTTGTTGTCTTATATTATTCCTCGCCAGTTCTTGCAGAGTCCTAAGTCGCCCTTCTTTGGTAGTTTCACAAGGTAACCTTTCCTCCAGTCAGTAGGCACCTTTCCCTCCTTCCAGACCTTTTGCAATAATGGAGTCAGCATATCTGCTGTCGTCTCTGGGTCCGCTTTCAGTGCTTCAGGGGGTATTCCATCTGGTCCAGCTGCTTTTCCAGCTTTCAGAAGCTTGATTGCATTCAAGACTTCAGCTTTCGTTGGAGGATTGGTGTCAACTTGCAGTTGTGTACGTGCTGTTGTTGGTATTTCTGGACGGGTTGTAGGTGGTGGTCGGTTCAAGAGTCCTTTGAAGTGGTCCGCCCATTGTTTAATCTGTCTTTCTTCCTTGGTAATTGGGTTCCTTTGGCTGTCTTTTATAGGTCTCACGTGTTGATCTCTTCCCGGATAGAGACTTGGTTATCTGATATAATGTCCTCAGGTCCCTTTTGCCTGTTGTCTTACTTTCCTCTAATTATTTGATGTGCCTGATAAAATTGCTAAAGTCATTTAAGTATGTTTGGGAAATAAGGACTATTGTATTGGTTTCTGATGTCTGTTGACTCACATTATTAAATTATGCTTATATCTTGGCTTTCATTTCACACAAGCTTTTGTTTGTATCATTTAAGAATTTGTCATTCAACACAGAAATGATTTCATTATTTATTAGACAGAAAGCTTACATTAGTTGAGTAGAACAGAGCACTTTTTTCTACCATTTCGTGCCCTTATATTCGCATAGTTGAGCAGTTATCGAATGGCGAAGGAAATTGGAGACAATTTGGACACACTTTGAGGAGACCCTCATGTGACATCATGTGCCTGGCCTTTGTGTGGAACCTTAATGGAGAACGACGAATTAGACGTGTGTTTGACAGTGACATGGTGGAGATCGTGTGCGGAGGAGGTCAATCGAAGAATAGGATGAAGCGGAGATGTACTGTTGAAGCCCTATGTTCCACATGGAACTCAAGGGAATAATAGTAACAATAAGTAGCCATCGGAGTTCTTAGATGAGTTATTGTCTGCTAGTGCATAACCCCACCGGAGGTACAACCCAGGACCTTCAGACTACCAGGTGAGTTTGTTAACCATTCATCCACTGGTACGGAGTCAATGGCCCATGAATTCTAACTTCTATGTCAATAGTTAGTGTTTACCAATATGACGAATAGTTTAGCTGAAATAAATGTCATGATATAGCTTAAAACTTCTCGTAAATTATCTGACAACTATTGTGTAAAGCAGTTTTTTGAAAGGCGAAAATAATTCATTAATATTTCCTAATAAAATCTTTGAATTTTCGAGTCTACTTCTCTGTTAATACCTTCAATAATTAAAATGCAGTACACTCTTCACAAGATCTGACTGTCCTGGATTCAATCTTAAATCAATCTGTGCTTGTATAATTGACTAGCTTTCACTGTCTTTCTAAATTAACATCTTCAGTAATAAATTTTGCTCTGAAGATGTTGTCCAGAAAAACAATAAAAGCCCGGTTCAGGGAACACAACCATATCATACTAAGAATTCCTAAGCTTCAGATAAGATTGTTATGCAAGTGCATCCAATTGACGAGTCCCAAATACGTTTCTTGGCTCCCATTACCAGCCACTATCAAAACATGTTTTTTTTTAAACATATGACCACAGGATTTTGTTACTGAAGAAACTTGAGATGAATTATCCAGAAAAACTGTCTAAATCTTATTGAACCAACAAGACATCAGCATATATGTTAGAAATGAATTTATCTTTCTCACTATTGATTCACAACTTTAAGTTTTATATGTTGTTGTTTTTCCCAAAGATTGATGAATCTAAAATCATATGACAGTTTCAAAGTTTATGTGAGTGTAAATATAGCAGTGTAGTGTAGTGTAGGGGTATACCATCCTACTCTAAAATAATCATTTAACCATCCAAAAAAAAGAAGCATCACTGAGACTCTCACCTCTATTTTTCACAAACACACACACACACAAATAAAAGGAATATGAAGTACACATGCATTGCCAACAGTTTTTGATAATCTGATTTGACTGTATGACCAAGAGATGTTGTTTTCAATATTAATATCAGTAAAAAGTTTGAGCATTGTGGATTAGATCAAATACTTTGATGTTTATGCATCATATCTGCATTGATCACAGAAATAGTATGATTGTTTTATTTACTCCTTCTGTATATGTATATTTTTTTTATTTTATTTGACCTTTGTTAGCAGCTTAATGTTGTTTAGTCTTTCTAAATTAAATTATCTTACTTCCTCTTTAGTCACACTGTTTAATTTCTATTGTGTTTACATGTCAATTCTACTTCAACAACTAAATATATAACTAACATTCATTCATTAAGACAGATAATAATTCACCCTGGTTTGCGTGTTTTTCCTGATCTCTCTTAGGTTTAATACGAGGTCAGCTTGTCACAAAAAATGTGGATTAGAAAATGATGGTAATTGTCAAGTGGGGCATATTTTCATTATTCAAATATACCCTGATGAAGTATAAGGAGTCATTGTGAAAAACAGAGAGAAACGTGTGGGCTTCTTTATTTTATACTGTTATACTTTAGATTACCTGAGATCAATTTTTCACACAGTGTAGTTAGTATTTACTGATCAGTCCTTTGGATATTTATATTTTCTATAACATTTGTTTTTTTTCAACATTTAATTGTTTATTGATATCTTCAGCGGGGTGCACACTTAACCTCACCGGGGATACAGCCCAGGACCTTCATTTTACGTCGTGAGCTTGCTGATCATTCAGCCACTGGGGTGGGATCCGTCTGATCATGAATTCTAATCCCCGTCAATTTGCAATTTTTAACGTCACTGCCAAGTCAGTGTCATCGGGGAGTATTTGCTCTCATACCCGTAAATTCTTAACAGATGGAGTCCACCATGAAAAAACAGCTATCCAGCGCTCCATGGTATTCAGTGGTTCTCTTACTCATGGCAATATGGGACCAAACTTTAAACCAATCAAATCCCTACACAAGCTAACAACTGAAAATTATTGATACCTGTCTGATTCAGTATTTCCTACGATTTTCTTCTCATCAGATTGAGCAGCAAAGTTCATTTATAACAGCGTGTATAACACAGATCTGTTAGTTATTTTTTGAAAGAAGTCGTCTCCACTCTAAGTCCTAAAGCAGTTTTGTTTGAAAGAAGATTGTGAAAAGTGCCAAACACAATTGCATTGGTTTCGAAGTAGGTTCTGTGAGGTACTTACAAATTCACAGAAGTGCTGTCACTGTCTGATATTGATGGTGCTATGTTACGAAATGACAACCGCAAGAAGCTTTAAACCATCTTTTTCTAGTAGACTGGCTTACAACTTGTGTCATCACTCCCTGGCTTTATTGTCCCAGTTTCTTACCTTCAACGTATTATGAATGTGCACCGCTGGAGAGTTTATAACTAGGAATAAATAATTATTCAGTGCTCCTTATCTCTGAGTGATTCTACTAACTGATATCAGCTGGTGACACAACCTATAGCCTTAACAAATAGACAACAATTATCCTCCCGTAATAAGCTTAATCACGAGTTCCAGTGTCCTAGAGGTTTGATAGTTAAAATGTTTTGGCTCGTTTGAAGATGAATACCGTTGATTAACCTAGAAATTGGTGTCGGTGGTTCAAGGACAGAATGCTCACCAACCATGCATGTGACAGAAGTTCGACTGCCGAACAACGGACCCCTCACTTAGTTTACCAGCCTGTAGTAAGCTTGGAAAAGACAGGAGGCTGAGCATTAAGCTAGCAACCTAACGTCATATAAACAACACAAGTGCTAATCAAACTTCAAAACTTAAAGCTTGAAGTCTTGTGTTCTACTTGGAACGCAAATGAGTGAAGAAGAGCTTAGAACAAAAAAATGAAACGCTATCATATTCCTATGTCTAGGGCTTACTTCATTGTTGATGATAATTTTAATTGTCTTAGAAATGAAAAAGTTTACATCACTGAGTATGACTTTCACCTTTTTGACACAGAAGCATCCTTAGTCCTTAAAATAACACTAAACATATTGTACAGACTCAGTATTTCAGTATTACATCACTCGTGATTTTTATCCAAAGACATAGTTAACCTTCTGAGCTAAATAAATGGGAAGTAACCGACAACTAATTGGGTTTTCAGTTGCATCTGTCTCTCTGTCTGTTTTCGACATAGAACTTTGCACATATGTGCGTCAGTTCAAGTCGCCACACTCCATGTAGCACACAAAGCAAGAGAAGAGAAATGCATAATATAGACAGTAAACAGAGGTGTCAGACGAAGGAATAGTAATAACGAAGAAAACAGTTTCATTGCAAATCATAAGTCACAAGGAGTGGATGCATTTGCACCAACCATTGAGAACAATTTTGAGCCATGTCACCAATTGTTTCCAGCCATTGGTTTTTATCGTCCCGAGGACCCCAACCAGTCTACACCTTCCTACTTGGCTGAGACTAACTGTTGTGGATTTCATTGACTGGTGCCATGTTTTCGTTTGACTGCTGCTAGCTCTTTTCCAGCCTGGCCCTATATCAGCTAACATTGCCCGTCAGTCGAGGAAGGCGATGACTAGGCATAGGTAACACATATCCTGACCATGTAGCTTCACAGCCTCGTCGATTGATTTCCCCTCCTTATCTAGCACTCGACGCCTAACCTCGATATTGCTCACCTTATTATACCACTTCACTGTGGCGATAGAAGGCAGGCAACTATGATCAAAGACAGCTAATCTTTTCATGTCTTCCGCTCTCAATGGCCAGCTCACAGCCATAAAGGAGGACGGAGCGGACTGATGAGCAGTACACACGCCCTTTGGTCGATAGTCGGATATCACATCTACGCCAGAGACGGCGTAAACTGGCATATGTGAAACTAGCCCTCTGTATTCGTGCTGAGATTTCGTCAGAGATCAACCCGTTGGCATTGGCTGATGGTACTTCCCAAATAAGTGAAGCGGTCAACGTGCTCTACCACTTCACTTCCTATTTCTAATCTAGGAGTCGGTGTAGTCCAATCCTGCAACATCATCTTACATTTTACAGGGGCGTTGCATAATACAGTTGCATAATATCTAAACTTTTTTTTCTTCTTTAATTCCCTATCTAAACAGTAGCTTAAAATCCATCTTTTTGCTAGATAACATTTCTGTTCATTGTTGTTGTAACTATACAAATTCACTTCTCCTAGAATATGATCAAAAACTCCTCAATACTGAATATATATATATATATATATATATATGCATACATTGCCTTGAATTATGTCATATTCTGTCATAAGCTAAATAAAAAAAATTTATCTTTCTTCTATAAAAAAAAAATGAAATCACAGAATAAATTTTATAGAGTTTTATCATCTGATAGGTTTTTGAAAACAAAAAAAGAAAGATGAATACTACACTGACAGAATGATAGACTGTGGGAATTTAACCATATGCTGAGGTATGATTATATTTTGAGTTGGCTAGTCAAACTATGGCTTCTTCAGGTCATGAGCACGTATATATATTTCTCTAGGAGATATCATATTTCACTGATACGCGCCACATACTGATATACACTTATATATTATATGAAAATATAATCTCCTGATTGATAAGATTATCTTATTGGGTATATCAATGAATTTCTCCACTGCATATGCTGTGTTTCCCATAGTCATATAAATATATCACAAGGTATGCCTCTATGTACATTATGTCAGTCAGTATGAAACATAATCATCATATTACACAATATTATAACTAAGTAACGTCATATCCTTGACATATTTACTTACAAGGGGAATAGTATATGTGATGTACGTTGTACGTTGTATAAAAACCCCCAGAAGGGTTAGTAGACAAATTTTGTTTTGTCTTATTGTATATCTTTTGTTTTTTTCTTCTTCTGATATGGAAGACATATCTGACATATGAGACAATATTAGGTTTGTTTTCATTCATGGCGTTTCACGTGTTTATCAGTGAACTAAAGTAAAGAACTATTCCTACTGCTAGTAGCAGTACCAGTAAGAATATTGATATTCTCAGAATTTTGGCGTTTTTTAACATTCTTTGTGGGAGTTAGAACAACAATGATACACCAATCCTATAATCTAAATATCAGTCACCAGCTCATTGAAGGCTACTGCACAGATGTCCTAAAGCTGTACTAATATTTTATGACCAGTGGGGTCCACTGTGTCAAGATGAAGTCGATACTCATTGAAGGCATTCAATGAGGGTAGGGTTACATTACGCATTATTATTATTATGTTTCCTTTAATTCCTAGAGGAACATAGGGCTTCAGCCATGCGTCTCCATTGCGTTCGGTTCTCTGCTAGAGTCTTCACCTGGCTCCATGTCTACCCACACGCTTCCATCTCCTCTTCACATGACCTCCTCCAAGTCACCCTTGCACTGACGACCAAATCTTCGCTTCCCTTTCGGGTTCCACTCGAGCGATGGCTTGTCTAGTTATGTCACTTGATGGTTTCCTCAGAGTATGGCCAGCCAATCCATCTCCATTTCTTCCTGCCTATTTGTTTCACAATCGGTTCCTGGTTGCTTCGTTCCCAGAGATCCCTGTTGCTGATCTTTTCTCGCCAGCCATCTGATCTTGAGTATTGAGCGAAGACAACTGTTAATGAAGGTCTGTAGTTTGTTTGAGATGCTCTTTATGACACGCAGTGCAAGTCTCTGATCCGTATAGTGAGTAGCACTGACTTCACATTGAAGTTGAAGATGTGGATCTTATTTTCGATGCTGAGTCCTGTTGACCTCCTGCACACAGACTTGAGAGTAGTGAAAGCTCGTCTTGCTTTTCCAATTCTTGCTTTGATATCCTCGTCAGTTCCGCTTGTAGTTGAAGCAACGCTTCCCAAGTAGGTAAAGGAGGTTGTTTCTTTCAGGTTCCTCCCATTTATGCTGATTGTTGTCTGTTGTTGTTGCTGTTGGTGTTGTCCAGGAATCTTCATCACCTCTGTCTTCTCTATGTTCACCTGAAGTCCTATATTTGGACATTACGAATAGACAAAAGTTATAATCCACAGGTCACTGAAATCCTACACAAGTGACTGAGAGATTAACGAAATCGCCTCGTAACCTTAAGGTCCCAGGTTCGATCCCTGATGAGTTTTGGTGGGTGCGCATTGCTGAAGTGTCCCAAGGTAGGATAAAACAGTTTTCCAGTGCTCTATAATAGATGCTGGTTGAAATTAAATTAATTCAAATCCCGTAATGTAGATAGCATCGACATTTAAACTAGTCATCATTGATATGAGTAGAACAAGACGAAATAATTTGTTTACTTCAGGCATAAATCTTCTGCATCATCGTATAAAGTTAAGTGAGTAATCGATCAAATTGTTTACAATTTTACTGTATACAGAAGACTAGCTTTCGAAGTGGTCATTAGGTGGTCATTACTTCTACACTTATACATGCTGATTATTTTTCAATGACTGCATACATATATGTAAAGGAAGCAATTATGGTTTGAGTACAGATAAACACAGAGACATAAGTATACTTATCGGCCTCCTTTTTCCTGCTCCTCCTCCCCTCCTCTACTCAACTGTCATGAGTACATACATACACATGGATAAATAATTTCTCAGGTGTATAATCTAGGCCTAATTGAAGTGCCTCTTTAGGAATCTTTTCAGACCTGTACAATACATGTACAGGTCAGATGATATAAATACTTGTATAAGAAGAGAACAAGAGGTAGCACATGTATGTAATTACAGCAGACTTAGAACAACACTCAGCCATTCTCTTCTTTGTTAACCCTGTCATTCTTTTTTTGTTCGTTTGTTTTTTACTTTTTCACTGTCTAATTTGAAATGCAGACACATATTCTAAGTGGTGCTAACATGTAGGAATGTTCCACTTTAGTATTATTATTATTATTGTTAAGAGTATTTTGAATAATAGATTACAACAGTCACTGGAGTAGAAACACAACTTCCACACAGGCAGTCAAACATACTTATGGACAAGATATTAAATTTCTCACGCTATTTAATTCATTTAATGAACTGAAATCCAAAATAATAATAATAATAATTAGAAGAGAAATCTTAACAATCTTAACTACTCATTGTGTCTGAGTTAATGAGAACTAATAGGTTTAATAATATAATATTTATATATTAGTATACATATGCAGGTAAGTGGGGAAAATCAAATTTCTCTATGCAAAAATTTTAATTAATGTAGATTTTTGTATAACTTATTTTTAAATTATAATTGCTACAGTTATTTGTATTATTATTATTATTATTATTATAATAAGAGTATTCCTATTCACTGTCCCACCTAATAATAATAACAGTAATGATAATAATCAATTATTTATGTTTATATTAATGCGATAACTACTGATAAAAATATTAGTAGTAATGATGATTAATGATTGTTAGTTAGAAATGATGTCAATCATACTTTCAATTACTTTTTTAAAATTAAAATATAACTTATTTTCACTAGTATTTAATTTTGTGTGAGTAATATATTGGAATTAGTAGGTAGGATAGAATAATTTATTATTCCCTGGGGTTCCAAGTAGGAAACAAACGTCTCCATCTCACTGTGTTTTAGTTGGTTCCCCCTAGTTGACCATAAGCTTTCATTACTTCTTCATATGATCTGCTCAGTGTCACCCTCGTACCAAAACCCAGTTCTTTGTTTCCCATTGTGTTTCCACTTGACAGCATGACGCGTGATATCAACCGAAGGTTTCCTCAGTGTGCGTCCAACTCATCTCTTCCATTCCCTTTGGTATATTTATTCGCCCAGCTGGTCTTCATTACGGAGCGAAGCTAGTTGTTGATAAAAGTTTGCCATAACCTGTTGGAGATGCTTTCAGTGAAGTTTTTGAACCATATAGAAGAAGAAATGACTTGTCACTAGTGTTGGAAACTAGAATCTTGTTCTTCATGCTGATTTCAGATTAACGAAGGTCTGTTTTACTTTTCCGATCTTTCCTTTCATATCTTCATCCGTACCTCCTGTAGTCGAAACGACGCTGCCTAGATAAGTGGAAGTGATGACCTAATTTAAATTTCTCCCGTTGATGCTGATTGATGTTGTTGTTGTTGTTGTAGTCAGTTAGGTATCTCCACCGCTTATGTCTTCTTTCCGCTCAGTTGAATTCGTGTCTTCTCTACTTCTCATGCCAACTTGATGGTTTTCGCCAGTGCATCTTCGAGTTTGTGTGACATTAAACATCAAGATCATTGAAATGGATATTAATCTTATTATTATCATTAGTAGTAGTATAATTATTAGGTAAATTTTATCATAATACGCTTACCTCGTACGTGAACTTCAAATGTGACTTCACGTTTACCAAAACCAGTCACTCCTAAACATGTATAATTGCCTGAATCAGAAACTTGTAATGGTTCAGTGACTTCCAGTATTCGACGCTGTTGACTAAATCGATAATGACTATTTGTATCCAGTGAATAGTCATGTAAATCTCTCACCTTCCAATTATACATAACACCAGAATTATATTCAGGTTGATTTGAATTAGAATTCTCGTTTGAAGAGACTAGACCACCAGAGGATGTGATATGAATTGGACATTCAAGACGTAGTTTATCACCAACTTGTAAACGAATTTGATTATTATGATTGACAACCATTGGCACTTTGGTATCTGTGTTTAGTTGAACAGAGGAATAAAGTGAAAAAAAATTATAATTTTTTCTGGTGTAATTAATTCATGTTATTCAAAATAAGCTTTTTAAATAATAACGTATTCGAACAACGAACTCCCACACTTAACACTTAATAAATAAATATACATACATTATTGCTACTTATCTAGTAGATTTAAGTAGTATACCGAGTAACCTGTCTGTGGAATCAGTTAACATTTGCATAGGTATGAAAAAAGTCACTGAGGAAGAAAATACCAGGAAGAACCTAATACGCAACAAACAACGCCAACAACAATGCAATGTCCAATGTATTTTATTTCAAAAATTATTAGTTCTACCCTTGCAAGCCTTGTTGTCTTCAGTACTAGTAACCCACATGGAACTGCATTTCTCAGGTAAATTATTTCAGACATTCAGATTATAAAAGTGTCTTATTGTGGTGATAGTATTGAGTAAATCTCTAGCGAGTCAGCTATCATTAAGCTCGATGAAAAGAATATTTAAAAGCTTTGAGGGGAACCCGTTTCCCTCCCGAGATTTGAATACGCCTAACTATTTCTTTTTTAATCTTTTGAGTTCCAAGTAGAACACAGGGTTTCAAGCTTTAACCTGTAAAGTTTTAAGAGCTCTCGTGCTGTTTTTAAGGTTAACCTTCTTTTCCTGGCTAACTACCGACTAGGCATCGTATAGGAGTCACACAGCCACAACTGCGGTGTGAAGGCTAGTGATACTACCCGGCTGCTGGAACTCTGGCAGATGGAGCAGAGTTAGAACCCATGGTCCTTTGATTGGAAATCGAGCACCTAAACTACTGAGACACAGCCCAGTTCATTAAAAGTGTATCAGCCCAAGACCGTCTTAGATAGTCTCAGCATTAATCATGAATTCTGTTTATATTTTTTACGGTCAGAGGAATTGTTAACAGCTGAGAATATATACAACAAGAATGACCCAACATCATTTTTAAATATCTAGAAAATTTAACTACTTATATGACAAATGTGTAAGAAGAATTAATTCAATTAGAACTAAGTTCCAGTGTGATGTGGTTATATTCGATATAATTATTAGAAATGAATTGTTTTCAAAACGCCACTGTTTCACTGTGTGATCAGTGTATAATAAACAAACTAATATAGGAGTTGCCTGGTGGATGATGACTGGCAGTGGAATCCAGGACAACATGCATTTCGTCCCGTTTGGAACTCGTCAGCCAACTGGATGTAACTGCATTCCGCAGTGAGTGATGATGTTCCCCGCACTGAGGCTCGAACCCAGTGCCCCTAGTTTTAAACGCCAAAGCGTTATCCACTAGACCACTTGGGTCACGAGAGCCACCTCTTGTGCAACGGGTCATATTAACTATTTAATTCATTTTAGATTTTCCCGTCGATTGATTGGACCGAAGTGTTCGGTCTCAGGTTGACTTGTCGGCTTCTCGTGCAGATGCTTCGATGATGTCTGGGCATGTAATTAGAAGTCACTTGGTGGAAATTGAATCAAAACTAATAGAGAGTTTAGATGTATATTTTCACGCTTAGTTTTGATTTCTCTATTAGCAATGAAATATTGTTTCTGAATTAGAGACAAAAGTATTCATAGAAAATGTGACATGACTCCTTCTCTTATATTGTCTATTCTTATTGTCAAAAATATTCTAAACTGTCCACTCATCATTTAAGCTTATCAAAACATGAGGACAACACTAATGCTGCTTACACATTACTTCATTCTAATCTGATGTTACATGAATAACTTTAAACTCATATGACCAGGTGTTGTACACATTCAATTGTGTAAATCTTACACATAGATTACAACAATTAGCTTATCTATTATTACTATTATTATGATGATGATGATTATTTAAAAAGAAATTTCCCGCTGGTTTTATTCATTTATTCAATGTCCAATTGTTTAGATATATATATAGATAGATGGACGTATAGTGAAGAGAAAAATAAACTTGTAACAGGTGTACACCTTTATTATTATTAATAAATGAAATGTATTCATCAAAGTGGTTATTGACTATTATTTATCCAGTCATCTAGATATACTGGTTTCAATGTGGATTTCTTTGCGTGTATGCATAAAAAAGCAGAAAAAATAATCAAAGAATCTTTAATTTGAATTGAAATAAATAAAAAGAAAATTTGCTTGAGGTATCCTGGTGAGAGCTTCATCTTTGAAATCGTATGAAGTGATGATTAACATTGTTAACACTAGTGATCATTGTAAAACTTGTCACAGTGCACAGTTGTTATTATTATTATTGTTTCTACTGTTACTCCCTACCCTCTACTTATTCATCGGATGGGGTCACTTTGTAAAAAGTATAATAATAAAGATAAAAATAATAGTAAAAAGGTGTAAATTAATGGTTTTTGAAAGACCCTTATCTCAACAGGAGGCTTAAAATAACTAACTAATCAATGAATAACAAAGATATTCAAGAAATTTGTAAGATTTAGTCCATTATTACTAAAAAAAACCTACTTTTATCTCATAGAATAGAATGTAATAGGGTGCATATTACTGAGCTAATTACGTGTTAATTATTAATTGGCTAAAACTGGTATTATCTGTATAAATCATCCATTAGTGTGTGTATATGTGATGTTTTAAAAGAAGTTTAATTGAAGCATTTAAGAGTTATCTTTAAATAAGGCAGAGGACAGTCTGAAAAGTATGGCTTACATCAACATATGTCATGATAATTGTATATACTGTAATTATGTAAGAAACGATGGAATATATATTAGATATAATGACAAAGGTTTCAAAGGATCGCTATTTATAATCTTAGCTCATTTTTTCTTTTTCTTAAAACTATTTATTAGTTACGTCATATTTAATTGAAGTGAATGTATGAAACCATATCATGTTCTGGAAAAATTAATTTCTAGTTAATGGTTTCAAATTAGGCCTCATTTAAAAACCATTTAAGGTTTTTACAAGTTTGACCACTGATTGATATCAGTTAGAGAACCATTGAAAACCAGCTGGGAGTACTGGACAGCTGTTTCATCCTAGTTTGGGAATCATCAGCAGTACCCACCCACACACCGGGGTTCGAACCCAGGACCTTCCGGTTACAAGGCAAGCTCGTGTACCATTCAGCATGAATAACCATTTAGGTTTGTTTGAAATATGCAATTTGTTAATATTATTCATTGTTGGAAACATTGTTTGAAGAAATGGTGTGTACGTCATTTGAAGTTGGCATTGGTGATTAAGTTGTAGACTGTTTACCAGCCACATGCGGAGATTCGAGTTCGCTTTCCGGTCGACGTAGTCGAACTCCTAAACCTCATTTAATTTACTAGCCGACAGTAAGCTCAAGAGAGAGGGAAGGTTGGGCTAGCAAACTCATCCTGATAAAACAGAACACTATCATTGTGAATACAATTAAATTCAATGTTTGCAACTCCTATTCGTTGCTTTCATGGATTGACTACTCCCTACCTACCGTATTCTCCTTCAACTGTTACAAGCACTAGGCTTGTTGTAGAGATGGAGTGATAACATGTCAACATCTATATTACAGTTATCTCATAACTAGTTACAATTTTCAGTGTTATGTGTGTTCATATATCTCTATGTATTTATTTGGAATTGAAGATTTTTTTCTACAGACTGAAAGTAAAACTGAATGAAATGAAAAAGCTTCACTGCTAAATATTTCTTCCTCTTTTTTCAACTCAAAAAGGTAATAATATTGTTTAAATGTTTTTGAGGTTTTCCACTTTTGACATGTTTGACAAGTGACAAAGAAACAGACAGTTGATAATCACCTAATTCATTAACTGAATCAAACTAAACTAACCAACTAACTAACTAAATTTAATAAATAGATGAATACTCTGTAAACTTACCACTATAACTAGTTATCTATCTAAAATCAGACATTATTTATAAAGGTGAATATTAGAACACTTAAAAAAGAAGAAGAGAAATTAGAATCCTATTAGTGATATGATTCTTCGAGTTGTAATATACAGAAGAGTTTTAGTGTAATCAACAGATGTTTGCTACAGTTTGTAGTTTATTACACTGAGATCTATTAGCCAAACGTGTAATACAAAAGTTCAGCAACATCAGGGGTACTGTAGTGCTTCCTAATTATTTTGGGAAACGGAATTCAAAATTCAGTAAACACGATACTCCTTCATCAGTGGGTTATTTTTACAAAGTGGGGTATTATACGGAAGATGTATTTCCTCATAGTTTCAGATATAATTTGATGGTGAGTACCCATCTGCATGTCATCTGACAACCTGCGTCATATATATATATATATATGTAATGGCAGAATCGAACTACTGGTTACTTTTTTTATCTCAGTGCGCATAAAAGTAAATTATTTATTACATGTTCTCTCAGAAGTGCCCTCTACTGATAAATGATCTGAACAGTGTGACATTAAGTGTATTAATTGAAGTCTCGCCATCAATATTTTAAAAGACACATCTTTTACAGCGGATATTCGATAAGTATTCACAATGCTTTGGTTGATTTCAAAAACTTCACTATCCTTACACTAGATGTACATAGTCTAGAAATTTATTAAATTTATCAAAATAGGCTTTTTGAAGCTTTTACTCATCAAGAAGTAAAACGTGTCATATTTTGGAGATTTTAGGGATTCTGAATAACTTCAACGTAGACTCCGTCATGAACCGAAGTGTCTGTTAGGAATCGTTAAAATCCACGGAGCATTTGGCATCTATGTGTTTCTACTTTGAGACTGTTCGACAGAAGTTAGAATTCACAGGCCTGTAGCTGAATAGCTAACGGGCTCACTTTGTGACCTGAAGGTCCTGACTTCGGTAAACCCTACTGATAATTTCCAGACTAGGACAAAGCAAATGTCAAGTGTTCCACGGTTTTTGAAGCTCACCTCTTTGAATGGTATAGATTTACGATGTAGTCCACTATGAAATGAACTATTTGTATGGTATATACCGAAGGAATTTCTGTCAGAGATAACATTTATCAGTCATACACATTTTACAGGATTTCAGTACTCGTTAAAACATTTCATACTATACTTTTATCCTTTCGAGAATGTGAAATTTACCTAGTTACAGTTTATATGTGTGTCGGTGATTCACTGGCGTAATCCTTGCTAACCATGCAAGCGAACTAGGTTCGATTCCCTGCCGACATACTCCTAAATCTCACCTAGCCGATAGTGATCCCTCTAAAGTGGAAGATTAGGGCATGAGGCTATCAACCTCACTCCATAAAAAGAACATTACAGCTACTGAAACCTCATAGCTTAGCCTCGAAGCCGTATGCTTCACTCAGAAGGAATGAAAAACACTGTTTAAATAAATACAACAGTAAACATTTTATGTCAGTTGACAGACTACATATTATCCATTCATATTATTTCAATCGGGTGAAAAAAAGTGCCAACATTCTTTCATTGTACAAGTAATTTGAAAACTTCCAGTTGTCTGTTGACAAAATTACATTTTAGTAATGAAATCACACACTAGGACAGCTAATTGACAAGATTTAGTACAATGTAATGAAAAACATGGATTATATATTCTTATGTTTTATTAAGCCTCAATATCATGCTGAGAAGTCATAACAGATTTCTGTTTTAAAAAGAAAGATTATCTACAGGAATTTAGCTACATTGTGGATGCCTATATATGTAAGTATACATATATGAAAGTAATCAAGATTCCGCATAGAAAAGTCTGTGTTATTTCGACAACAAACGTATCTACAACCATCTTTCAACCAACTTTCAACTATGAATAAATAAGTAAGCGACTAAATGAAATAAATGCTTGTTTCATACTGTCAAGGTTTGTTATCTATTTCTATCCTACCAATTAGATAATATTGTCGATTGACGACCTCGAATAAAAGATAAAATAAAATAAACGAAAATCCTACATTTCACTTTTCTTTGTCCCTAAAATAAGAAAAAAAGAAGAAGTAGCGAGAAGACACTTTGTTCAAACCAGAGAGAAAGACAGAAAGAATGAATGAAAGTAAAAAGGACAGAGTTAGATTGAATTTCATGATATGTTGAATAGAGGGATATACGTCAAAAGACATCGTTCAAATAATCAGTCAGTATGCGTTTCATACTGTGTTTCATCAGATGTCAAAAGATTCATTCTTCAAGGTCGTGCATTACTTGTTATCTAATATGTTATCTGTCAAAATGAAACCATGTGTTACACTTATGTCTTTCAAAAGTCACAAGATTTCAAAACTTACAGAATTCTTTTTAGTTTTGTTTTATTGACCTTATATGTATTGTATATACATACATATGTAGAAATTATGATTGTAGATAAACAAGTTTTCTGTTGAATAATAATGTAAATAATCGAATTCTAAAGGAAAATGTTGGTTGTGGAGGTTTTCTGGAACAGTTAGAGAACTCTAAAATCGCGTCACACCCCACATTAATTATGGTTTTCAGACCCAGGTTTCTCAACAATAAGTAACTCTAAAACAGACGATGCAATATATAAAACAACTGGCTGGTACGCCCTGGCTTTCAGTGGTTCTGTAACTAAAAGCCAGTTCGTGATCAGTCTCTAAATTAGCCAAATCCCTGCGAACCAGTACTTGGAAATTAATATAATGCTCACTACAGATTGACTACAGGACGAAACTGCTTAAAATTCTAGTGAGAAGTCGTGACTGGCGGAGTTTATTTAGCTGGACATGATGATAAATATCCAACAGTGGCATTAGCTGGAGATCACGCTGTATATTGCGAATTGGTTGAATTTAGAAATGATGGGCCATTAGATTTCATCCCAGTAGTTGAATAGTATACGAGCTGTCCTTGTAACCTTAAGGTCCTGAGTTCTATCCCTGGTGGGGTCATGGGTGTGTATTGTTGAAGAGTCCCAAACAGGAAAGAAACAGCTGCCCAGTACTTCTTGTTTTTCAATGGTTCTGTAAGTTAAGTTAGGTCGTAGTCAGGTTTGGAATATGCAGCTGTCAATTCAACATAAGTTAGGCGCCTGTAGGCGACCAACTTTGAGATAATCTTATTGAAATATCAATAAAAAGTTGATATCTGTACTGTTTGCTAATATAAGAGTAAGGGTAGAATTGGTTATTGATGACAGTATATTCTGAAAAAACTGAAGTCTAAAGTTGTTTTCTTCATTGGTTAAGGTATATTATGTGAATTCTGATGTGTGCCCTATTCGATTTTTAAAAAAAATGCTGATTTCAACTATTGTGAGGTTAAAAATTTAGGAAAAAATATGTAACTTAATCTAGCAGAGTTACGGATGATTATCTTCATCACTTTTTAGCGTGACCAGTAGGGTACAGCAGGTTGAAGGTGAGGCAGTAACTCATTGTAGAAGACATTGCGAAATGGTCGCGCTATGTCACGAATTGGCAGAAGTTAGAATTCATGGACTGTTTGGCCGTTGGATCGGGTACCAGTGGCTTAATGGTTTACGAGCTAGCTCGTTTTGTAACCAGAAGGTCCTGGGTTCGAACTCCATGGTGTGGGTGCGCACTGATGAAGGGTCTCGAACTAGGATGAAACAGCTGTGCGGCAGTACTCCCAGTTGGTTTTCCAATGGTTCTCTAACTGATATCAGCTCATGATGAAATCCTCCATCCAATCAAACAAAATCCCTACAAAACCAATACTTCTATTCATCAATAAACAATGATTAATTTGCATCAACAGAAGCCTTACACACATCTCCCAGTTTATATACACTAACAAACCATGAAATCTAATAATATTAAACTCTGTACCAATTTACAAGGATCAAATGTTAACCATAGTACAGTTTTGTTTAAAATTTAAGTTGTGATTTTGAGATTTATCAAAATAAACTCCATATTCTTAAATTTCTAGATTGATAGACAAATTTGAAGTGAATTTGTGTTGACTGCAACTTGTTTAACAAATGAAGCCTTTATGTGTATGACTAATACTTGGGAATATAGAAGAAAAAATATATATACATATATCAAAGCTGCATCCATCTAATCAATGAGTCTGCTTTTTTTTCAGTATGACTGATTTCTAGTTAGCCTGAGGGAGTCTTTCAACTATTTTTCTACCTATCAAAATTATCTAACGCATAAATAATCGAAAATAAATTTGTTTACAATACTGAAACACACCATAGTTAACTGAGTATAATGACTGTTAGGCTATCAAGTTACTACTTGTCAGACAGGCGTAATTGCTATCATGTTTTGTATCCTGAATGATGAAACTAAAAGAATAGTATGCATTGTATTATTCTCTAGCTGGGTATTGGCGTACAGCAGACTTCTGATAAACGTCTTCGGGTGTGGGTGAGTGTAGAAGAAGGAAAACTTTGAAAGATTTTCAGGCTGCTATAAGAATGCGAAATAATTGTCTAAATGTGTTTCGTATGCGTTGAAGAAACACTCTACTGAATCTAATGAAGATGAAGAAAGAATATATGTCAGGTTTATGTAATAAATTTGAAGTCCCGAACAAAGTGAAAAGGCGATGAATACCTTGGTAGTTGCAAGGATGAAGTACGCTTTAAAAATAGGGAAATAAGTGTTTATAGGCCAAATAGGTGAAATGCGGATTTATTATTAGTTTTTTTTCCTTTGAGTTCCGACTGGAACAAGCTTCAGCGGTAGTGTTTATTTTTTCGGGGTGATTTTGATAGCCTCATGTCCAACGGTACCGGCTAAGCGAGCTTCAGGAGTACGTTAGCCGTGAATCGAATCCCGGACAACTTGTTTGGTTGTCGAGGATTCAACCTGTGGACCACCGACGCACACAAATTAGATTTGGTCGCTAAATATTCGATTTTTCTGCACATACCATTTTATATACTAACTATTAATGTAAAAATTTGCTTTATTTTTAAATAGCTTCAGGTACTTTAGAAGTGTAATAAAAAGTAATTAATGTCCATCGAGCTTTGACTGACTGACTGATTGGTTTCAACATAGAACTTTGCACCGATGTGCAGCAGTTCGAGTTGCCATACTCCATGTAGCACACAAAGAGTAAAGGGAAATGCAAAATAGAGACGGTAAACAGAGATATGAGACAAAAAGAATAGTAATATCGAAGAACAATATAGTTTTATTGGGTATTATAAGTCACAAAGATTGGACGCCTGTGTGCCAGCCATTGAGAACGATTTTCAGCCATATCACCAATTGTCTCCAGCCTTTGGTTCTTACCATCCCGAAGACCCCAACCAGTCAGGAAGTCTACACCTTCCTACGTGGCTTAGACTAACTATTGTAGATTTCATTGACTGGTGCCATGTTTTGGTTTGACCGCCACTAGCTCTTTTCCAGCCTGACCCTATATCAGCTAACATTTCCCATTGTCGAGGAAGGCGATGACTAGGCATACGTAACACATATCCTAACCATCTCAGTCAGTGTAATTTCACAGTCTCGTCGACTGATTTCTCCTCCTTACCTAGCACTCGACGCCTAACCTCAATATTGCTCACCTTATTTTACCACTTCACGCTGGAGATAGAACGCAGGCAACTATGATCAAGGACAGCTAGCCTTTTCATGTTTTGCACTCTCAATGGCCATGTCTCACTCACAGCCACAGACAGAGCGGACTGTTGATCAGTACACGCACCCTTTTGTCGATAGCCAGATATCAGGTTTGTGCCAGAGACAGCGTAAACTGGCATTTGCGAAACAAGTCTTCAATCTCCGAGCTGATATTTCGTCAGCGATCAACCTATTGGGGCTGATGTAACTTCCCAAATAAGTGAAGTGGTCAACACGCTCTACCATCAAGCTTTGAATGAAATCAATGCTGAATAATATCACCAAGCTTGATGATGAAACGTTCACGGTTAAATGTCAAAGCTCCATTTGAAGAAACCAAAACTAGTTTCTATCTACAAATGTTCACTATGATTTCATATATATGAAATAATATGCCAGTAAATAAAGATTTCTGATATTTAACTTTGACTCTGAAATTTGCACTAAACTTATTTCTAAAAGCCAACAACACTAAAACAAGTTCATATATAACATAGCATCATAGTTCCATTCCACTGATTATCTTAACGATTAGTAATACAGACATGATTGATAGATATATTAGTCAATACTTAAGATAAATACTCTGAGGACTACATGCATATATATGCATAGTTTTTATGGACACTTTGCAAGTCTACCATATTCCAGCTTAAAAACCTTTTCAAAACACTGTAAACTGTCAATTTATTAAGAATGTACTGTGTTCATTTACGTGAACAATTTGATGAAACATGCAAAATAATAAACTACACGTATGTTGAATTATATAGTGATGTTAACTTATAGCATTTTTGCACTCATGGGGTTGTAATCCTGTGGTTTCAATTTGTGGTTTTTACTGGTTACTATGACTCACGAGACTTCTATATTCTTTGATAAGATAAAACAAATATATAATGATTCATTGTATAGTGAGTGTTTTTGAATGTTTGATTTCTGTATAGTAATAATAGTAGTAGTAGTAAAGAGTGGTTTGACCATTATCTTTTATGTAACTGTGTGTCAAGTTAATATTATACCGAAGGGAAGGAAATTGAATTCCCTAAATTTAACTCCTAATTTTAATTAATTATCCAAGCCCCCACCCCCACAAAAGTGTATGCTAGCCTTGATATACTGACTTTTATCATTGGCAGTCCTCCCCCCCCCGACAAACATACACCACATGCTATCAGTAAATATCATACTATTAGGAATATTTAAGAATCCAAAAATGTAGCCTACCTACCACTGTGCCAGTCAGTATCCTGTTATATTGTATGAATAATCAGAATCAAAGAAAATCACAAAGCGGAAAGAATTAGTGCTAGGCAGGCGCTTTAATTAAATTTGGTCTCTTGGATTCAACTTCCCCTAGTTCTGACCTAGTTACCTATTTCTATTACTAATAATACTGATAACGGTGACACCCTACTGTGTTTCCTATTATAAATAGATAACAAATCTGAATCACCCAATGGTACCAATTATACACACAGGCGCACAGTTAACAGGGATAGTGGTGTATCCTCAAGATATACTTATGGAACTCCCTCCTTCCTTTGTATGGAAGGAAGGAATTTAATAATAATAATAATAACAGAAGTATAACTTTTAATATTTATCGCATGAATAGTATATAAATGTACATGGTGGTTAGATAATACAGCCTCACTATTCATCTTTAAATGAGTTAAGCAATGTAATTTATTACCATAGGGATAATATACGTAATATGGGTGTAGACATTTTAATTTCATTAATGAAAAGTTATGTAAAAGTTATTTTGCAAACACGCACACACACACACACACACTGAAGTGTCAGTCAAAATGAATCAAACTCGTAGAACTTTTCTGTTCAGTAGAGAAAATAAGAAGAGGAAGAATAAAGCAACCAAATAGAAGAACAGAATCAAAGTAAAGACAAAAAAGGAACGGTTGGAACGGTGAATTAATTGACAGAATAATATATTCACACTGATGAATGTATACATACATATGGTAAAGAGATGAAATGCAAAATAGGCAACAAGTAGGCATTCGAGTAAAACAGTAGGGTGTCTCTAATCTCCTTTTTTACTCTGTATGTTATTTGACCGTAAACAGGAATAATAGGAATAATAATCACTAAGATGATTACTTCTCTTTTTTTGGTGTGGGGTGGGGGGTTGTTTTTATATTCATTAAGCTTTTATTTCTATACATTTATATATATATGCGGTAATGTCAAGAAAAATTTGTGCTGAACATGTTTTTGAGGCTGAACAGAAGAAACAGTAGAAGAGGAATAATGAAAGCAATCTAGACTGTGTGTGTATGTGTGCGTTCGCGTATGTCGAAATCCTTTTATTCATTTATTCATTCATTCAGTTATTTAAGCTTTTGGTTTTCTCCGAGTGTATACTGTCAGTCAAACACACAGTTATTGTATCCTGAACAGTTGTACAATATTTACCCGGCAGAACATCAAAACTAACACTAATAGAAGAGAATTACACAAACAGATAAAGCCTAAGTTTACTAATAAACAGTTTAGTTAGTGGATTCAATGTTATGCTGTGTTCACTCTTATAAGACAGCTGTTATATTTGTAGAAAAATCACAAGAGTTTGAAAATATGATATAATCGGATAGCAGTTATTATTGTTCCCTTGGGTTCCTAGTGGAACATAGGGCTTCAACTGCACGTCTCCACTTGCTTCTGTCTTCTGCTGCATTTTTCACCTGCATCCATGTTAATCCATACTGTTTCAACTCCTCTTCACACGATCTCCTCCATGTCACCC
Source organism: Trichobilharzia szidati (assembly GCA_944472155.2). Classification (NCBI taxonomy): domain Eukaryota; kingdom Metazoa; phylum Platyhelminthes; class Trematoda; order Strigeidida; family Schistosomatidae; genus Trichobilharzia; species Trichobilharzia szidati. The sequence continues at coordinate 77,429,919 of OX235274.1, read as the reverse complement.
TTGCAGACGTCCAACTTGCCGCTTCCCTTTCGGGTTCCACTCGAGCACTGGCCTGACGCGTGATGTCACCCAGTGGCCTCGTCAGCGAGTGTCCAATCCATCTCCACTTTCTCCTGCATATTTGTTGGGCGATTGGTTCTTGTTTTGTTTGTTCCCATAGTTTCTTGTTGGTGATTCTTTCCGGCTATCTGGTCTTCAGTATGTAACGAAGACAGCTGTTGATAAAGGTCTGCAACAGGCTGTTGGAAATATTCTTTGTGACCCGCCAAGTTTCTGATCCGTATAGAAGAACTGACTGACTTGACGTTTGTATTGAAAATCCGAATTTCGTTGTTGATGCTGAGTGACAGCGGAAGATTTCCAGATTGGTTTCAGGTTGATGAATGTGTTTCTCGCCTTCCCGATTCTCGATTTGACATCCTCGTCTGTTCTTCCTGTAGTTGAGACAATGCTCCCTAGATAAGTGAATGAAGTAACCTCTTTCATCAAATCCCTCCTGTTGATGGTGATTGGTGCTGGATATTGCTGTTGTTGTTGTTGTTGTTTGGTTATTTTCATAACCTCCGTCTTGTCTGTGTTCACCTGGAGTCCTGTATATATATATATATATATATATTACTTTAATCAACGACTTCTTATTTCCCTAGCATTCATTTCCCATCCGTGACTGAAGTCTAGATGAGTTATAACCAGAGTGAGATTTGCTGAGTAAAGTAGGATGATGAAAGATGCTCATTAATGGTACTCTTTAGAGTGGGATTCAACTGTAAATGAACAAAGATAAGGAGGATAATACACTAGACTGAATGATAATGAAATTATTACTGGTCATAATGGGATTCAAGTTGACCATCAGTCGAGTCATAAGTTCTTACTTCTAAAGTGTCTCAAACTAGGAAGAAATAGCGACCACTACAGATAAGTTCTGCTTTTAATTTCTTTTTATTCCTTTGTGTCCCGAGCGGCACATAGTGTTTCAGGCTTGAGTATTCAAAGATCAGTAGTGGTAGTAGTATAGTCTTCTTCAGGGTGTAGTTCCTAGTCGAGGTTTAGGAATGTATCAGCTGCTGGAAACAGAACACAGATCATGTGTGTGTGTGTGTGTGGTTGGTGGACACTAATCTGGCACTAAATGATCAACGCACTTTAAACTAATGGATTATCACAATGTCGGATATAATCTATTGTGCTGGACTTTTCAAAATTACTTTTCCTTTCCTTAGACTCTACTGTTGCTCTGAATTGGAATTAACTGGAGTAATAAAGTTATCATATGAACACTGTGAATTAACCATACTTTACAGTTTTTACACATCAAAACTGATCACAAACTGACTTCAGTTAGAGAATCATTTAAAGTCAGGGAGTAATCGACACTTATTTTACTCTTGTTTGAGACTCTCAAGCAGTATATGCCTATGACACCACTCCCAGTAGCTAAATGTTCTACGAGCTTACCTTATAACCTGAAGATCCCAGCGGTGGGAGCATATATATGAGCACTGGTGAAGACTCCTAAACAACGACTAAATGGCTTTCCAGTACTCCCTGCTTTTCACTGGTTCTTGCACTGATATCAACTAATGATTGAAACTTGTTTTAAGTCAAATTCCTGCAAATCAACACTTGAAAACCAGTCATATGCCTTTACGTCCCGAGTAGAACATAGGGCTTCAAGCTAGAGGCTTGAGGTTTCACTAGCAGTGGTGTTTATTTTTACGTGGTGGGGTTGCTAGCCTCATATGCCCAACCTTCCCTCTTTATCAGTCTTATTGCTAGCTTAGCGTGGTAAAAGAGTTCGTCGGCCAAGGATGGAACCCCGGACCACCTGAATGGCTGGCGAGCATTCTACCACTGTGCCATCAATGCACATTTTCCTCCACAATATCTACAATATTTTCCGAAGTCTTTTGGTTTCTTCAGTGATATATTCCAAAACCAGTATCAAATAGAATCAGGCATCAGTCAACATTTTTAGGACTTCCTTCACTAATTAAACAGTTTATGTATATATATACAGACTGCAAAACAAGTAGTTAGAAAAGGTTAAAAACAAAATGCAAAATAGTTTCTAGGCTAACCAACAAATTCTCTAATAATTTGTCTGTTTTAATTAGTAAAGTAGATGACATATTTTTTCAACTTGTATGTTGACAAAACTACAGGTCAGAATGTAATGTAACAAGAACGACAGGAAGAAAAAAAGACCACTAATAATAATAATAAAACAACAATATTTTACATCCTTCACTGTGGGATACTTTAGGCTGGGTAAAAAACACAAACAATCAGTATATACCCTACTGTTCATCATATCAGTATCCTCTGTTCACACACACACACACACAGCCGCCCTCCTCCTCCCAGACAATATCTTTATCCTTATAACGCTTACCCTCTGTTTGTTGTTCATTAAAACGTATTATTTGTCAACATAGAAGGTTGGCGTTAGTTCACCTTGTGTTTGTGTCAAAAATGCCCAACAATCAGAAATGAGGATAATCATCTTCCTAATTGTAATAATAATAATAATAATAACTAAATGAATTTTTATCGTGTTTTCCATTTTCCTTTTTTTTTTTCCCCTTTCGTTATTCCACTAAAACTTAGTTTTCTTATAAATTATTACAGGAAAACTCAAGGTAGAATGAATAAACAAAAGGAAAACAATGTTTACTTTGTTACTTTGAGGTCATATGATTGAATTTCATTTATTCATTGATACTGGTAATAAGTTACACGAAGATGGAATGTTATATTGTGTGAATGCATATATATATATATATATATATATATATACATATATATGCTATTGTGCCACTGTAAACACTTCTATATTCATATAAAAGCAAATTGTTTTATTCAAGCAAAGGTCAAATCTTAAATTTTTTTATATTTTACCTCCACAAATTTATTGAATCGTTAAAATTGGAACTTTATAAAGTTACAAAGGGGGAAATACACATCCTAAATAAATAAATAAAATAATTGGAGATGATTAGGAGTATCCTTGTTTATTTTATGAGAATTTTAACAGAAGACTGAAGCTATTCTGTCTTTTTTTCTTGCTATACAATATATTTATTCAAGCGTATTTATTTCCTTCCTTTAGAGTAGCCCGCCCTTTATGGCTTTCAAAAACTTTGTTCATTATATATATAAATATATATATATATATGTATATATATATTTGAAATCTAGGGTATTATATTCGTAAAATGTGGGATTTTAATGGCTCTACGCTGCCATTCAGAGAACTCTGATAAACAATCACTTCCAGGTCTCCTGAATCTCAGTAACTCCTTGAACTTGTTTCACTGCACCTGAGTTGTATCCAACTACTTATCTCACTCATTCAGTAGTATATGTTGTTGTATATTTGAGCTTCATTTATTGATTGCCATTTATGGTATCAAGCAGATCTGAACACTTTCGGTATCCAAAGGAAATTGCGGGTGAAACTTCACTTCTTCAAATTGTAAGTCTTATTTGTCATGTTACCAGCTCTCTGAGTTGAGTCATACGATGTACATCGTTGATGAGCTCAACCTAAAATGAGCGAAACGATCATCAAGTGTTGAGATCAACTCGGTCTGGCTAGCAAACCTTACTAGTTGATGTGAATGAGATTCAACTACTCACCTCTATCAATCAGTAGTATATAGTCTTAGACATTCAAAATAAACTAACTGTATGAAAACAATTTAAAAAACAACACAGAAAAGGAGTAAAAACAAAAATATTTAGATGATGAGAAGAGAAATGAATTACACGTTTCATTTCTCATTGATTATGAATAAGTGAACTGATGGATAAGCTTATTAAGATGTAAACAGAAAATGTTGTGTCTACCGAATATTTTGTGTAGGCAAACATCTTAGGCTGTATATTGTCGTAAAATGAAATGTTTTTAAAACAAAACCATAGCTAAAATAAATGGTGATTCGTGAGGAATCAATTAATTTAGGAATTATTCTACCAAAATGTTATGTCAACAAACAGAATATTGGTAACTTGAAGTCATTTGGTGGATGGTGACTACCAGTGGAATCCAGGATATCGCGCATTTCGTCCTATTTGGGACTCGTCATCTGCATGTAGCTGCATTCCTTAAATGAGTGATGGTGTTACCACTGAGGATTGAGGATGAAATGTACATCCTGGGTCCCACTGCTAGTTACCATCCACCAAGTGAATTCAAGTTACATGACAAGACATCATCGAAGCATCTGCACAAGGAGCCGACATGTCAACCTGAGACCAAGCACCTCGGTCCAGTCAGTCGATAGGAAAATCTAAAATTAAATTAAAGAATATTGATAAAGCTGATAATCAATGGCTGGATATTATATTCTATCTTAATATTTCCTCTTTAGAAACTGATTCATTCTATTCACTCACCTATCCACATCAAGCTACTCAAATCAACATTAATTAAGTGCACTTACTGATCACTGTTTTATTAATAAATTTTCTAAAATCCTAATTCAGAGATTTCGATCCCGGTATCTACCTGAATGAAGTTCCAGTGGCGGCAGTATTGTTCTTAGGTTATAGGGAACTGATGGTCTCATTCTGAATCTTTCCTCTTTTCCGAGCTTACTACAGGATAATAAACCAGACAAGACTTAGGAGTGTATCGCCCAGAAATTAAAACGCTGATCAAGTAGGTGGCTGCAGAGCATTCTATCATTAGACTCCCGATAAAAGAATGGAAATATTAGTGAAATTCAATGTTTACAACTATTCTAAGGTTATATTTCGTTATGAGCTTTTTTAAATCACAGCTCAGTCATATCTTATTTTATTCATGCTGTGATCAGTACGTCTATTTTCTACTCAAATATGTCTGGTTTATTTAATTGAATTTGAGATTTTACCGTCGACTGATTGGACAGAAGTGCTCGGTCTCGGGTTGATATACCGGCTTCTTGTGCAGCTGCTTCGACGAAATCTGGGCATTTAATTAGAATTTAATTTGTGGATGGTGACTAGCAGTGGAATCCAGGATGGGTATTTCGTCCTATTTGGGACTCGTCAGCTAACTGGATGTACCTGCATTTCCCAGTGAGTGATGATGTTCTCACCGAAGCTCGAACCCAGTGCCTTTAGTTTCAAACGCCAAAGCGTTATCCACTAAACCACTTGGGCCACAAGAGTCACGTCTTGTGCAACGGGTCATATTAATTTAATTGAATTTGAGATTTTCCCGTCGACTGATTGGAGCGAAGTGCTTGGTCTCACTGAGAAATGCAGGTATGTCCATCTGACGAGTCCCAAAATGGGACGAAATGCGCATCCTGGATTCCACTGCTAGTCTTTATCCACAAATTAAATGTCTGGTTGATGTGTTGATAATTTCCAGTGAATCATATTTCTCATTCTACACTGATTAGCCTTGATTAGAAGTAAAAAGTGTCGCATCAAAGAATATTCATACTAAGTATACGTCCCTGTCTATCTGTGTGCGTAGATGAGCGTTCCTGTCTCTCTCTCTCTTTCTCTCTACTTCTCGTCATATTTTATCTGTAAATGAATTTTCACTTATTAACAATAAAACTGCCTTAAGAACTCAAAATACTTATGAAATAATCTAAAGATATTGTCTGTTAAAGTGAATAGCACTCAAATTTCTTCACTCTTCTATAAAGTAGTCTCTTATAAAAAGCTATCGTATACGACAGTGGAGATAGAAAGTAGACCTATTGAGTTGAAAAGCATTCAATGGAACAATTAGATTGTCTATTTAGTTTATTAAGTGGTCGCGAATATATATATATATATATGTATATATACAAATATACACATACTTGTCTTGACCTTACAAAATTCCTGAAGAAAATTGTGCTTTTACTGAATTCATAAATTTATTCCAATGTCAAGTGTTTATTTAGTAAGTCTAATCAATACTGAATAACTTGTTTCAACACAGATTTTATCAAAAACCGGTATCAATTAAGGAACCCTTAAAAATCCAGGGAGCAATGAATGATATGTGAGTCGGTGGCACAGCGGTTACGACTCTCGCCGACCATGCACATGGTCCGGGGTTTGATCCTCTGACGACGCACACCTGATATCAATTGTCGGCCTGCTAAATTGTCGGCTACCGATATCACATACTGAAAATTCCATACTTGTACCAAACATACTGTGTGGTTTCAAGCTATAATCAAAATTTTAAAAAAATAAAATAAAAAATATCTGTGTTGATGCTATGATGGTTGATAGAAGTATGAATCTATCAGTTATTGCATTTCACCCTAATGGCCGTAGTTATAGTATTTGCTTGGTGAAGTCGTGCGTACGTATTGTTGAGAAGTACCAAAGCAGAGTGAAATATATGTCCAGTACTTCTTAACTTAAGGTGGTCCTCTGACTAATATCAGTTTTTAACAAGATATGTCTTGAAATAAATCAAACTTGTAAAATATTTTAAAGAGTACATTTAGATTTAGATTACATTGAGTATTTGTGCTGCTTAAATTTTGGATGACTTAATTTATAACACTGAAGTATGTCACTTTTTTCCACTCTTTTATTATTATTGTAATTTCAGGTAGTCTGCAACTGATGAGAACCCGTGAAATTATATGATATCATTTTATTCAGCAAAATGATTCCTTCATGCTTCATTGGAATATATCAAAGGAACCATCTGGTATGACAGTTCGCCAATACCTTACATATATTCATGAAACATCAAAAAAATTTCCAAATTCATTAAAATTCATTAAGATCTCCTGACATCACATTAAATAAAAAAAATCCCTTTGTGGGAAAAAGTACTGTCAGGTAAAAAAAAAAGACGTAGTATATAGTGACGGAAGGTTAAATGGAGATCTAGGCTGTGGCTGGACTCCATCAATCAACAGGAAATACAAAATTAATCTATGGACAAATGATAACTGATACCTGTTTCAGAAAAGGTGGCTCAAGTGGGCATTATGGCCTGGTGGATAATGCTTTATCACTGGAGACGATGGGTCAAGGGTTCGAGTCCCAGTAAGAACACTATTAATTACTGAAAATGAAAACGCATCAGGCTAACAAGTTCTAGAACAGGACGAAAGAGAGGCATTCTGGAGTTTGCTGCTAGTCAAATAGCACTAGACGTTGTTAAAGTATCCATACTAGGAACCAGCATAGGGATAGAGACCGAACAGGAAATACCAAATTAACTTGAACTCTAATAGAGGAGATTAACTGATAGACTCAATTACTTCTTAATGAACAGGCGTGAAAATAAAATGATAGATAACAGAGGTTAATTCAATTAGTGGAAACAATATAGAAGTAACTATCTATACCTTAATGACTTAATTTACTACTAGTAACGCTATTAGCGAGAGTAATGAAGGTGAGGCAGTAACTCATCATCGAAGAAGACATTGAAAAGCGGTCACACTATGTCATGTTATCGCAGAAGTTAGAATTCATGGACTGGCTGGCCATTGGATCGAGTCCCAGTGGCTGATGAATGGTCTACGAGCTAGCTTGCTAGCCACCTTGTAAACAGAAAGTCATGGGTTCGAGCCCCTGTGGATGCGTACTGATGAGGAGTTTCAAACTAGGACGAAACAGCTATCCAGTACTCCTAGCTGGTTTTCGAACGGTTCTCTAACTGATGTCAGCTCATGATGAAATCCTCCAAACATTTAGAATACTGTGTCAGACAGACACTCAGGTGCGCTGCGTATTCCTTACAAAACGAAGTTCATCTGATCAAATAAACTGCTAAAAAAAGAATTACCATCAAATTACCAGGAGGTGAAGAAAAAATGCCATAACTAAATAACTTAGTATATTATACTAATGAATCTACTTTTTATGTATATCTGTTGATGTATCTGTATTTGTTATATGTCTATACAGTAAAATAAATGTTTACAAGATTGACAGGTTTAAAATAAATTCACCTTATTGAGATTATACGGAAGTTTTTATACTGTATCAAAAATTTCTGCCTGTCAAATAGCTCATTTCCAGTTTGATTAGGCCTAGTATTACTTGTTGTTATCTCAGTTTAGGTTGTGTGTGTTTTTTATAAGGTCTTGTGTCCATACGGATGTACATATATTCATAGTTATAAAAACTGTCTGATTTATCTCTCCCTGTCGTTCCATCTCTCTGTTTCTCTGGGTTATACACACAATAATAGTAGTGTAAACGTAGTAGTGCTAAGCTTATATACACACTCAATCAACCCAATACTTATATGCATTTTCATATGCATATAGAAGTAGGATTAGATTTCAGGATGATTGTCTTCAGTGTACTTTTATATATATATATATGTTGAGAAATGCCAACGTTTCAGTTAAATAAAGTAAATTAAGGAAGTCGTAACCAGTGAGGTCCACCCAGTCAAGTGTGAGGATGGATTTCCTGCCTATGACACTGATTGGTAGTCGCGCTAAATGTCACGAATTAGTATATATGTTAGAATTCATGGACTGGCTGGCCATTGGATCGGGTCCCAGTGGCTGATGAATGATCTACGAGCTTGCCTTGTGACAGGAAAGTCCTGGGTTCGGACCATGGCAGTGGGTGCGTACTGCCAATGATTCCCAAACTAGGAGGAAACAGAGGTCTGGCACTACTCCCAATTGGTTTTCCAATGGTTCTCACTCTTACAAATTAGCTATGGAAAGAGTAAAGTTTAATGAAGTAAACTAACTAATAATTGGTTGGCGGATTTCATCATGAGCTGACATCAGTTAGAGAACATTTGGAAAACCAACTGGGACTATTGCCAGACAGCTATTTCCTACGTCCTAGTTTGGGACTCTTCATCACTTCGCGCGCACCACCGCCAGGGTTTGAAACCAGGACCTTCCCGTTACAAGACTGGCGAGCTAGCTCGTAGACCAATCATCAGCCACTGGGACTCGATCCAATGGCCAAACAGTCCATGAATTCTAACCTCGTCTAATTCATGACATAGTGCAACTCTTTAGCAATGACTTCTTCGATGATGAGTTACTGCCTCACCTTCAACCTTCTGCACCCTACTGGTCATGGCTAACTAATAAGTGTATAGTTGAAGGTGAGACAGTCTTGAATTCTTAAAGGTGACAATTGTATATGGCAATAAGCATCTCCACGCTAGACATACTGTGCATGCAAACAAAGGGAATGTAATGTAATTCAGGGGACAACAAAAATTGTCACCAAATGAACCAGTAAATAAGTGAATAAATAAATGACGACTGATTAAGTAAGTTAGTAAGAGTAAACCAAAAGATTTAAACCGGAAGTCAATCATTGGTTAGGTGAATAACATTCACCGTTTTACATTTGTTTAACAGATTGGATTTTTTAAAGGGAGTGAGGTTATACACAAGTGTCATTATTATTCTGGAATATTTTTAGGGATTTATAGCCTATTAATTAGCTTAATGATTCAACGTCACTTATTAACGGTCTAGTTCCCACTGACTATCAGTATTATGCATTATTAAAAGTACTCTATATGTCTTCATTTGTTATTTCTGGTTGTTGATATAGTCAGACTAATGTGATAGCTTTCTGTTATCATATAACCTCATTGAGTTATTGTCTGGGTATTGATTTGAGCATTGTTTTCATGTGATTTGCATAGTGTTGCCAAGATATGAGGTTTTGGGACTTTACAGATAATTGTGTCTGCATTACAGTTGTTATTATTATTGTTTCCTTTAGTTTCTAGAGGAACATAGGGCTTCAGCCACAAGTCTTCATTGTGTTCGGTTCTCTGCCAACGTTTTCACCTGGCTCCACATCTGCCCACATGCTTTCATCTCCTTTTCACATGACCTCCTCCAATTCACCCCACTCTCGCACTGACGACCAACACGCCACTTCCCTTTCGGGTTCCACTCGAGCAACGGCTTGTCTAGTGATGTCACTTGATGGTTTCCTCAGAGTATGGTCAATCCAACTCTATTTCTTCCAGCATATTTGTTGCACAGTTGGTTTCTGATGGGTTAGTTCGCTCACTGCCAGAGATCCCTCTTGCTGATGTTTTCTGGCCGGCCATCTGATCTTGAGTAGTATTAAGTGAAGACAGCTGTTGATTAGGGTGTGTAGTTTGTTCGAAGTGGCCTTGGTGACGCAACAAGTCTCTGATCTATATAGTAAGTAGAACTAACTTAACATTGGAGTTGAAAATCCGGATCTTATTTTCATTTTCATGCTGAGTGTTGATCTCCACAGAGACTTGAGAGAAATAAAAGCTTAACTTGCTTTCCCGATCCTCGCTGCTTTGATATCCTCATCAGTTCCGTCCGCCTGTGGTTGAAACGATGCTCCCGAGGCAGGTAAGTAAAGAAGGTTGCTTCTTTCAACCTCCTTTCGGTTATAAAGATGGTGTTTTCAGGGGGACTGAAATCCAACTGTTATCGTTTCAAACATCAGATTAGGTGCTTCTGACAAATAAGTCTTATCTTCAAATGAAGTAACAAAGCAATGCCATGTTTTTATTCCTTTATGTTCCCAATGGAACATAGAGTTTCAAACTAGAGGCTTGAAGTTTCTGTAGCAGTGATGTTTATTTTTACAGGATGAGGTTGCTAGCTTCATGCTCAACCTTCCCTCTTTACCAGTCTAATTACTAGCTTAGTGCGTTGGCCGAGGATGGAACCCTGAACCACATAAGGCGTGGTTGGCGAACATTCTACCGTTGTGCCATTGACGCACACTGTTAAAAAGTTACTTCTATTCAAATATTTTACATGTGAAATTTCAGTGACAGAAAATTCTCGCTTTGTTACAATAAATTGTCATGACAACATGCCATTTACAGTAGTCTATCTGAAGAAGCTACTTACTTGGTTTTAACTGTTATAATATTATCATAACTAATTGGCGAAACAGTACCACCTGGTGAATAAAATGTAAGTTCACTAAATTCAGAGAAGAAAATCTAAAAAAAACTACTCAAAAAAACCAGGTGTCGAACGCTTACTTTTTTTCTACTAATAAAACAATGTCAATCAACTATTCGTTTACCTTGAAACGTTGAACTAGAATAATAATAATTTCAATGGTTCAATGTCACTTATTTATATACACTAGCATATTTACTTACTTAGAGACACATAGACCCATACAAAATAGAAAGAATCTATGACAATAATTAACGAAAACCAAGACAATAACAGAATGTGTTTCAGTAAAACACAATTTATGTAACTGGTAAGTGATTGATTAGACCATACTAAAATGTAATCAACTAATACAGTAAGTAGATGAAGCAATTGATTATATATGCATATATGCATAGATATATTTATATGTCTAGTAAATTTGAATGACTACAAGGTTAGATTGATTGATTACTGCTGATGTTAACGAAACATTTTGTCTAAACTTATTCTAATCTGAGAGAGAGAGAGAAGAATGATGATTTGAAATCACAATTTTCATTCTATGAATGATGAAAATGTTAATTTTTAGATGAAAAAAACAACACAAAGCAATTAGCAGAATACATGCTTTCTATATCAGCTGAATACTATACTAATAATAATAATAATAATAATAACAGTGATAATAGTAATTAGACAAATTATAAATTATCCAACATGATGGAAAACTTAGTTGTCTTCAAATGAAATACGGGTGAGAAGGATAAAATGAATGAATGAATGAATACAATTTAATTGTGTCTAAGACTTGAAGATGAGACAAACAACAACAACAATAAGAAATGAAATGTAACTGGGTGATTTCAACAGTTTTATTTCAGTGAAATTGAGATGAAGATGAAAGTTTTCTTCTTTCTTTTTAAGTAGAGAAAGTGTTGTCACTGTCTTGACACTTCCCTATTTCTTAGGACATCTAATTTCCTTCAATTCTGTTTTTTGTTTTTATCTAGTTTCTATCCATTTCTATAAAATTTTAAGACAACGCGCTTTTATTATAATGATTAAACAAAGTTTCTTACGTAATTCTGACACTGTATTGATTCACCTATTAACAGCGTATTTACAAGGATCAGTTAGGAGAAAAAGGAACAAGTTACAGTCTAGATTATTAGCCATCTGACTGAATTTTCTCATGAGGTGACATCGGTTAGAGAACCATTGGAAAACCAGCTGGGACAGCTTTTACCTCCTTCCTAGTTTGGGACTCTTCATCACTTCGCACCCACCAACAGGGAGTTCGAATTCAGAACTTTCTGGTTGCAAGGTGAGCTAGCTCGTAGAGCCTTTTCATCAGCCACTGGGACCCAGTCCACTGGTCAGCCAGTCCATGAATTCTAACTTCTGCCAATTCATGACATGGTTCAATCACTTCTCGATGACTTCTTCTATGAGTTACTGCCTTACCTTCAACCTGCTGTGCCCTACTGGTCACGGCAGGTCGGGTGAGAAGATAGATACTTGCCAGCAGTGACATTCGTCAGTGTCAGTAGCACCACATCATGAACTGGCAGGAGCTAGAATTCATGCGTTGGCCACTGAATCGGGTTCCAGTGGCTTAGTGGTCTACGAGCTCGCCTTGTAACTAGAAGGTCCTGGATTCGAACTCCCTGTGGTGGGTGCGCACCGACGGACGATCATAAACTAGGATAAAAGAAACAGTTTTCCAGTATACCCAATGGTTCCAATGGTTCTCTAACTGATGTCAGCTCATGATGAAATCCTGTAACCAATCAGTCAAATCCCCACAAACCAATACTTGAATTTTCTCAGTTTAGTAAGCAGAACCAGGTGAACTATAGCTAAATACTTTCACACATCGTTATTGGAAAACGTTTTCAATGATTGAAAGAACTATCCACAGCTTAGATCACCGGGTGATGGGTTGATAGTGTTGGTTGTTAGCAGCGGTTGTCTTTATCCTTCTTGTCAGTTCGTAATTTCGTTTGCTTCCGTAAAACCAGTCGTGGTGTGAAGTAGGTCAGTGTTTGTGATCCAAAAGACACCCTGGTAAAATTTCACTTCGAAAAGTGTATATTTTTCAAATAGCTAATTATACACTAACTTATGAATAACATCCTCATTTTAGATATGCTCATCATTCCAAATTAATTATTCATACTAATTATCAAACATCATGCAACGTTCTAATTATCTTTCGAAACAGTGAAGTTAAAGTTTGTAAGAGAAAAAATCACCTATAGTATTTTTTATAATAATAATAATAATTACAGTTATGATATATTATTTTATAAGTTCATTTCCTAGGGGATATTCAAACACTATCATGATTAAATCTGATTACCTTATTACTCATTCTGTGCCTACTCATTCACACAACTAAGTACAGTTAAGTACAGTTAATTTTAATACATTAGGAAGAGGTTCAGTATTCTGTAGACATATTGTGTCATTCTTAATTTCTTTTTACGAATAGAAACGAGATGTAGTTTCATCAGTTTATATTTCTAAGTAGAATTTTTAATAGCATTGATAACAGCTCCCCAGGTGACGCCCACCTTAACCTCATGTAATTCACTAGCTGATTGTAAGCTTTGTAAAGAGGGAAGGTTGGGTTTGAGGTTAACATCCTCACTCCATAAAAACAGCAACACAACGACTACTGAATCTTCAGACCCTGAAACCCTATGTTTCACTTAGATCTCAAAGGAATGAGAAAAAAAATAGCGTAGATATGAATGTATCTGATAACAGTGTGAAGGATCCCCGATTAGCACACAGTTAATGATATTAGATGGTTGGAGGAAATCGGTAGGAAGCCTTGGTCGACCTAGGTTTCGTCCTAGTTGGCACTCACCAGTCACAGCAAGGCATATCTGTAACCCTGAAGGAACTCATGTCCCTTCTGATAGTCGAACCCGCGTCATCCAGTGAGTACTGCAGTCAGAGACGTTACCACTGAGCTATTCAGGCTCGCGATTGACCTCCAGTAGGACTAGACACATCACACTAGTTACTAGTGTCCAATCAATAGCACACAGTTAGTTTTTATTTAACACAAACCTTGCTTAACTCTTAAAATATACTAGAATACTTGTTCAAGGTTAATAATCTTATAACTTCAATTCATGTCCTTTCAGATTAAAGCTCTTCAGTGGAACCCAGCTGGAAAAGGACCAGTTGGGCATGGGTCAGAGGGTGACATGGAAGAGGTCACGTGAACAATCGTGAAGCCAAACAGAAAGGAACTCAGAGAGCAAGATGAAATGAAGATGTGTTGTTGAAGTCCTATGTTCTACCCGGAACCCAAGACAATACTATTTTATATAGTGCTTGTCAGTTGCCTAGAAAATTTTCCATAAGAAGGTGAATGCTTTTTAGGATAAGAAACTGTAAAAAAGGATGTAAATATATCAAACCATATGCAATCAAATAGTATACTACCTTATAAGATAAAAAAAGTACAGAGTCAGAGAGAAATGAGGAAAAAGAATTTATTTTTCACTCTAGAGGATGTAATCAAGCAAACCAAACCAAACCAAAGCAAACCCATCTAATCACAGAAGGAGTATTCGGTCTACTGATTCACTAAGAGATTGTCTCAAGAAACAACTACAGGCAACATGAAACATGATTTCAGACAACAAAAAGAAGAAGAAGAAGAATGAGGAGAATTCGATTTTATTATTTATGCAGAAAACTCCATCGCCCTCTCGCCCCCCCTCCCACCTACTTTGATGTTAAGTAATCAACCAGTCAGTCAACCAGTGAATGAATAAATGAATGACTGGATACAGAAATGCTTGAATTGGTAGACGATTATTATTATTATTATTTTTCAAAACAACGTGAAAACTGTCTAGTTGAAGTCTATCTAATCAGGTTTATTTAATGATTATATATGCTTAGTATATAAAGTAAAGATTAGAGTAGAATCTTCACTCTTCAGCCTAGTAGTAGTAGTAGTAGTTGAGTTATTCTTTTTTGTCTACACTTGAAAAATCTCATTTTCATCCTTTTCTCTCTCTCTCTTTCCCTCTGTCTCTCTCGTTAGTTTGCTGTCTAATCGATATTCTCAAATATGTATAAGTAGATTATACAATACAACTGTTCTTACTAATCACATTCTAATGAAATAGAAGTCATACAAATTATAATTGAGGTCTACTACAATATTCTTGTTCCTTCCCTCACATATCTAGGAAGCCAGGTTTCAAACACAGATGTCAAAGTTAGAATTTGAAAGGTAAGGTACGCCTTCATCACTTTGAAACCAGTTTTGAAATCTGCACTCCGCAGTATACAGAACAAGATTCGGATTTTCAATACAAGTGTGAAGTCAGTCAGTTCTTCTATGTTGGTCAGAAACTTGGCGTATGCATCACGAAAAGCATTTCCAGCAAGTTACAGACTTTTATCAACAGATACCACCTTCGTTGGCTGGCTCCATACTGAAGATCAAATGGCCGGCCAGCTAGGAAGAATTAGGAAGAAGAAACTCTGGCTAGGAACAAACCAACCAAGAGCCGATTCCTCAACAAATATGTAGGAGAAAATCGAGATGGACCAAGCAAACGTTGAGGAGGCCGTCGACTGACATCTCTCGCTAGGCCGGTGATCGAGTGGAATCTGAATGGGAAAAGACGAGTGGGTCATCGGTGTGAGAGTGACATGGAGGAGATCGAGTGAGTTGTGGAAGGAGATGAGAGATTGTGGGCACTCGTGGACCCAGCTGAAAAGGATGGAACTCAAGGGAATAATAACACAGTATTCAACTGGAATTCCTATTCAGCTCGGGTGATGAATTTGCTTTATTTGCATCTGATTCGTCTGAAGAATTTTTCTTTCTGTTTCAAGTCAACCCACTAATTGGAAAAAAGATTAAATATAACAATCCAGCTAGTGAAAACTTAGCTTATTCAAAGTTTGTTCATTCTATAAGTGAAACAGACTGTATAATCTTTGGCTGTTAGAATTCAATTTTCAAACGAAAAAAATGTACTTCTTTGATATAAAACCGCATACTTTTCATGTGAAATTGTTATTTCAAGACATCTCTCGGAAAAAGTGGTGTGGTCACGCGTTTCAAACGCGAAAATTGGATTTAATCATACGTTTTAGATGGAATATATTGGGTCTGTTATTGAAACCTCATTTGGTTGTTCTATTCACGACTAATCTCCAGAACAGTGCCTAATGAGCAATCAGTTTCCTATATATCTTGGAAGTATTTTATAAATGGAGGCTGAAAATAAGTTGGAATTTCGTCTCATGGACATTCTGACAAGAATAACACAAGATGATTCTTGAATTGAGGTAGTTTTTAAGATAAACCATGAATTTAAACCTACTTTAAACATTATGCAAAGAGAGAAGTATGATTATCCTTCAAAGTTTACCAGTTGGAATATAAAGCTTAAAATACAGAATGAATGGAATCCTATCACATTTAAGACACTGTTCATGAATATTGGATTTAAACGAGAAATACTTAAGAAGTGATTGTGTAAGTACGTTAAATCTAAATGCCCCTCTAAATACTCTCCCACATGGTTGTCTGCAGTAAAGTGAAAATCAAACGAACATTCGCTTCTGGTATTACCGTAATTTCCTTTTAATATAATCTGTAAAATTAAGTCAATTGTTCTTTAGGAGTAAAAGTCTAGTCATTCATAGACGATATAATCCATGGAAATTTGTCAGCTGTATTAAAGAAAAGAATTAGTGATTCGATCTCAGATTACACCATGACAATGGTCTTTGTAAAACCTCAACCTTACCATCAACGGGAGGGATTTGAAAGAGGTTACTTCATTCACTTATCTAAGGAGCATTGTCTCAACTACAGGAGGAATGGACGAGGATGTCAAATCGAGAATCGGGAAGGCAAGAAACACATTCATCAACCTGAAACCAATCTGGAAATCTTCCGCTGTCACTCAGCGTCAACAACAAAATTCGGATTTTCAATACAAACGTCAAGTCAGTCAGTTCTTCTATACGGATCAGAAACTTGGCGGGTCACCAAGAATATTTTCAACGCCTTGCAGGTAGACCTTTATCAACAGCTGTCTTCGCTCTATACTGAAGGTCAGATGGTAGGAAAAAATCACCAACAAGAAACTATGGGAACAAACAAAACAAGAACCAATCGCCCAACAAATATGCAGGAGAAAGTGGAGATGGACTGGACACGCGCTGAGGAGGCCACTGGGTAACATCGCGCGTCAGGCCATTGCTCGAGTGGAACTCGAAAGGGAAGCGGCGAGTGGTTCGTTGGTGCAAGGGTGACATGGAGGAGATCGTGTAAAGAGGAGTTGAAACAGTATGGACTAACATGGATGCAGGTGAAAATTATGGCAGAAGACAGAAGCAAGTGGAGAAGTGTAGTTGAAGCCCTATGTTCCACTAGTAACCCAAGGGAACAATAATAATAATAATAAAACCTCTTTTATTCGACTATTAATTATTGATATTTACCGCATCATCATGCTGTTTTAACTCTTCACTTAATAAATCCAATTTTCCTATTACTTTTTCATTTGTTTTGTTTTTATCTTTTTTTACGCTTAGCAGATTATAACCGTAGTGCTGTTAAATTCAAAACTACCCACTAGATGCTTCAGGAAAAAAAGGATTTGACTTTCATCATCAAAATAGCAATAAACTGTAAGTGAAGCTGAAAAATTACTGATTACTTCATAACAAAATGAATAAGTTTCCAAGTGTTAATTATCAGGGATTTAACCAGTTTCAAGTTAGATTATGAATTGGTGGGAGCTAGAATTCGTGAACCGTTGATTTCAGTCTCAGCGGATGAATGCTCAACTAGCTCGCCGTGTAACCTGTACCTACTAGGTTCTATCTGTGATAGGGTAATAGCTGTACACTTCTAAAGAGTCTCAAACTAGGGGGTAGGAAACAGCTTTCTAGTACTTCCTAGTTTTCAGTGGTTCTCTAACTGATGACATTTTGTGATTATACTTGAACAAGCCTTCAAAATTTATAGGTAGAGAGTTGTTAATCTATTAATGAAGTTTTTCCAACGTTAATCCTGTCGTGTTTATTAATTATCCAACTTTTATTTAATGGTTATTCATAGATATTACCCTTTTTATATCACTAATTTACTTGACCAAAGAAACACATTACAACATTGACACTATATTTAACCATCTGTATCTTGGTTATATATAGTCACAACAAAGAATTTCTCTATAGTGTGATAAAATGTAATTCAAAACCATTGGATTAATTAGTTTATCCCTTTGTCTTTTGAAGTTACTTTTCGGATGAAACACTATCGTGTATAGTGGCTAAGCGAGGGGATAGAACATCATAAATTAATGAGTCAAAGTTCATTTTTATTAACATCATAATTTAAAAAGAACTTAAGGACAAATTACTTCACTTTGATTCACTATACTTCGTCATAAACACAAAGGGAATTCATTCGTAAAAGTGAAAAGGTAAACATTAGAAGGAGAAAAGGAAGAAAAAAAGAAAGCAAACACCTATACTCATTAAAAGTGATGCAGTTTTATTTTTCCCTAGTGACCTCAATTCTTCTCTCTGTAAACTAGCCGAGTGAATGAATCTCAAATGACCTAAAAGGTTTTCTTTTTCGTTTCACGATTCTCTATTTTAGCTTCCTTTCATTAACCGTACTGTATTTGATGAATCTGCGTTTGTATCCGATATATAAAAATTCTTGTTTTGAAACACCAGAATCACTTTAGCTAAACATCGTGTTTTGTATAACCTTAGATGCTCCGGATGTTGAAAAGGAAATTAAAGGTGACCGTTGTGAGATTATAAGGCTACCTCAATTAATGTGGCATATGATAGGATACTGAAGTATGAATTTTAGGACTGTGGAATCTATATCCAGTGTGACGATTGTTTCAGTAAATTTACAATGTTTGAATGAAAACTCCAGAAGTGATGGATAACAGTTTCAGGCGAAGTTCAACAATAGCGTCCCAGGAGTGAGAATGCTCCAGTGACCTTGAACGCATATGCTAGTCGTTGGCTAACGGCACCTGTCATTATCATAGCTGAAATATCAGCGCCATTCACCAACTAAGAAGCAAATTTCACCCAGATCACGTTTTTAAGTACTGTTTGGACAATTTGTTAATATCTCGTTAGGGCTAGGATTAGAGTTAAGGTAAGTATTGGGATTAGGGTTAGGATCAGGGTCACAATTAGGATTAGGGTTAGGTTTACTATCATGTTTAGGGTTAGGATCACGATTAAGGTTAGGGTTGCTATTATTTACTTCAATTTGTTTCATCATCCGCATTTTCCTGGTTAGTAGTCGCCAATCCTCTTACCAGAAATCATAGTAATTCAACCGAAGGCTTTTGGGAAAGACTGTACAGCGTGGTAGGAGAGATAAACGACTCACAGGAACAACTCATCTTTAGTCACCATGATGAATATATGTACAGAGACTAGTCTTACTTAGTAACTGATACTCCTCATTATAACTGGGACGTATTTTTAAGTCATGTCAGAGAATGAGAATTTATCGGCTCAAGGTCGCTCCTGCTTTTGTATCCCTTGGGACGGTATTGCTGAACTTTGCCGAGTTTCATTTCCCTAGAATCCGATGTGACTGCTATTCAATGACATTACTCGGGAGTTACCCCTACAGTTGATTCGATTGATATCACTAGTCATATTTCTCTCTAATAAAATAATCATTCTGTGACAGACGGAATTGCATTCGAGACACTGTCAGCTCTTCATGGAAAGATGATTCAGTCTTTATATCACATAAATCTTGACATCATCAATTCACTTTCACAGACTGTTAGACGTATGAAATCTTATGAATAAACTGATGATGGTGAAGGAAGAAATTACTCACTTTAAGGCACAAGAGATATCAGAGTACCTGGATCTGTTTGGATCCATAAAACAGTTGTGTATAGTTCAGCTAAAGAGAAGTAATAATTCTTCAGAGATCAAAACTTCTATCACCGGTTAAATTTTATGTTCACGATCGATGAACCAAAAAATGTATTTTACTTGGTAAAAACTAGTTCCCCTCTGACTAGTAGTCTAAATGTTTTAATAAAATGTATAATAGGCTATCACTACCGAATGTCAATAACCAGCAACCATATAATCACTGACCAACTGACTAAAGTGTAAATCATATGCCATTTCATCATGTTCATTTCACAATCATCATCATAATAATAATCGATAGAATGAAATGCATAAATTCAGGAAACTGTGAAACCAACTGCCATATTTTATTTTGTATTCTTCTTTTTTTATCTTTTTTGGTATTATGATGAAAATGACAACCATAATTTAGAGAAATATTTTTTAGTTTGTTTAAAATTGGCAAAGAAATGATCTGTATCATTTGACAGATAATAATTCTAAGCATTATTTGTACAAAAAAAAAGGGAAAAACTTGGTCGATTTAATCTGCAGTGATATTGATAGACAAATTGAAGTTGGACAACAAAAAAAAAACACATAAATCTTAAAGAAATCTTAAATAATTTCCAGTTATGATAGAATGCAGAAAACTAATTAGAGTAAAGAAATGTGATATATAATATATATTTACATAATGTCAGTTCTGAATTGATCTAAATGTGTTTTTTTTTGAGACAACTAACAGCAAGTCCTGTACCTAAGTTTCGTGCCTTGTTGGGTTTTTGTCAGCAGCAAGGCGTATCTGCATTATTGAAGGAACAGTTGACCTTATTGAAAATGATTCAATGCTGCAATCAGAGATGTTACCACTGAATTATTTGGGCTCATTATTGACCTCCTGTAGGACTGTTGTGAATTCAATGTACATCAACACCAGAGACTAGACGCATGACACTGATTACTCCGTTTTGACTAGTAGAGATATAAGCTTTCTTAAAAGAGCTAGAAGACTTCAGAGGGAGAGAGAGATAGGGGACGAAAAACTGAGTGACCACATGTGATTTTTTTTCACATGAAAATAAAGTGTGGATGAATATGTGGTGTCGGTACTATTCTACATTCTTTCTTTGCCAACCTCTCTGTAATCTATTTTATAAAATAGTTTGAACCAGCCTTTGTGGAATTCATTGATTCATTAGATAACCTAATGAACTCTTTTAAACTGTTGTGATATACTGAGGTAGAAAATAGCTCAGTATGTGTGATATATTCAAAACACCTCAATAAATGTAATTTCCTAAGGTTATCAGGTAATATATTATGTTGAACTAGATTTTAGGCCGTTGTTCATGGATTCCATTAGACATGATTTTGCCACTTTTTTAAATTCCTTTACATTCCAAGTGGAACATAAGGCTTCCAAGTTAGAGCTTTGAAGTTTCAGTAGAAGGGGTGTTTATTTTTGTGGGATGGGGCTGTAGCCCCATGCCCAACCTTCGCTTTTTACCAGTCTTATTACTGACTTTGGGAGGTAAAGGAGTGCGTCGGCCGGGGATTGAAATTCGAACCACCCGGCTTGTTCACGACCATTCTACCACTGTGCCACCAACGCACGATTTTGCCGTATACTTACAAAATTAATGGTATTTTAGGACCCGTAAAGGTGAGTGATCTTTTCAATACATTTTCACATAAATCATATTTTAGAATGACTTAGGAGTATAAGTAATTATTAAAACAATGAGGTTCAGTGTTACTTATTGAGTTAAGATTCAGTTCGCATGCTTTAATCTTAGTAATAATAGTAGTATTGCTATTTAGACACTGGGCTCAAACCACGACTTAATGCTCGAACTGATAAAAATTTACTGATCTCTACTGGTACTCATGTCTTTCTGAAGTATTTCTCTCTGCTAATTGCGAGGAGTAAATATCAGCTTCATTGAAGCAGTATTCCTAACTACTTCTAGTTCTACGGTCATTTAAAACCTATTATGAATAGGGAGTGAGGTTGCAGTGCGTCGGTGGCACAGCGGTAGAGTGCTCGCCAACCACAGATTTGGTCCGGGGTTCGATCCGCGGCCGACGCACTCCTTTACCTTGCTAGGCCAGTAATAAGACTAATAAAGAGGGGAGGTTGGGAATGAGGTTAGCAACCTGATTCTGTAAAAATAATCACCACTGCTACAGAAACTTCATGTCTACAGCTTGGAGCTCTATGTTCCACTGAGAACATAAAGGAATAAAAAAATGAATAGGGATACATGTCAACTCATAATGTTTGTTGTGCTTATGAGCGGAATAAATACCATAACAAACTGTATTCCCAAAAATAAAATTATCCTAAATGGAAAAGATTTGGAAGTTCATTCTGAGTTGATCAGGTTTCAAAACTGGACTATGAGTCTCTCTGTTATCGACGGATT
The DNA here is from genome assembly GCA_944472155.2 of Trichobilharzia szidati. Classification (NCBI taxonomy): domain Eukaryota; kingdom Metazoa; phylum Platyhelminthes; class Trematoda; order Strigeidida; family Schistosomatidae; genus Trichobilharzia; species Trichobilharzia szidati. Next base: position 77,407,724 of record OX235274.1, on the reverse strand, counting down.
AATCAACATGACGCTTAGAAAAACTTCAAAGACGAAACTAAAGAAATTCAATATCCCAATAATTATTCTAGTCTACAATAATATTTTACTGAATGACTATAATTTCAAGCCTCGATGTTCTGTGCGTGGAGGAGATCAGTACCATCTCCATTCATCCCTGTTTATAAATCAAATATCGTTGGAGTCCACCGGGTCGGATATGACGACAATTATTCACCAATAACACTTGCTGGAGTTGGACCTAAAAACCGCGAATTGATAGAGTTCATAGGTTGGCTAATCGATTCCATCCTAATGGCTGAATGATCAACGAGCTCACCTCGTAAACTGAAGGTCTTGGATTCAATCACCCGCAAGGTCATGGATGCGTACCATTGAGAAGTCAAAAACTAGGACGAAACATCTCTCCTGTACTCCCTGGTTTTCAGTGGTGGTCAAGCTTGAAATTAAATTAAATCCCTACAAACTCACACTTAAAAATCAATATATGTATATAATTGTCCTAAAAAGCTGCCTATCTACAAAACCTTCTCACAATTCTATCATATATTATACACTGTGTATGCACGATAATTTAACACATAAAATAAAGGAAATGAAGTAGGTCTTATTTTTCCTTTCCTTGCCTAATACATGCATAAAATTACTTGAAAATGTCTTTCAATAAAGACGAAATAAAAAAGATCTTCGGTAACGCCTTGTTTTTTTATGATGCAATATCGAATCATTGAAGTATTTAAAGCAAGAATGATTTATTTCGGAAAAGCATTAAGAGTAAAGTAAATTTGTGATGTGTTAGATAATACAGTCACGCAAAGTCACATTTTCAACTGTTTGTATTTGCGATTATGTGTGACTTGCGATTTCAGTGTACTCACTCACTGATTATCCTACTCATATAGCCATAGTTTATGCAATTAAAAATAACTATAGGATAATAAAATTAAAGTGAGTTAGTTAGCTGAAAACTTCTATTTTCCTTTTCCTTTTTCTTAAAGTTAGTAAGTGTGACTGATTCAACTTTCCGTGAAATGAAACAATTGAAAAGTGATTTCAAATTTGTGTGTGTTTGTTTATTTGCTTTGCCGTAAAAATGAAAAGATAATTTAACTTTTAATTGACAATTGAACAGAGAGTGCATACAGATCAGTGTGTGAAATGAAGAAGAAAAATGCCGAATTAAAGCATTCCACTATAATGATATTTTGTGATTATTACTCGTAAAATATTATGATCTTAGAAATCCAATTTTCAACCTTCAAAATTCTAAGAAATGTTTATAGAGTTAGTTTGTAAGGATTAGATTTGTTTTTATGAGTTTGACCACGGATTGATATTAGTTAGAGAACCACTGAAAACCAGCTGCAGGGAGTACTGGACAGCCAGTGGGTGCGTCCTGCCGATGATTCCCAAACTGGGCTGACGAAACAGCCGGCTGTCCAGTACTCCCTGCAGCTGGTTTTCAGTGGTTCTCTAACTGATATCAATCCGTAGTCGAACTTGTAAAAATTGTTTATAGGTCTGATCTATCTTCTCTTTTCCTTCCAACTAGGTCGGTACATTCCAGAGGAGATAGCCATAAAGATCAAAAATCAAGGGGGAACTATATACAGCTGAAAGAAGCACTGGTTCTCTCAACAAGTCATAAACTCTTTGAACCTACTCCTTCAATTGACTCGTTGAAGAAGGGATTAGAAAGGCACATAAACGTTTCAGAGGAAGGATTACTATAGGCTTCAAGCCTTCTTTTCTCAACCGATAAATTTGGGTCTGAAATCTCCATAAAATCATCCGTAGAATTAGTTAAAATAAGAATTAATGAAATTTTCAAAGATTTATATTCGCCTTAACAGAAAAAATTAGTTTAATTTTCAGTCAGTTACAACTGACAATTCCATTTACTGACGAAATGAGTTTGCACACTTTATACTACAAAGAGATGGTACTCTAAGTTAATAACTGAATGACATCCTGTGTAACGATGCTACCTATTCATGAGTTGGGTTTTCTCATCTTCTTTCTTTACAATATTATTCTGCCATTGTAAAAGCCAAACTTCAGTCATTGAGCACTCCAAGTTTACTTTTAAAGTCATTCGCTTCAGCTGTTGCAGGACATTATTGTAGTAGCATGCCACTCACAAAGTTTAATAACATAGTTAGGCACATTGTAATTACTCTTCTTTACTAATAATTTCTATTTTAAGCGAAAACTGAGAACAACTGAAATATTAGTCAATGAAATTAGACAAAGAATCCATTTGCAGAAGAAGTACTAGCTTCTTTTCGGTAGTCGACAAGTTGGATTGTGATCTGACGTTGACATGGTAGATATCGTGTAAGTACATGGACAACCTCTTCGAGAGAACTTAAAAGGACTATACAGAACAGGATGAAATGGAGATGAGCTGTTGAAGTTCTATGCTCCACTTAGAATTAAAGGAACAGAAAAGATATTTGATGCTATGATATAGGTCATACTGTTCCTATATATATTTACCATCCCATTTTGCAAATCATTGAGAATTATAAATTGTTTAGCTGGTTCTCATCATTATCTTCATTTTATTTCTAAAAAATCTAACCATCACTCCATCACACTGATTATCTTGCCATCAATAATCTTTAAAACTACATTTTAGTTAAGGTTCGGGAAATTTTAGACATTCCTGAACAGATAACAGTGGTTTTTTTCAAAGAAATATTATCATTTTTCAAAAATTACATTGATTTTTCGAGTGACGATTTTAAGGGATTTAATTAGCATCAGGTAGATAACCGTTGATAATCAGGATTCATCCTAGTTTGGGATTCTTCAGCTGCACATATCTATGATCCCACTAAGAGTCGATCCCAAGACTCGTAGGTTGCGAAATGATAGAAATGGAAATCAGTCGAATCCCTGCAATGTATCAGTTGGAAATTAATCTAATTTTCACTATTAACTGACTTCAGGTTGATGTAACATGATGTTCTAGATAAAGAAGTTATGACCATTGGGGTCTTCCAAGTCAAGTGTGAGACTGGCTGGCAGTGACGTTATTAATTGATTAATTTTTATCCATAGAATCTGAAGATTTAGTCACTGAGTACACAGCAACAAAGGCCAGTTACGTTTCAGCTCTTTCTCGTGGATTACGGTATACAATACTGTACTGCAACCGATTAGCTAATTATTTAGAACTAAGCTAGCTGGAACTGAATCTTTATATACCACGCAACAAGTTACACACTTATTCTCTGAGCACTGATAGTTATACCCAACTGCCTAAACTAAGTTCTATGAAGTTGGGTTTGAAATCCGGGCCTGACTTGTTAAAGTTCGAGTATTCAAGCCAATAACCCATATCCCTACCCCCTGTTTAGGATAGTATAGTTTAATTTGTAACTAAGCCAAATCTATCAAATACAATATAGAATGTGAGAGAGAGAGAGAAAAACTTTTAATCTAACGGCAACCAATATATAAAATAAAAATAAACAAAGTGTTTATTTTTTTATTTAGTTACAAGTCTTCTCTCAGTTATTATTTTTATTAATAATAATAATCATATTTATTTACTCTTGGAATGGCGATTTTATTTTCAGTCATTGAAAAGCAATTATTTTTTTCAGCCAATTTACTTTTATTATTTTGATAAATAATACCTCTTTGATGTCGTTGTAGAGGAAGGGGGAATTCACCTAGCTACAAACACGTGACTGTATCTGTAAACATCTACTGCTGACCACTATAGAGGTATAAATGATTATTCTTGAGAGAGAGATAAGTGTTGGTGCATGATATACCTGTACTTCTCACTATATACATGCATATAAATAAAGGAGTGGAAATATTACATTATATATCTAACGGAATAATAATAATAATAACAACAGTAGGGTGCTTGATACACGAGACTAAGAGTGACAGGTTGATAGGTTGATATGATTTGTATTCATCCGTTGTCTTTCTCTTTCTCTCTTACACACACACACAAAATAGTGTATAACATTTTTCGATACAGGTGAATATCAGACTCTCTCTAAGACACAGAGAAAGCAGAGTGGGTGGGGGGGGGCATAAAAAACAGCAACATACGCACTTCACTTTTTTAGACATGAATGCATACAATATCCATTGACAGAATGGTAAAGAACAGCAGGTACAGAGAGAGATTAATACTGTTAACCATAGGAAGATTATTCATTCTATGAGGTCAGATGAAATATCATGACACTCTGACCAAGTTGTGTCTAGATGACACGGTTATTATTTTCCTTTCTACTCTACTCTCTAATATTCAAGTGTCAAATGACAATTACTTGAAACAAAGCAAAAAAAATAATTACAGTATATACAGTCTGATAAATGCTTTATTTTTTTTCTACTTTCCGTCTGCGTCTATATTTTCCAATGCACAAAATTGGCACAAAATTATCTACAAAAATGTTTTGATGCCAAAATAGAGAGGAAAATATTAGAAGGATTAAATGAGGAGGATTGTCCATTTTACATATTTTTGATTAGTGGGACAGATTTACATTCATATACATATTAGAGTTATTTTTTTTGGGTAAAGACAAAGGTTATTTAAAGTTGATGCTTTCGGCCTTTTACACTGTAAATTATTATTATTCGACTGAAATATTTAGAATTAGTGAGACTTTTTGTTCAATGTTATATATATTTCTACAGGCTACATGTAGAAAAACTTCGGAAAGTCTGAAATTGCATAATATACGCAATATTCAAGGTTCTGATTTATGTTTTTCAAGTATTGATTTTTTTATTATAGCTTGATTCTACACCGTATTTTTGGTACAAGTATGAAATTTTCAGCATGTGATATCGGTAGCCCAAATTTTGTAGGCCAACCATTGATATCAGGTGTGCGTCAGCAGGGGATCGAACCCCGGACCATGGGCATGCTTGGTGAAGGTCCTAACCTCTGTGCCACCGACGCACGCTGAAAATTGGAACTTGAAAATTGACCTGATGCTCACTAGCGACTGGACTTATTCAGGTAGGTAGTTACCTGGGGTTCTAGTGGGAAGCCGTCACCAGTAGGGTACAGTAGGTTGAAGATGAGGCAGTAACTCATCGAAGAACACATTGCGAAGTGGTCGCGCTATGTCATGAATTGACAGAAGTTAGAATTCATGGACTGGTTGGCCATTGGATCGGTTCCCAGTGGCTGATGAATGGTCTACGAGCTATCTTGAAACGGGAAGGTCCTGGGTTCGAACTCTGTTGGTGGTTGCGAACTGATGAAGAGTCCGAAACTAGGACGTAGGAAACAGCTGTCTGGCAATACTCCCAGTTGGTTTTCCAATCGTTCTCTAACTGATGTCAGCTCATGATGAGATCCTCCAACCAATCTAATTTATGTGACTAAGTTTTCAATGTAGAATACTAAACAGAAGTACAGCAGTTCTAGTCACCACACAAAGAATTCAGAAGAACTTATAATGGACAGAAACGTAAGCGAGAAAGAATAATTATCTGGAGATTATAAAGAGTGAATACATCTGCTCTATTCAGAATTATTTTGAGCCACATCACCGACAGTCTCAAACTATTAATTCTTAGCGTCTCAGAGACCTTAGCCAAGCAGTCTAGAACTGTCGATATTGCTAAAGTTAACAGTCAGAAGCCTCATGGATTGATGCCATATTTTGATTTCACCAATTCTAACTCTTTCTCAACCTAGTGTGATTTCAGTTAACATGACTTGATGAGGAATGTTATGTCTTGGCATGTGTGGCATGTGTCCTGGCTATATCAATCGATATAGCTTCACAGTCTCATCGATTGACTTGTCCTAATTTACGTAATACACACTTATGTTGAAGTAAAAGTTAATCCCCTTACTGGAATGTTTAGATTTCAGATAGGTTAAACACTTAAAAAAATGATAATTTTGTTTATAAACGTGATTTCTACTTTAAATTTTCAAGTTTGTCACTCTGTCAGTAAGTTTATTAACCTAGCACTATTGTATACAGCAAGTTAATATTGATATTTAGGAAATTTATTAGGTTTCAGCAGATGTTGAATAAAGTCATATAGATTTCATTAAATTGAGAAATGAAACATTCTAGATAGAACATTCGGAGTGTTCTTTCGCCTCAACTAAATAATGTAAATTCATTATTATTATTAGGTCTGTAATTCACTGATGGCTTTTTGAACAAAATGTATTGCTCTTAATCACATCAAGGCACTCACATAACTTTCAATCTTCGCTCATATAATCCCATTGTTTCTTATCGTTTGACTTTATTGGTAGTAATATTTTCTATATCTTTGGTATCGGCGTTGTGTCGTTTCTATTGCACATGTTTGGTATAGTCTCGATAAACAAAGATTCAGTGATCAACCCCTCCCTCTGTCTACTTGTGTTGCCTTTTAAGACTGTAACTTTGTCCCCACCCCCTCCGCCTATTGTATGACTGTATGTTAGTGCATGCATAGTGCAAACAGTATGGACTAACATGGATGCAAGTGAAAAGTACAGCAGAAGACAGAAGCAAGTGGAGGCGTGCAGTTGAAACCCTATGTTCCACTAGGAACCCAAGGGAACAATAATATAATAATAAATAGTGACTGATGAGTTTTTCTCTAAGCCAGAATTATACTCTAGCACAGTGCCCCAATCGTAGTGTTATATCAATAAGATGGAGTTCCATCTTACTCTAGGCGGTATTGTTATACTCATACTGTTTTCACTTCTTTTTTTTCCTTTACATTCCGAGTGGAGCTTAGGGCTACGAGCTAGAGCTCTGAAGTTTCAGTAGCAATGGATTTATTTTTACGGAGGGGGGGTTTTCTAGCCTCACACCTAACCTTCCCTCTTTGCTGGCCTTACTTCCGACTTAGCGAGATAAAGGAGTGCGTCGTCCGGGGATCGAACCCCAGACCATATGTGTGGTTGGTGAGAGTTCTACCACTGAACCACCGAAGCACTATTCACTATTAATATCTAAATTGAGAAATGTTCTGAATTCAAGTCAAAACTGATTACATTAGAAGTGTTAGTTCTTGGTCTTAACTTTCGCATTTACACTTGAATTAAAAAGTTATTTGCTTTTTACTGCGTCGGTGGCACAGAGGTAGAATGCTCGCCGATTACACAGGTGGTCTGAGGTTCGATCCCCAACCGACACACTCCTTGTGAGTCGGTGGCACAGCGGTTAGGACGCCCGCCGGCCATGCACATGGTCCGGGGTTCGATCCCCGGCCGACGCACACCCGATATCAATGGTCGGCCTGCAAAATTTGGGCTACCGATGTCACATGCTGAAAATTCCATACTTGTGTCAAAAACACTGTGTGGAGTCAAGCTATAATAAAATTTTAAAAATTGAAAATAAAAAAATAAAATAATTATAAAGCCTTTAGGTGGTTGGAGATGACTGGCAGGAAGCCATAGACCTGTGTGTTTCCTGATTGTTAGCACTCCTGCTCAAGATATATGTGCAACTTCACAAGAGATGAAGGCGCCCCGAATATTCAAATCCATGTTACCCAGTGATGCAACTAGAGGTGCTAGGGCTGAGTGTTAAAACAATAGCAAAATGTACAGTAGCAACCAGGTTTTATCTTGTTTTTTATATACTCAGAGGGCATGTAAACTTCACTTCCCAACTAAGTCATTCAAAGGATAAAATATCAACTGAAACACCTATGAAAAATTCACTAGTCTAATATAACCAAAGTGGGTTCAAAAGTACAAAATTCAATTTTCAACAGCTGAAGATTCATACAACCTACACATAGTTATGTAGTTGAACACTGAAAATGAAAAAATGATCAAAATAAGTTTAGGGTGGAAATTTAATTCATACTACTACTACTACTACTAATAATAATAATAATAGTAATAACTACTTACCAGACAGATGAACTCCCTTTAGAAACAGTGTAATCCAATAAAGTAGAATTTTAATTGGGAATAACTTGAGATTCATTTTTGACTGCTTGTTTTCCTCTCAAAATAACGAACGAAGTTGGTGAAGTTGTTGTTGATTGATATGTGATCTGCTGAATTAATAATAATATAAAGATTGAAAAGAGATTAATTGTAAATTTGCATAAGGTTATGATAGGCAATTTTCTATGATGAGATATGAGAATAATAATAATAATACCAGAGGATAACATAACCTGATGAATAAATCTTTAAATTTAGGACACTCTCTAACTGCTGAGCGTGTCGTCAGAACATATAGCAAACGGATTCAGTCAACTGACAAGATGGATTAAAATTTGTTCTATTTTCTAAATGGATGAATTTATGAGTGACTGACAATCATTTCGTGACATTAGCCATGTGATATTTAGTTTGAAGGACGTGTTTTTTGAAAGAAAAAAAAATTTATCGTAGGATTTGTATAGGATTGTATAACTTCGCATAACTAATTAAATGACACAGTGAATCAGTCAGTTTTACCTTAGAAAGAAGTGGATTAACTTACAGTTGGCGCCAAGATCGATGCTTTTAATAGAATAATTGTTGGTTAACACTGATTGATTAGGTTTCATCTGGATTCTCTTCGATAACGTAGGATAGGAACGTGATCTGAATAACCTAGTCATGTTGTACAAATTTATGTTCTATGGTTTGGTTTGTAAGGGTTTGTTATGTTTTACGAGTTGATCACGGACTGACATCAGTTAGAGAACCATTGAAAACCAGGGAGTACTGGACAGCTGCTGTTTCATCCTAGTTTGGGAATCATCGGCAGTACGCACCCACTGGGATTCGAACCCAGGACCTTCCGGTTACAAGGCAAGCTCGTATACTATTCAGCCACTGAGACCCGATTCAATGGCCAGCCCATGAATTCTAATTTCTACCAATTCGTGATTTAGCGCGAGTCCAACCATTGTTGGTGGTGGGAAATCCATCCACACACGTGACATTTAATTGGACCTCACTGGTCACGACTTCTCACTAGAACTCCAGGAAACTCCATCCTGTGGCAAGTCACTAGCGAGCATCAGATTAATTTTCTATGGTTTGGTTTGTAAGGGTTTGTTATGTTTTACGAGTTGATCACGGACTGCCGATGATTCCCAAACTAGGATGAAACAGCAGCTGTCCAGTACTCCCTGGTTTTCAATGGTTCTCTAACTGATATCAGTCCGTGATCAACTCGTAAAACAGATTTATGTGTTTTAAAAAAATGTTTTTAAGTTAGATTACAAGTTGATATCACTTAGATAGCCATTGGGAACCAGAGAGTACCGGAGAGCTGTTTTATGCCGGCTTGGGACTCATCATTGGTACCAATCCACCACCCTGCCAGGAATCGAACACAGGACCTTCAAGTTACAAGGCAAGCTTGTTGACCATTCCGACATTGGTGAGGAATCCAACCGCCTATGAATTCGACCCGTCTTCACACTTGACCTGGTGGGTCCCACTGGTCATGAATTCTCACTGGAACTATAGGCAACTTCGTCCTCCAGTCAGTCAGTCAGTCATTAGAGAGCATCAGATTGGATTTAGCATTCATGGGTATCAGATTCCTTTCCAGTGGTTGAACAGTCAACGAGTTCGCCTCATAACCTGGAGGTGCTGATTTTGAACCCCAGTTGGTTGCGTACTACTAGTGAAGTTCGCCAAACTAGGACGCAAACAGTTGTCTTTCTCCCTCGTTTTCAGTAGTTCTCTAAGTAATATCAATCCGTGATCAAACTGGAAACCTCAATAAACAGTCTGATCTACCGATTAACTTTCTTAAAAAAAAAACAAAATGATCATTTTAACGAATGTTAACCAAAGAAATCATAAGAAAATAAGTAAGTAAATAAATAAATTACACTTGACTTCATCGAGAATCAGGAAAAAATTTGACAAATATGCATTTATTTATCCAAAGTTCAATAGTATACGATGAATGGCTTTCCTTTTGGCATGGATTATCTTTCCACACAATCGTAAAAAATTTACTGGTATGTAGAGAGTTAGTTGTTGTATTTTAGGCTTATCTGATGATTCAATCATTATTCTTTTCGTTTGTTGGACTTGTGCACACACACAACTACGCACACACACGTACAGACACACACGCACACACACGTACGTCTAAGTAAAGAAACGAATTTTCCACCACTATGAGATAAGGTATAACTACAGTCAGTCAGAAGTTTTCATCATCATCAGCAGATCAGTAATGTAAATCTTTGAAAAATTTGAAATTTACTCAACATGGATTAATTAAGTAAGTAAAGGAAGTGAAATTACACTCGATTCATTCTTGTATGAACAAGTTTCGTTTGATTCCTTCTCCCTATGTATGTATGTAGCTTTTTATGTATAGTTGTATGCATGCATGTCTGACGTTTAATATTTCTGTATTAGAGGATATACATTTATTATTTTCCAGTGATCTGGAAATATGACTGACAGATAGAATAAATAAATGAATAATAGTAATAATGCAAACCAGTGATCTGATAAAAATTTTGTAGTGATTTCGTAAATCACGAATTTCTCTGAATGCATCTGTGTGTGGGTGTGTGAGTGTGTACGCGTGTGTGATGGATATCAAAATATGACACACTCGTCAAATTTGAGTTGTAAATTTTATGGACTTATTGTCCATCAATTATCCAACCGTTTTAAAAAAAAGGGATGGCTATTTTCAGTCATAATTGGTGAATAATTTCATCACAGTATTATTAATCAGATTGAATGAGACATTGATTTCACGTCTCATTTATCCTTTTCATCAAATGTTTGGTTGGTAGAGATTTAACTAGACCCAGGTTTGGTCACAGATTGATATCAGTCAGGGAACCAGCAGGGAGTATTGGACATCTATTTCGTTCTAGAGTTTGAAGCTTTTCGGTAACACGCATCCCCATGCCTTGACTGGAGATCGAACCCAGGACCTTAGTGGTTAATTCAATGGTGGGAAATAACTTTTTTTTCAAATGGGTGGGAACATTTCTTGTTGCCAGTTTGTATTGGCCACATATAATTCACTGTGATGAATTTATATTCATTGACACAAAAGTTACATTGGGTGCATACTACTGAAGAGTAATAAACTAGGATGAAACACCTTTCTAGTACTCCCTGCTGGTTTTCCAATGGTTCTCTAACTGATGTCTGCTCGTGATGAAATCCTCCAACCAAAAACAATTTATACAAGTATAGACGAAGAAAGGAAGAATCACCAACAAGAAACTCTGGGAACAAACAAAACAAGAACCAATCGCTCAACAAATATGCAGGAGAAAGTGGAGATGGATTGGACACTCGCTGAGGAGGTCGTTGGGTGACATCGCGTGTCAGGCCAACGCTCGAGTGGAACCCGAAAGGAAAGCGGCGAGTGGGACGTCCAAGGGTGACATGGAGGAGATTGTGTGAAGACGAGTTGAAACAGTGTGGAGTAACACGGATGCAGGTGAAAAGTACAGCAGAAGACAGAAGCAAGTGGAGACGTGCAGTTGAAGTCCTATGTTCCACTAGGAACTGAAGGGAACAATAATAATAATAATAAACGAAGTGACAAAACTGACAACGACCTAAAGGTGAGGCATGAAATAATTTTGTCCAAGGAACGTGTGTTTGTTTATTAGTACAATAATAATAATAATAATAATTCTTCAATTTAACTACTATATTATCATGGAATAAATTGACTTATTTTTCCTCCATTTCTATTTTTCAGTTGTCAATATGATCACGTGTCACATTGTTTACGGCTTATATTAGATCACGTGTCAAATCATATCTAATGAGTAAATTGTAATACTCTCTTATTAATATATGTATAAAACTTGGGCACTGTGTAATACTCTCTTTTGTTATAAGATTAAAAACAAGCGATCACATACATATTTGTACAGCACAGTGCGTATTGAATGGCAAAGATTTGAACAGAGCGTTCTTTCATGAAACTGAGTACTTTTTCATCGAGGAAAAAGTACATTGATTTATTGAATTGATTTCCAGTTACCTAGACTAAACTATGCGCACATGTTTCAAAAAAAAAATCAACAGTAACGTCTCCTATTGATTGCTGTATATTCCCGCCTACATGTCATATCTCGTACTTCAACCTGATACAAGTAATGTAATTGAAATCCATGGTGTTTTAGTAAATCGCTTTACACAAATCATGTGAAAGTGAGCACTTTCACTGATCAGCTAAGAAGCTAGCTGGAGTAATTATTATTATTATTATTCCCTTGAGTTCCAAGTGGAACATAGGGCTTCAACAACACATCTCCACTTTGTCCTATCTTCTACCGTCTACAATCTCTCATCTCCACGTCACACGATCTCCTCCACGTCACCCTTGGTCGCTTCTCATTGAGGTTCCACTCGAGGGCTTGGCGTGCGATGTCATTCGACAGTCTCCTCAGTGTATGCCCGATCCATCTCCATTTTCTCCTACATACTTGTTGAGCAATCGGCTCTTGGTTGGTTTGTTCCCATCCAGAGTTTCTTGTTGCTAATTCTGGGTGACTGACCATTTGATCTTCAGTATGGAGCCATAGAGGGCAGTCTGCAGCCTGTTGGAAATCCTTTCCGTTACATGCCAAGTTTCTGACCTGTATAGAAGGACCAACTCCACATTGGTGTTGAAAATCCGAATCTTGTTTCTTATGTTGAGTGCAGAAGATTTCCAAATAGGTTTCAGGTTGATGAAGGCGTATCTTGCTTTCCCAATTATTGCTCGTTGGCTGGCTGGCTTTGACATCTTCGTCCGTTCCGCCTGTAGTTGAAAGGATGCTTCCCAGGCGAATAAGTGAAGGAGCTAACCTCTGTTAAATCTCTCCCGTTGATGGTGATTGGTCCTGGTGCTTCAACACACACAAAAAAATAGCTGGCGTACTAAACATCCTATAATCTAACTAATGAGTTATATCACTTCAACAAACTGTTAGAGTTAGTGAATGGTGTAACTTTTTGCACTGTTTGTGTAACATCAAGATGGAATTGGTAGTTTCTCCCTTCTTCTTCTTCTTCTTCAGGCTTACTACGGATTATTAAGAATTTAGGAGTGCATTTAATCAGGAATCTAATCAGAATTTCCTGAGTGGTTGGTGAGCATTCTATCCTAGAACCACTAATGCATAAGTCGTTAACACAATGTCATTACTGTTCACCGACCTCAGGGCTATGGGTCCAGGACAAAAAAAATGTTAATTACTAAATAATTCAAAGTTCAGTCATATATTACAGATTTTTGGCAACTTCACTTTACGAAGTTACTTGAATATTAATGAGATGCTCACTGGCGAGTAGCCGTATTCAGGTAGGTAGTTACCTGGGGTTCCAGTGGGAAGTCGTGACCAGTAGGGTGCAGTAGGTCTGGTGTGAGGACAAATACTTGCCAAAGACATTGGCTAGTGGTCGCACTATATCGTGAATTGGCAGAAGTTAGAATTCATGGGCCATTGGATCGGGTCCCAGTGGCTGAATGGTATACGAGCTCGCCTTGTAACCAGAAGGTCCTGGGCTCGAATCCCGGTGGGTGCGTATTGCTGAAGAGTCCCAAACTAGGATTAAACAGCTGTCCAGTACTCCCAGGTTTTCCAATGGTTCTCTAACCATTATCAGCTCATGAAATGCTGTAACCAACTTCACTTTTATTCTACAAGAAGTTACTCTTCTGAATAAGACTACTTTCCTCTTTCTTTGGTCACTAAAATGTGTATCTGCAACTTAAATTAGCTTAGCGCATATATGCATACTAAGTGGTTAACTTAAAAAGTGTCCACACTACCGATTCACACAAACATTCGGAGATGCCCACTTAAGCTGTTAGGGCTTGTCATCGTATTGCATACTGTACTTGCTTATTGGTTAGTCATTCTTGGTTTAAAATGCTAATCTTTTTTCTATAGATATTCATATTCTTACATCATTGGAAACAAACCAATTTAGATTACCGCGTATTTTAAGATTAAGGTATAATTGATGTTCACTGAGTTCTACAGACAAAGACAAATAAAGAGAAAACTCTCATTTCTTCACACATATTTGTGCACATTGGTAAATAAATATGTGCTGTTCTAAGAGCTGTAAGGATTTTTTTCTTTCATGATGATGCTAAGCACAGTAATAGTGAATAGAAATGGATTTTAACTGTCTCACTTTCTATTTAGTGTATATACATGTGACGAATAAGAGATTTGAGACGTCTCATAGTGTTTTTTGTTTTGTTTTAATCACAAAAGTAAATATAAGAACGTGTATTATGCAATAATAATTACTAGTAGTGATAGTGATTCTTATAGTTTAAGAGCAAGATCTGCCTATATCTTTTTCTCTCTCTCTTTCTTCACTGTTTCGATAGTAAGATGATATCGATTATTATTGTCTTTTCTTTGATCATAGGTGTCTGCGTTCTATCTCCCGTGTGAAGTGGTATAATAAGGTGAGCAATATTGAGGTTAGGCATTGTTCGAGTGCTAGGTAAGGAGGGGAAATCAATCGACGAGGCTGTGAAATTACATCGACTGAGATGGTTAGGACATGTGTTACGTATGCCTAGTCATCGCCTTCCTCGATAATGGGCAATGTTAGCTGATATAGGGTCAGGGTGGAAAAGAGTTAGCTAGTGGTGGTCAAACGAAAACATGGCACCAGTCAATAAAATCTACAACAGTTAGTCTAAGCCAGCCACGTAGGAAGGTGTAGACTTCCTGGTTGGGTTCCTCGGGACGGTAAAAACTAATGGTTGTAAACAATTGGTGACATGGCTCAAAATCGTTCTCAATGACAGCGGAGATGCATCCACTCCTTGTGACTTACGATTTCCAATGGAACTGTTTTGTTCTTCGTTATTACTATACCTTTGCCTCACACCTCTGTTTACTGTGTATATTATGCATTTCCTTTTACTTTCTTCTCTTGCTTTGTGTGGTACATGGAGTGTGGCGACTTGAACTACCGCACATCGGTGCAAAGTTCTATGTCGAAAACAGACGGACAGTCTTTTTTAATGTTCTCAGGACTCATTGAACTGGAAGTTTACGAAGACAAATAAGAGGGAAACTGGTAAACCTTTTATTGTCATTTTATGACAACAGTTTTATCAACCCTCTATAAGAATCTAATTGTATATTCTAGATATCAGTTATTTCCACTTTTATTCTTTTTTTTGTGGAGAATTTCATCATGAGCAGACATCAGTTAGAGAAAAATTGGGAAACCACCTGGGAGTAGTGCCAAACAGCTGTTTCCTCCGTCCTAGTTTGCGACTCTTCGTCACTTCTCACCCACCACCACTAGGGTTCGGACCAAGGTCCTTCCCGTTACAAGACGGCTAGCGAGCTAGCTCGTAGACCATTCATCAGCCACTAGGACCCTATCCAATGGACAGCCAGCATATGAATTCTAACTTCTGTCAATTCATGACATAGCGGGACAACTTCTCAACTTGCTGTACTCTACTGGTCACGGCTCCCCACTAGAACTACCTATCTGAATAGGTCCAGTCGGTAGTGAGCATCTCGTTGATTTTCAAGTATTGGTTTTGTCAGGATTTCTGTTTGTTTGATTGCTTTTGAGGATTTCATCATGAGCTGACATGAGTTATTTTATATTTTTATTGTTCTACACACTCTCTCAATTTATTCGCCTCCTTAGTTTACTTCTAAATATAAGATTAGAGAGAATGGAATAGCGATGAAAATGGGGAGAAGGCAAACAAAAATAAACAGAGGGAAACAAAATGAGAAAAAATCAATTTATTGAATTTCTTTTTGCATCTTAAGTTTTTTTCTATGAACACTGGAAAGAATGATGCTGTAATCACACACGTTGTTCATTAAGCCAGGAAAAAAATGAAGTGACAGTATATAATGAGATGGCGACAAAAACACTCATAATAATGATAATAATGGTGATGACGATGATGTGGATGGTGTGGATGAGTCAACTTGAGCAATGCAGTAGGTAGAATGTCACAGACACACATACACACACATGCATACACGCACATACATACATACATACATACATACAAATACCAACACTTCATTACTCATTTCTACTCACGTGGCTATTATGAAGTAAAAAAAGGATTTAGTGAGTGAGTGAGTGAATGAGTGACATTGGGGAATTTTTTTTAGACATGATGTAATCGAATTTTTGAAGAAAATTACGACCTTAATTATTCCCTTAGTTAATCAGAAGCAGAAAAAGAAAAAGAGAGAAATCAGCATTCTGAATAATTAATTATATAAGAATATTTACATATATAATAATGTTGATTATAATACATGCATATATATATATAATGAAGATTTCTGATTAGTGTAAATGTGTTAAGGTCATGATTTCAATGGTCTGTCTGAATTACTACTTATTAGTCATTTGAAACCAGACTATTGATTTGGCTATTTATTATTATTTTTTCTGTTTTTGTTATGGCATAAATTCAGAGTGAGGAAGTGGTGAAAGGGGAAGCATAGAATGTGAAATACCTTATTTTTTTTATATTGTGATCTTATTGAATTACTAACAGATCAGTGACACAAATTGCAGAGTCTCCTTATCTGCTGTTAGGTTAATCTGCACGTTCAGTCTCTTTTGGCATGTTGGCTCGTAGGTATAAAGGCTTTGACGATGTCTGAGGATTAACAAAAGATGTTATTTAGCGTATGATGACTGACAGTGGAATTCCGTGTGCATATTTCTTCCTATTTGGTATCTACATTCCCCAGTGAGTGACGATATTTCCACTGAGACTCGAAAGGCACATCCACTGCTAGTGATCATCAAGGGAAGTATTTCTTTATCTTTCATTTCATTTGGTATTCAATAATTTTAGTTAATATTACTCATTACTTGAATGTTTAAAGTTGTAGATGTATCCTAATGATTTTTAATAGTTGGTTTGTGAGGATTAGATTTATTTTTTTACGAGTTGATCACGGATTGATATCAGTTAGAGAACCATTGAAAACCAACACCGGAGTACTGGACAGCTGTTTCATCCTAGTTTGGGAATCATCGGCAGTATGACTCACCCACAGCCAGGGTTCGAATCCAGGACCTTCCAGTTACAAGGCCAGTGAGCTCTTATACCATTCAGCTACTGCGACCCGATTGAATGGCCAGCCAACCCATGAATTCTAACTTCTACCAATTCGTGATGCATTTAGCGCAACCACCAACCAATGTCATCGGTGGGACATCCATCCTCACACTTGACTGGATGGACATCACTGGTCACGACTTCTCACTAGAACTCCAGGAAACTCCGTCCTGTAGCAAGTCAATAACCAGATTTTTAATAGTTAGTTTGACTTAAAGAAGAGTCTGTTTATTTGTGAATAACAGATGACATCTGAAAGTGAAAGGAAAATCTAGTTTGCAGCCCAGATTTAAAAGTGTCCGGGGGATCATATGAAAGGATTATCTTACTGGTAAATCGCAGGCCACTAGTTCGAGTCCCGACACTACCAAGGTTTTCATCCCCCATTCACTCATGACTGATTACATCCACTACAGGCTACCACGTCAGATGGTCTCAGCATCAATCAGACGAATATGAAAGATAACCGTTTTTTTTTCTCGAATGGTCCAAAATCACTGTGTGTCGGTGGCTCAGCGATACAGTGCTCGCCAACCACGCAAGTGGTACGGGGTTCGGTCCCCAGCCGACGCACTCCTTTACCTCACTAAGCCAGTAGTAAGACTGGTAAAGGGTTAAGGTTGGGCATGAGTTTTTAAAAAAAACTCTTAACCAGTATTAAAGTCAGAAAAGCAGAAAACATGAAACACAAATGACAAGTAACAAAGACGCGAACTTCGTTGGGACTTTTAATTTTATCGTTGGTTCGACGTAATGCACCGAAATGTTCTGCTTATGTTAGCGTGTCACCTTCTAGTATTCATGATTCGATGATATTCTGAAGTTAACCTTATGATATTTTGACTGATGGTGGCCAGTAGTGGAATCCAGGATGAGCACTTTGTCTTTTCTGGAACTCATCAGTAGTATACACATGCATCCTATTGGGATTCCACTGTTAGCTGCCCTCAGTAAAAAATAATAAAAATATGTGATATCAAGTAAAAGATAATCTGTGTTAAATAATCCCAACATCATTGGAAGCACCACTATTAGCTAGCTGTTAAACATCAGAAATAATTAGGTTCTTTTTCTAATTATTTCTTTATTAAAGCTTCCAGTTGTGTCATCCACTTTACGGCATAACATAATTTATAAGATTTTATGAAATTATTTCAGTATATTAACCAGTTATATAAATGATTACAGGTGAATGGTGATTATATTCCTAACTGTCTCCAGCTTGTACATTCTGGGAAATATAAACGCATACATTAAAATGTTTTTTTAAGAAGAGGTTATCAATAAGCTGTTTAGGACTATACTGCTTCCATACAAAATGAGGTTAACATTACATGTATATTAATAAAAGAACATCTTCAAGATAAATTCAGTACACAATAAATGGTGAAGTTTCTGTAGAGATTGGGTTGATTTCCTAGATTAGGGTCGCTAGCCCCATACTCAATCTTCCCTCTTTTCTGGGGATAGGACAAGTTAGTAAAGTAGTGAACTCTAGAAGGCTAAGAAGCACCAGCATCCCATATCTCCCAACAAATATACATAGATGGGACAAACTCTAAGTAGACCGTTGAAAAATGGCGCGAGCCAAAGACGTCCTAGAGTGGTGTCCAAATGGGAAAAGACGACTTGGACGTTTTCTGCGAGAATGAGTCACAAATGAAGGCTGATGGGAAGTCGTGTAGCCAGAGAAGTGCTGGTAAGACCATATGTTCCACTGGGAACCGAAGAGAATAATCGTAATAATAATAATAATAATGGTACGTGCACAAACATACTTACCTGGTTAACAATAGTCCAACGTAATGGAAGTATAAATATAGTTAACAGATGAAATTAATGATGGGCAGTAATGAAAATAAAAATAGTTAAATATTAATTAGTTAGTATATTCCATTCAATTTTTCATAAAATGAAATGTTGTTATACATGTATGCTCAGTTTGTCTGTTTACTTTTAAAAACAAATCCAAGTATATAGTGCAAGGGAATTTGAGAGAAGAATGACTAACTAGTTTCTCACCTTTATCTGGCGTATGTCATCATTCTGTGTTGCTATTGTTTTTGTGTTGTTTTTTTGACAATGATTTATTACTCTGTGTTTTTTGTAATCTGAACGATATTTATTTGTTTATTTATTTATTTAATTTGGAGTTCTCTTCCTTTTCTGTTTTTGTAAATCGACGACGTTATTTTATATATGGACAAGAGAATAGAGATTGTAATATATTTACAGTTGTTATAATTGTGATAATTTTGTAAATGGTAGAAACATGATTTAGGTGGCGTTTTTATTATTATTGTTATTATTATTTATTATTATTAAGAAGTTGATGTTGTGATTATTTCTACTACTGCTGTAATTAATATTGTTATGTATTATGATTGTAGTAGTTGTTGTAGTAGTAGTAGTAGTGGTGAATTAGTTATGCAGAGAAAGACATACATCAATCACAGACGACCACACAAACCACCATTACATCTCGACTTCTGTGCACCTTGTTCAATCAGTCTATATATATATTGTAAAGATACTTAGATAGATAGATGGATAGGTAGGGTAGATGGATAGATGGACGTATACAGGATGAATAGAGATGGACATATTACAGATGGATTAGTAGGAGGTAGTGGCAGTTACATACACACACTTACATACAAACGTACATACACACGCACATAGCAATGACTGTCTAGTTAGATGGATAGATTGGTTGTTGGTTGTGTGGATATAAACGACATATGAGATTGAGAA
Organism: Trichobilharzia szidati; assembly: GCA_944472155.2. NCBI lineage: Eukaryota > Metazoa > Platyhelminthes > Trematoda > Strigeidida > Schistosomatidae > Trichobilharzia > Trichobilharzia szidati. The sequence continues at coordinate 77,387,916 of OX235274.1, read as the reverse complement.
AGAAAGTTTATCATTTAGATAGATAGATAGATGGATGGATAGATGAATTATGGGCGGAGTAATTTTTACTCTCCACATACATCTATTTCACTTTTTCATATTATTTTATTATTAGACAGCTGTCTTCAGACAATCTAATTGATGATTGGTTAATATAATCCTCTCTCTCTCTCACACTCATTCACTCACTCACTCACTCCTCGTAGCGTAGTGAGTGATAGAGGGAAGAAAGAGAAAAAAGAATGAAGTGTATTTTTTTCGTTGATATGATTCAAATGACAGGAAATAAACAAAAAACGCTCTCTGTACACGCACACTCTACACACATACACACCACATATATATTGGTCTTTGAATTACGTATATGTATAGACATAGTTGAGTGCCTATCGATAATTAATTTACAACCACAATGATCATAGTTTTGTTGTTGATGTTACTGTGATGAAAGGCTCCTTATTTGGGATTTCTGATCCTATGAAGCTGAATTTGATTATCAAGTAATTACAAATATTTGATAAAAGAATTTTATAAGAAAAATCATGTGAAAGAATTTATGAACTGAAAAAAAGAAGTAACTTGTGACTTTTTGTATTCATCGTCTAAGCTGTAACATCAATTATCTAGTATTGAGGTGGGAAGAAGAGTGAAGGGTGAAGAGAACATTAAATGAGCATGTTAAAATCAATAAACAGTATGTTGTAGTGTAACTTAACACAGAAATATAACTTTATAGTGGTAGTTTTTTTGAATGATCCCTCTTACACGATCTTTTCAGTGTCATCACTGTACCCAACTTGAGGGCCTGGATAGCCTGTGATGTCACTCAATGGCCTCCTTAACATGTGTCCAACCTATCTCCATTTCCTTCTAGTTATTTTTTTAGGCAATGGGTTCGTTGCACTACACGAGTACCTTGATGCTAATGCTTTTTGGCTGACTGATCTTCAGGATGGAGTCAGCGAAGACAGCTGTTGATGAAGGCCTGCAGTAGCCTGTTGGAAAAGCGTTCCGTGAAACCTACTGCAAGTCTCTGAGTTATCTAGGAGCATCGATTTCACATTAATGATGAGATTCGAAATCTAGTTCTTTATATTGAGTGTGTAATTAAGGTCTTTCTTTTCCGATCCTGTCTTTGACAACCTCATCCAAGCCAACTCTTGAGTTGGGACAATGTTGTCTAGATAAGTGAAAGAGTTGACTTCTCTCGAATTTATCTCGTTAAAGGTGATTAATGCGTGTTAGTGATTAAGTGTGTTCATCACTACTGTATCCTGTATGTTCACTTGGACTCCTGTCTTCGCTGTTTACCTCTTATGGTAACCTTCAAGTTTGTGTGACATTAGATATAAATCATTCTCTCAGTCCAGATCTTCAAATATCTTATTGTCGGTCATCCATCAATATCTAAAAGATTTAATTTTATTTCATTTGAAGAAGTATATTTAACAATCCATTCAACATAATCATCACCAAGACCTGATCATTAGCTCCATTTATTGATTCAGTCAGTCAGTCAGTCAGTCAGTCAGTCAGTCAGTCAGTCAGTCAGTCAGTCAGTCAGTCAGTCAGTCAGTCAGTCAGTCAGTCAGTCAGTCAGTCAGTCAGTCAGTCAGTCAGTCAGTCAGCAGAACTATGAGGTGGTAACCTGAATGTCTATGATTTGAATCCTACTACAACAATAAAGGATTTCCTTCCGACTGAATGCATTTACTAGGGGGTAAGCTTGCTTCAAGAAATGTGACATAAACCAGTACATTATCACATTTCACTTGCTAGCTTGTGAAGATATAAATGGAGCAGCGTGAGTTCATTAGTTCAAGTACTGGTTTGCAGGGATTTCCAGAACGTCCTGGTTTTAAACCCCAGTGGGTGTCTACCATTGAAGAGTCCCGAAATAGGACGAAACAGCTATCCAGTATTTCCAGGTTTTCAAGTGGTTCTGTAGCCAATGTCAGTTCATAATGAAATCCTGTAGCTTTCTAAGTTTTTCCTGAAATTCGATTAAGAATGTTTATCCTTCATCATTTCTCTATTTCGTTGTCTTATGCCTCAGGCATCTACTATTAATTGAAATAATAATAATAATTCACTTAGTTATTATTCATAGTTAATTTTAATACTTCTGATAATCCATGTGCATAAAATGATTAGTTTTTTTCTTTATTGTTGTCATTTTACTAGATTATGACATAAAATATATGAGAATTTTGTTTTCACTTACGGAGTCATTAAGAGTAACGTTCAGATTAAGTCTAAAATAGTGAACTCGGTTATTGAAAACGCATTCTTTGTGTCTTGTTTCACAATCTTGTCTTACTTAATAGTAAAATATACTGTGGAATTTTAGACGGCACACGAGAATAATTATGCTCGCTGGAAATTATTAAGAATTTTATATCTATCCAGTCAACACATTTGTAGAATAAAAGGCCTGCAGTATATATATATATATATATATATATATATATATATATTTGAAAATTCCATACTTGTACCAAAAATACGGTGTGGAATCAAACTGTGATCAAAAATGAGAAATAAAAAATTTAGGAAAGGCAAATCATGTGCTGATCAGATTGCAACTCTACGCATCTTCATTATAGAACAAAGCACAGAATGGCAGTCAGACTTCAATCTACCTTAACTTCATCAACTTCGAAAAAGCTTTCGACAGTGTTGACCGAGAAGTAATTTGGAAACTACTTCAACTCTACGGCGTACCTCAAGTCTTTGTCAACCTCATTCAACAAATATTTGACAATGCTACGTGTCAAGTGATTCACAACGGAAAACTCAGCGAGGCGTTCGAAGTGAGTACAGGAGTAAGACAAGGCTGCCTATTATCACCGATGATATTCTTAATTGTGGTGGACTGGATTATGCGTCAGACCGTTGGGGGCGAGGAGTCAGGAATACGCTGGACGACCGATAAGAAGACTCTAGAAGACTTGGATTTCGCGGATGATATATATCTAATGTCACACAAACTCGAAGACTTGCATGCGAAAACCAATAAACTGGCTGAAGAGGCAGCGAAAACGGGACTGCAAGTGAACACAGAGAAGACGGAGGTGGGGAAGATAACCAATCAACAGCAACAGCAACAACAACAACTAGCACCAATCACTATCAACGGGAGATGTTTGACAGAGGTTACTTCCTTCATTTATCTAGGAAGCATCGTTTCAACTGCAGGTGACGGCCTGGATGAAGATCTCAGAGCCAGCCAGAAGTGGAAAGACAAGGCAAACATTTATCCTTCTAAAATCAGTTTGGAAATCTTCTGTTTAACTCAGCCAGCATAAAGAACAAGATTCAGATTTTCAATACAAATCTGAAGTCAATCGGTTCTTCTATACGGGTCAGAAACTTGCACTGCACGACACGGAAAGCATTTTTAACAGGTTGCAAACTTCCAACAACAACTGCCTTCTCTCCATACTGAAGGAAGATAAAATGGCCCGCCAGAAGGAATTAGTAACAAGAATCTCTGACAACAAACCAACCAAGAGCCGACTGTTTAACAAATATATAGGAGAAAATGGAGATGGATCGAGCACACGTTGAGGAGACCATTGAATGACGTTGCGTGCCAGGCCCTCGAGAGGAACACGAATTAGAAGCGACGAGTGTGTCGTCCGAGGGTTAAATGGAGGATATCGTACGAGGAGGAGATGAGGGACTTAGGGCAATCGTATGGTCAACCCAAGAGGTACACGGAGGATAGAACAAAGTGCAAGTATACAGGATTTTCATCATGAGCTGACATTAGTTAGAGAACCATTGGAAAACCGCGAGTACTGGACAGCTGTTTCCTTCGCCCTAGTTTGGGACTCTTCAGCAGTACGCACCCACCGGGATTCGAACCCACGACCTTCTGGTTACAAGGCGAGCTCGTATACCATTCAGCCACTGGGACCCGATTCAATGGCCCATGAATTCTAACTTCTGCCAATTCACGACATAGCGCGATCCCTAGCCAATGTCTTCGGCGAGTATTTGTCCTCACGCCCGACCTGCTGCACCCTACTGGTCACGACTTCTCACTAGAACCCCGGGTAACTACCTACCTGAATATGTTGTTGAAACCCTATGTTCCTTTTGGAACCCAAGGGAATAATAATAATATAATATAATATAATTTTCATTCTTTTATAAACTTACGTTACAATATCAGGTGCTCTACAACTGATGAAATGAACTCTTGAAGTAAAATGATACCAATTTGTGCTACAAATTTGCTCTTTATTGCTCTATCGAAATTTGTTCTTTCCGTTAGTTTGCTAATCAGAAATACCTTTGTCTCTAAAATAAAAGTATCACTAAAGTTTGAATAGCTAAATGTTATGTTTTTGCTTGTGAATTTATCCTTTTATTTTCTTAATTGCACTATAATTATTTTGATTGACAGATTGATGTACAATTAAGAAGAAGGAATGAATATAAAAAGAGGTGAACAGATTGAAGGTAACCTCAGAACAACAAGAGCAGTGCTGATTGTTAAATTAAAGTCCCACCTATTCATCATTTGATAAATTAGGAGACCAGGTTTCTAGTAGAGTTTTCATTTAATGTATCCACTGTCAGTTGTCTTCCTTTCTAATAGTAAACAGTATCTATGATAATGTTAAAACAAAGTGATTACATAACATTTGTTAATGACTATACAGTGTACAAGTTGGTTTCCTTGACACATCCATCCTAACAACTGATTTAAAAAGCTATGCAATTAGTTCTCTTTCCTGTTATTTCTACACACGATTTCCTAAATTATAATTATCGAAGGTTTCGTGATATTTTCAACTTTTAATTTTATAAAAAAAACGAGACGTTTTAAGTTTGTTTTCAATCGGATATAGTCCAAATTCTCACAAATTGACACGTGCAGCAGTGAGTGAATGTGAGACTAGGGGGGAGTTAGCATGTATGAATTCATTAAAAACAAAGGTGTTAAGATAATTATTTTTGAATAAATTAGATGTGCTTTGTGAGCTAAATAAAGCATAATTAAAATAGTATCTAGGCTTAAAGTTTAAACTTTGACCTGAAATCAAAATAAAAGATTGACAGAATTTGTCTAGAGTTAAAAAAAGAGAAAAGAATAAAGCTCAGACAGAAAACTTTCAGTGAAACTTATTTTATTTTTTATACGTCGAGGGTTCAGCGGTAGAACTCTCACCAACCATGCAAGTGGAGTCTGGAGTTCAAGACCTGGACGACGCACGCCTAAACCTCACTTAGCTGATAGTAAGCCAGGTAAAGAGGGAAGGTTGGGCATGAGGCTAGCAACCTTACCCCGTAAAAATTAATAACACTGTTACCGAAACTTCAAAGCTGAAGCTTGAAGCCCTCTATGTTCCACTGGGAACGTAAAGGAGTCAAATTTTAAACAAAATTGTATATTCTGAATAAAGATCGATGGACTACTTGTTGTATGCTTTGTGTACATTTTGTCCTATACTCAGATTTCATCAAAATAAGAAAGATGAAACTTGATAAGTCACTGCTTGCATATTTCAAACCTTAAAGTCATAACATAATTTCAATCAATAGTTCAGGATTTTTATATAGTTTATCAAGTATTTATTTACAAGTGTTACAGTGTGAAGTTACTGTATCCTCTTGAAGGATGGCTTAATGCTTTTCAGACTACTTTTAAGTGTGAATGAAACGCTTTTACTAGTAGCCATTTCATCATCATCTTATGAAATTTCCAATCAAAATTCGTCGACTAGCAAAGATGACTCATCTTATTAGGGTTTATCTTTACGTGTTTCACTATCTTCCCTATGTTCTGATAATCTTATTAACTCTATTCAATTGCCTTGACCTATGGACTTGACCTCGCAATTATTGCATAATATCTGTTAAATGTTACTTCGAGAAACATATGGAAGGCTTTACATGTTTCTTTTTGCATGACACAACTGTGGAAGCCTTGAGTTCTCTGTAAAAATTATTTTATGAATGATTATTGGATTTTATGAAGTCTTGAATAGTCAATAGTGCCTCTTGTGTGCTTAATTCAGCTAAGGCTTCTGGTTTATTAACTAAATTGATGCCTCTGTTACTTGAAAACCTGATTATATTCGCTTCCAATGATACGGGACAAAATGGTCGAAAATCTAGATATTTCATATTTCTTGTGGACTCTAGGCTATATATGCATATTAAGCTACCGTTTTGTTTTATATTGGCAGTATCTGTGACGAAAGCGTCGGTGGTGCAGCAGAAAAATGTTGGCGAACCACGTACGTAGTCCGGGGTTCAAATCTCGACCAACGCACACCTAAACCTCACTTAACCGGCAGTAAGCCATGTAAAGGCCGAAGGTTTGGCGTGAAACCACTGCTACTGAAACTTCAATGCTCTATCTAGTGTAAAGCCTTATGTTCTATTCGGGATGCAAAGAAATAAAATCAATAGAAAAACTTTGTGACGGGGATTTTATTGTAGTGAGATCAGAAAGTATCTATAGTTTCTTAAAAATAAACTTTGTGATAGAAGATATCGATTTTACTTCAGTATTAGATAATGATCATGGACAATTACAACTACTCACACTACTACTACTATTATTATTTCTTTTAACAGAAATGACTTAATTCAGTTTTAGATTTTCCCATCGATTGATTTGACCGAAGTGATCGGTCTCAGGTTGACATGTCGGCTTCTTGTGCAGATGCTTCGACGATGTCTGGGCATGTAATTAGAAGTCAGCTGGTGGATGGCAACTAACAGTGGAATCCAAGATGCACAGTTCGTCCTATTTGGGACTCATCAGACAACTGTATGTACTTGCATTCTGCAGTGAGTGATGATGTTCCTCGCACCGAGGCTCGAACCCAGTGCTCATAGTTTCAAACGCCAAAACGTCATCCACTAGACCACTTTGTCACCGGGTTCTGCGAAATTCAGACACATCAAGTTGACGAGTCCCGAATAGGACGAAATGTGCATCCTGGATTCCACTGCTAGTCACCATCCACTAGTTAACTTCTAAGAAATGACTTAAGTCTCAGTAATAAGAGTTTCGCACATCTGCATTTTTTCATACACTCTTCAAAACTAAAATTATTATACAGTCCAAAGATCATTCTTTTTAAAACGCTGAAGAGAGAGGAAAATTAAGATTTATGCAAAGTAGAAGGCATGAATAAAAAAAAGTAAAAAACGAATCAACTGAGACTTGTTAAATATTCATCGATAACATTTAATTTTAATTTTTCATGTGAATTAATCAAGATAGTCATTTGGGTGTAGAGTGGTATGCGATCTCCTGATAACACCACTAAAAATAATAATAATTATGATATTAGTGACAGAGGGCTATTTTTGCACGAGTTATGCTTTCATATAGGGAGGAAATACTCGAAGTACAGGGCAAAAACGCGGATAAGTTAATTGTCACAGCTCTTGTATATACCCTAAAAGTATTCTTTATGTCATACAAAAGTGAGGAAAATTTTATTTTTTCTAGATTTTCAATACTTGGTTTGTAAGGATTAGATTTCTTTCTACGAGTTAATCACGGATTGATATCAGTTAGAGAACCATTGGAAACCAGGTAGTAGTGAACAGCTGTTTCATCCTAGTTTGGTAGTCATCGGCAGTACGCACCCACCACCACGGTTCGAACCAAGGACCTTCCGGTTGCAAGGCAAGCTGGCTCGTATACCATTCAGCCACTGGGACCCGATTCAATGGCCAGTCCATGAATTCTAACTTCTACCAATTTGTGATACTTAGCACGACCACCAACCAATGTCATTGGCGTGACATCCATCCTCACACTTGACTGGAATGGACCTTACTGGTCACAACTTCTCACTAGAACTCCAGGAAACTCCATCCTGTAGCAAGTCTAGATTTGTTTCTCATTTATATGGCTTAGGATATTTAGTTGACTGGTGGAATACAATGCACAAAAAGGAATTTAGATTTGTTAGAATAAGTTGAAATAAATATCAGTGGTGATTCTTTTTTCCCCATTCCTATAGCTTACGAGTGGAATATAGGCCTTCATACTTTGAAGTTTCAGTAGCGATGGTTGTAACGGAATAATTGTTTGGGAAATCCCTCCTCACTGATCTCATCAAAGCATTCATCCTTATTGAAATGTTTCAAGTGACTCTGTAATCACTGTCTGTTCTTCTTCTAGACTGTTGATTTGGTACTAACTACTTGTCTTTGTCTCATTTTAATCTCTAATTTTAATGCTTCTCTTTTTGATTGTGAGAAATATTGATAATGTTTTGTTGACTACGATTTTGTTTGAGTGAATCAAAGTCATTCTGACCTCGGATTATCTGTGAGAAGTATTGGTGTGTGATTCTTGGGGGCAGAGTTTTGAACCCACCTTTTTGGGAATATGCTACTTCATTCTAAGTACTTGTTTTATAATTAGAAAGTTACTTTGTCTGTATATCTACCTAATGGCACTTTTGAGTTAATTTCGAGTTTTTGATATTATTGTCACTGAACAGAACCATAGATCTAACCATGAATAATCGTCTTTTGTTGTCTCTGAAGCGTTTTTTGGTCTGTGTGTCTCTCAAGGAAGTCTTGTCAAGTGTACAGTAGGATGTAAAGATCGATTTCCTGAGCTCCAACCACAAGGAATTAACTTTTGTTCGTGAAAGTGGCATTGTTTTATGGTATAAAATGGACTCACACGAAAAACTTGGAGGATCTGGACTTCGCCGATGATATATGTCTGATTTCCCACAAACTGGAAGATATGCAAGCGAAAAGCAACAAGTTGGCAGAAGAAGCATCCAGAGAGGATTGGACTTCAGGTGAACATAGAGAAAACAGAGGTGATGAAGATTCCTGGACAAGAACAACAACCACAGACAACGATCAGCATAAATGGGAGGAACCTGAAAGAAACAACCTCGTTTACCTACCTGGGAAGCATCGTCTCAACTACAGGCCGACGGAACTGACGAGGATATCAAAGTAAGAATTGGAAAAGCAAGACAAGCTTTCACTTCTCTCAAGTCTGTGTGGAGGTCAACAGCACTCAGCATCAAAAATAAGATCCGAATTTTCAACTCCAATGTGAAGTCAGTGCCACTCACTATACGGATCAGAGACTTGGCCAGCGCGTCATAAAGAGCATCTCAAACAAACTACAGACCTTAATTAAACAGTTGTCTTCGCTCAATACCACTCAAGATCAGATAGCACGACAGAAAAGATCAGCAACAGGGATCTCTGACAATGAGCGAACCAACGCAGCAGGAACCGATTGTGAAACAAATATGCAGGAAGAAATGGAGATGGATTGGCTGGTCATACTCTGAGGAAACCATCAAGTGACATCACTAGACAAGCCAATGCTCGAGTGGAACCCGAAAGGGAAGCGGCGAGTTGGTCGTCAATGCAAAGGTGACTTGGAAGAGGTCGTGCGAAGAGGAGATGAAAACGTGTGGACAGACTTGGAGCCAGGTGAAGACTCTAGCAGAGAACCGAACTCAATGGAGACGCACGGCTGAAGCCCTATGTTCCTGTAGGAATTAAAGGATACAATAATAATAATAAATAATAATGCCAGCCTCACACTCAATCTTACCTCTTTCCTGGGTTTACTATCGGCTAGTGAGCTAGGTGAAATTTAGGAGTAAGAGTGAGTCAGCCAGGAGTCGAATATTGTCCTGTCAAGTGACTGGCAGGTAATCTACCACTGAACCACCAACACATTATTCTCCAATACATTCGCCTAATATAGTTTCAATAATTTATTTACTTTATTTCAAACTTTCGTAATCGATTATGCGACCTCAAATTGGTAAAATGAGTATACTTTCGCGATACTGATAGTACTAACCAAAACTTGTCGAATTTCAAGTCATCTTATGTTCATTTTAATCATTTGAAATACAAAATAAATCTGAATCCAGGTTCTAGTTTTACCAGTGAACATTTTGAAAGCTTCTGCTATTCACACAGTTATAAGATATATTCATTCAAATCAATGCACACACTCTTTAGTAGGTGGTCTTCTGCAGAATTAATATAATATCAAATCGAAGACAGAAGACATGTCAAAATATCTACAACTCCTGGAAGCAACTATTGCACACTCATGCTTAGATGTCAAATTTTTTGGAAAAACAGTAGAGCAGTAGTCATTAAATTAGAATGAGTTTGTTTTGAATGTACACTCAGGAATAGCAGACGTTCATGACATTTATTGTGGATAAAGAATGAATGAATGAATTAGTGGACCAATGACACACTGTTACCAGTTGACAAAAGAAGTGGTTACCAGTGAGGTGCAATTAGATGTCACGTGTGTGGGTGAATGTCCCATCAACGACAATGGTTGGGGTCGCGCTAAATCACGAATTGGTAGAAGTTAGAATTCCTGAGCCATTGAATCGGGTTCCAGTGGCTGAATGGTATACGAGCTTGCCTTGCCAGAAGGTCCTGGGTTAGAACCCTAGCTGTGGGTGAGTGCGTACTGCTGATGATTCCCAAACTAGGATGAAACAGCAGCTGTCCAGTACTCCCTGGTTTTCAATGGTTCTCTAACTGATATCAGTCCGTGATCAACTCGTAAAACATAACTAATCCTTACAAACCAAACTAAAGAAAATTATTCTGATGCTCGCTAGTGACTTGCTACAGGTTGGAGCTTCCTGGAGTTCTAGTGAGAAGTCGTGACCAGTGAGGTCCAATTAGAAGTCACGTGTGTGGATGGATGTCCCACCGACGACAATAGTTGGGGTCGCGCTAAAATCACGAATTGGTAGAAGTTAGAATTGAAGAGCCATTGAATCGGGTCCCAGTGGCTGAATGGTATACGAGCTTGCCTTGTAACCGGAAGGTCCTGGGTTCGAATCCCAGTGGGTGCGTACTTCCGATGATTCCCAAACTAGGATGAAACAGCAGCTGTCCAGTACTCCCTGGTTTTCAATGATTCTCTAACTGATATCAATCCGTGATTAACTCGTAAAACAAATAAAAAGAAGTATAGTTGAAAATGTACACCATACTTTTAAAATACAAACTTATACATACCGAGATCACATTAAGATAATTAAAAATCATATTACTACATGTAACACAAGTCAAAGAATTCTAAACTTTAGAAGAACATAAGGATTTAGCAAAAATTAAGGCAGTTGACAATTTTATTCATTTAAACATCATTTTGATACTGGATACTTTAAAATCATTCAGGAACAAATGGATGAGCTAAGACCATGTAGAATTAATCTAGCCCTAGGCTCATAATTTTTTTCAAATATTGGTTTTGTAGGGATTTTTTGTCTGATTGGTTGGAGGACTTCATCATGAGCTGACATCAGTTAGAGAACCAGTGGAAAACCTGGGAGTATTGTCAGGCATCTGTTTCATCCTAGTTTGGAGGGTGTGTACTGATGAAGAGTCATAAACTAGGCTGACGAAACAGCTGGCTGTCCCATACTCCCAGATTTTTCAATGGTTATCTAACAGATGTCATCTCATGATGAAATCCTCCAACCAATCGTCATTTATTGTTGTCAATCTTCACGTAAATGAAGTCAACATTTCTATGTCAGAACGTGAAATTGGCTATAGTGGTATGTTTATTGATTTCAAATAGGATATTCTGGCTTTATTGCCTCCACAGGATACTTAATTAGTGAATAATCTTTATCCAGTAAGGCTGAACAAAAACACCAGCGATATATAAAGTTTAGGGGATAGTTTACGGCCGTGACTGATGTCTACAGATGCACAGGTCACTTTAAAGTTTTAGAAAACTTACTCACATGTTTCCTTTTAAAAGAAGAGGCTTTCGGAGAAGAGCTACTCTTTTCAGTGAAAACATTCTCAAGTTTTACAGTCACATATGTATACTAAATTCTCTTAGCAGCAAAAAGAATATTTCCCAAGATGTATCATTAGAATTGTAAATTTTAGATAACAAATTACGTAACACAAGAGGCATTAATCGGGTAGAAACTGAAATAAAACTCAAATTAGTAAGTTGAATGACGTAATATAATATAACTGACTGCATCATTATGTGTTATTTCAAATAAACTTGTCTAACGCGGAACTGAGTAGATTTCAATTAAGGCTGAACCAGAGTTAAGCTAACAACAGTGGTAATAAGGGGTAGAAATTTAGTAGGGGGTGAGGGAAGAAAATCGTACCATTAAAAAACAAAACGAGACAGATAAGGTTTAGCGACTGAACAGACTTCTTCTACATGCGTAATTCAGGATTCAGTATGTGAGCTGTCGTCATCTCTGTAGTTTGAAGAACTTTCATTCATACCCTTTTAGCAAGATTCCCACGTATTCTGTAGATGACTTCAAAAGTTTCTTGAGGGTGAGCTTGGTGTCCAGATTTGATCAGGTGTTCCAGGATAGAGCTGCGGAGGGATCTTTTTTAAAATAGTGGGGGGTAAGTGGTAGGTAATACTTTTGGATAGCAAACTCTGGGTACTACCGACATACCTAACTCCACAAGAGTAGGTGAATTGGTAGATACACATTGATGAGGCCAGAAGTGGTAGCTTATCCTTCACGTTCATGCGATTCATCGGTTTTGTGGAGAACTCAGTCAAAGTTGAGCCTCAAGCAAGGTTTTCTTCAGTGAACAAGACAGGCGGTTTCTCAGTATTTCCGCCCATGAGTCTTTATTGAAATATGGATTGAGGTAGAGTAGAATTTTTGGAGCAGAAAGTGTAGACGGATTTAATGGTTTAGGTTTCATGCATTTTGTGAAGAAACATTCGGGGTAGCCATTTCCAAGGAGGATTCTTTTCAAAGTGCTCAACTTCTCTTCCATAGTATCAGGGCTGAAAATACCTGGATTCTGTGGCTCACTGAACGGATCAGGTTTCGTTTAGTATATGGAGGCACTCAGCTGTGAAAGTTAGTAAGTTGTCTGTTCCACATCGACTTTCTGAAAAAAGGGATCTTTTTAATGTTCAGTCTTGTTCACGTCTTGTTAGTTGAATGTCTAAAAAGTGTATTTTTGAGTCGGACTCCTTTGCCTAATGTGTTTTGGATTACAGGGTGGCAGCTGTTGAAAAAATTGAGTTTCTACCCGGTAAGTTTTTTCTGTATTACGTAGCAGTTTTCGAAAACTTACGAATTTAATGACATATCTCTGGAAACAATCCTTTTGTTGCTACTATATATATACTTATATACGATTGTAAACCTTGAGAGTGATATTACTGAAAACAGTAACTCTTCACTGGATAACAATATTAAACGGTTGCTAAGTGAGAATGGTTATCCCGAAAAGTTTATTGATAAGAATATGAATCTAAAACGAAAACAATCCAAGATACTAACAGTTCCAAAGAAAGCCTTGTTCTTACAGATGCAGTTCCTAGGAGAAAACACAAGTGAGATACTAACACATCGCCTCAGAAATGCGGTAAAAAGAGCATTCCCTGCTGCTCAATTATGCTGTACCTTCAAAACCACTCCTCTTCTGAGTTCGGGAATAAAAGACAAACTGCCTAATTTCGCCTCTTCCATGTGTATATACCAATTTAACTGCTCCTGTGGAGCCAGTTACATAGGCCGTACAATTAGGCATGTTTCTCGTCGAATTTCCGAACATCACCCTGCCTGGTTAAGCAAAGGTCAAACAAAATCTATTCGCAGTGCTATTCTGGCACATCTTGTGGAGACAGAACATAAGATTGACGTTAATCATGCTTTCAGGGTCATTTACCGCATACCTATGAATCTCAGTTTCGCTTTAAGAGTTCGACTTCTAAATATTGCTGAGGCTGTGGGGATTCATATTAATAAGCCTAATTTATGCACCCAAAAGAAGTTAGTCCAGTCATTATCATTACCTTGGCCATCCAGGTTTGAATAATCCAGAATTTTTGTGAAATTTCCCTAATTTTAGTTGATATTCTATTCGCTGTTGTATCTTTATTATTATTATTATTATTATTATTATAATTTAAGCATCTTTAATGAACTGCAATAGCATTGACCATACTTTACAAATCGATGTTATTTAAAAAAACGCTAATATTGTTATTAACTACTAATTTAAAATATTCTATGTATATAGACATATATATATATATAATTGTAGAGCCAGAAGAGGAATTTATCGAAAAGTATATTCTTTGCTCGATTATTTTGTTTTTATAGATGTCTGAATGAACATTTTTGCAATATTGAAATCTTCACTGGATGTCTCATCTTACATATGACATAATGATGATTTTTAAATTTCCTGTTACATATCATATTTTATGAATGCAAGACGATTGCAAAACAGATTTCTTCTTTCAGGGGATAGAACTTAAACTCACAATGATTGAAACTGATCCTGTGAAATGAGTTCATGTCTTATATTTCATAAAAATATTCATTGGATCTCCAAATTTTGTGAAAAGTTCCCGGCTGACTGATTTTCAGTTAATCACCTACCCGGTGATTTCAGTGTTTTAACTATAGTGAAGTTTGATGGATTTCTCTGTTGAGTAAATCCTTATCAGAGGTATGCAACCTAAGAATACTGATGAAACAATTATCACATTCAAAAATTTAAGAAAATTATAAGATAAAGTGAATATAAAGAACTGTATTAAGCTATTTTAGATTCTTAGATTAATTGATTGGACTGAAGTGCTCGGTCTCAGGTTGACATGTCGGCTTCTTGTGCATATGCTCCAATGATGTCTGGGCGAGTAATCATAAATTAATTGGTGGATGGTGACTAGCAGTGGAATCCAGGATACCACACATTTCGTCCTATTTGGGACTCGTCAGCTAACTGCATGTACCTGCATTCCGAAGTGAATGATGATGTTCCCCGCATCGAGGATCGAACCCAGTACCCATAGTTTCAAACGCCAAAGCTCGGTGAGGGGAACATCATCAGCCACTGTGGAATGCAGGTACATCCAGTTAGCTGACGAGTCCCAAATAGGACGAAATGTGTGGTATCCTGGATTCCACTGCTAGTCGCCATCCACCAATTAACGTGTAACTGTAATAAGCCTCTAAAATCTCCCTCAATCAGGTTCAAAGTCTGGGTTTTGCATTTCGTCATATTTGAGAATCGTTTCCAGATGCACCTAAAATCCTCAGTGAGTGATAGGGACTACTCACCCTCCATTACTCAATTGGAACTGCAGGTATATGCACCTGAAAAGTTCCAAATACGTGCAAATGAGCATCCTAGATTCCACTGCTAGTCATCATCCACAAAATAGATATCATGTGAATCCTCAGATAACATCTAAGGGTCCATACTAAGAGCCGATATATCAACACCGACCGAACATTTCTGTCCAGTATAATCAGTCAACGGGAAATACAAAACTAACTACAACAGAGAGTGACTAAATATATTCTAAAAGTGTATATTACTTAATACGCGAGGCATAAATCTACATTTGAGAAGTATTCAATAAATAAATAACCGATTACATTCATGTTTTTGGATTTCGTTTAATAGAACCTGGCAATAGTAGCGATTATTTTAAGATAGGAAATTAATTGACATAGTTATTTGTTTTGGCATTACAATAATTGATAGGATAGTTAGTATAGTAATTATGATTTATCATAATAATTCGCATTAATCTTTGTTTCATCAATTTTACTGGAAGCAATTTCTCATAATTGGCGTATTTATGTCACCATCACGATTACCATCATCATTGTAAATGTCAGTCAATATCAAAATCATCATTAGGAACATGATATTAACATTTAGCGATTATTGGCAAGTGAACTAATTAATTCCCTTTAAGCGTGATATCCACTTAGGTAATTAATAATCACAACATTTGAGATAATGAAGAGGTGAATGGAAGAAAAATGGGATACACTTCCCTAGTTTATAACATTCATACAATGTGGACGGAATCTCAGAGCTATTCAGCGGCATCGAGCGGAGCATAGCGTCGACCGTGAGTTAATTTGGTAACTACTTCAACACAGAGTGACCAAAACCTTTATGAACGTCATTCAACAGCTCGATGATAATGCCGCATGCAGAGTAATTCACAGAGGACAGCTGAGTGAAGCCTATGAAGCAAAGACAAGAGTGAAAACAAGACTGCCAACAATCGATGGTGGTAGTTCTCATTGTGCTGGACTTGATCATGCGGTAAACCAGGGGGGGGGCCAGGAATACGAGCATATGCTAGGCCTACAAGAAGACACTGGAGGATCTGGACTTTGCGAATAATTTATGTCTCACGTTGCGTAAACTAAAAGAAATACAGGTACAAAAACCAACAATTTAGCAGGAAAGACGGCTAAAACAGGACTTTAGGTGTTAAACACAGAAGACAGAGGTGATGAATATACTCCACCGGTGAAAATAAACACCGATTGCCACTAATGGGAGAAGTTCAAAGGAAGTTGTCTATCTGTCACTTACTAAGCTAAGTAGAATCGTTTTAATAACAGGTGACATAGATAAGAAAATCGAAGGCAGGAACAGAAAACCAAAACAGACTTCCATTACCCTGAAATCAGTGCAGAATAAGGAACAACATCCGAATTTCATACATCAGAGTAAAGTCAGAGCTTCTTGGAGCATCACCAAAAGCATTCGCAAAAGACTGTCTTTGCTCTGTACTAAAAAACAGATGGTCAGAAGAGATTAACAACAAGAGACTTAGGTAGGCTACAAACCAAATAAGATTGACCGCCCAATAAATATGAAAAAGGAAATGAAAATGGATTGGGCACATAGTGGAGATCGTCAAGTGAAATCAGGCTCAGTGCAAACACTTGTGTGGGACTTGGTCGGGTCCAAAGGTGACATGAAGGCCTATGAGCTACCATAGACCCAACTAAACAGGACTCCAGGAAACCTATTGAATTGGTGATGTGCTGGTGAGAGACGAATTTTGCAGATACTGTTTAACATTCTTTTTTCAATCCAAGTAGAATATAGAGCCTTGAAATTTCAGTGGTCATAGCAATTTAACCGGGTGACGGTGCCACTCAACCTTCCGAATGTTTTCTTTCTTTGCAGTAGTGCCGTTAAGTGGCTTTTTATTATCCCTATTATGCTACTATCTATAATTAACTAAATCCTGAAATTTATTCCCATCGTTGAACAAGACATTCATTCTGTCCATGTAGTCTGCCATCTTCTTAGTTATTATCTATGAGCTTTAGTCCCACTTGGTTCCCAGTTATCTCAAGTTTTTGAAAAGTTTCCTCTGGCTTCACATCAAGTTTTCCCCATGTATATTTGTCACATTGATCAACAAGTATGGTTTTAAGCATTTCAAACTCTTCACTTTATGAAGCTACCAGTTCGTTGGACCTTGTTTGCAAGTACGCTAACTATAATCGCCTATGTTAACAATAGTGTAAATGTTATCTAAGAAACATCGTTTCAAATACAGACGGAAGGGATGAAGATATCAAAGCCAGAATCGGAAAGGCAAGGTCCTTCTCATCACTCTGAAACCAGTTTGGAAATCTTCTGCACTCCTCAGAATACAGAATAAGGTTGGGATTTTCAAAACAAATATTGAGTCAGTCAGTTCTTCAGTATGAGTCAGAAACTTGGCGTGTAGGTAACGAAAAGCATTCCCAAGAAGCTACTGCAGTTGCCTCCGCTTCATGTTGAAGATCAAATTGCCAGAAAAAATTAGCAACAAGAAACTATGAGAACAAACCAACCAAGAACCTATTGCTCAACAAATATTCTGAAGAGAACGGGATTGGATTGGCCACATACTAAGGAGACCGTCGAATTAAGTCACACGCCAGGTCCTTGAGAGGAACCTGAATGGATAACGACGAGTGGGGAGTCCAAGGGTGACATGGAGGAGATCGTAAGGGGAGGAGATGAGAGACTATGGGCAATCGTGGGTTCAGCTAGAGAGGACCACAGAGAATAAGAAAAAGTGGAGACGTGCTGGTGAAGCCATTTGTTCCACTCGGAACCCAAGGGAACAATAATATACAGTAATAACAGTAGTAGATACGAGTGACTAATGTTCGAACAAATTCATCACAGATGACTAGTCCTTCTCTTTTGATATTGATTTCTTTCCTTTCCTAACTTCACTTCAAAGCTGTACAGTGATAAAGTGTTATAAAAGGTCCTATAAACACCTTTAAAGGTTGGTTGTTAGTATCATTTGGCAATGTAACACATGAAATTACATATCAGTAAAAGTAATGAATAAATTACGAAGGTTATTTAAGCAACCTTACGTAACCCAAAAATATTAGGTAATGAATTTCACCCAAAAATGATTGTCATCAATAACTACAAGCGCTTAGAAACAAGGACACTGTTCATGGGAGTTGAAGATTCACAATATGGATAAGGTATATTTTAAAGTTAAGAGCATGAAAGCGGACTACATACAAGATTCTTGTACAAATACGACATCGACATAGTGTTTACGTAATATATCGTTTCCTAATGTAAATATTTTGAAAGAGTTATGAATTCTATCCTAATATGATTATTTTAGTGCTGGCTAACGAAATTAATTTTCTACCTATTCAAATATCTTTTTGTATCATATACATATGTACAAAATGTTTTGGCTGCCCTGTCGTGACTTTGAAGGGTCCTTCGTATGGAGGACTGAGGGATGGATGTGTTTTTTCACATCTCACTCATACATAGGAGCAGGAATCCAAGTCCTGGGTTATATGTATACCACTCCTGATTATTCCCGTAAGGGAATCGGCCGTAAGTTAGCCATTTGTAGTTGAAGTCTGTCAACATATGTGGCCTGGTCAAGTTTATTCTTATCTGCCCTAAGACTAACAAAATCGCTAGGGAGTCATATAGTAGTTCCGAATGTCATTTTCGCAGCTGGACATTGGGCTTCAGTCTTGACTAATGTTCGGATATTAGACATCACCACTGGTAGGAATTCTGTCCAGTGAGTTGGGTTACAGTGAGATGCAGTCTTCAGTTGTTGTTGTTAAAGCGTTCTATCAACCCATTAGCTTGAGGATGATATGCTGTGCAGTGGTTTCTGTGTGACCTGAGGAACTTCAGCTATGATTCGACTTGAGCTCCTTTTTCAGCTGTTGGTACTGCTTTCGTCGTAATACTGGTAAGTAGTGAAGCTGCCGGGAAACTGGTTACCCTGTGGATGCATGTGAATATGCAAGTATCTTTGTGTAATATATGTATCCTATATTTTTCTTTATTGGACGACTTATATATGGATAAAGGACTAATTCAAAACGAGTATTAGTTAGGTACAAATTATAGTAGCACTTGCACAAGAAAAGTTAACTATCAGGACTTCTTGTCTCTTTTTGTGTGTTTAGATAATGTAAAGACACATGCACAGATTAGTAGTGCATCCATTGACTGTGACTTTGAATACGAATACCTAAATTGGCTTACAAGCACGTATGTGTATTTGTCAACTGGATAATTAGACGTTTTTAAACTAGTGGTTACTGTGGCAAAACACCCAAAAAAGCCACAGTATGATTTACTTGTATGAAAGCAATTGTATTTCGTCTGATGAACACTATTTATATATATATATACGTGCATATTTAATCTCAAAAGTACAATTTTTTCAAGGCCAAAACAAATAAAAAAGCACACACACACACGAGAATCCAACACAGAGAGACAATATATATAAATGCTGATTGTTGGCATATTTTAATCCTGTTAATTCCAATATAAACCACCCACCCTACCCCTACCCCCAAAAAACAAAAACTTTCTCCTTCTTTTTTTATTCATGGCACGTTAAACTTTCACTTGACATTTGACTTAAAACTGACAGAATCTATCCAAGCTGTAATAACAAATATCAACCAGTAAATGACAGCTTGTGTCTTATTCTTAATAACCAATTTTGATATATCTCTATACACATATTAACGCATTTCACTGTCTGTCTGTTTGTCTCTCTATCTGTCTGTCTGTGAGTCTGTTTGTCTCTTTTTACAATGTATACTTAACCATGAAAATATCAGAAATTTTTCCTTTTTTTTTTCTTCTTTTATCAAAATATATTTCACTTCAGAAACAACCATGAAAATGAAATGAAAAAAAGAAAAGAGAAACGGAAGGAGAATAAATCTTTGAATTTGTAAACTAGAAAATCAACCATTTAAATTTTTATTGCAGGTTATAAGCCTTAAGCCTGGAATAGTCAGTGTATGAGGTGTGCATGTTGAAACGAGTATCAGCACCACTATTTTTTTTCACACAGAGGATGTTTGTCAGTGTCAGTTAGTGAAAATGCCTACAATTGATAAAGTTGTTGACTGAGATACAACACTAGAAGAGATGTGACAATCTCGAGTATCCGCATAGATAGATCAATGAGAGAAGTTGTGACCAACAGAGTCTACTAAGTCGAGTAAGAGTACAGTTACTGGCATATGACACTGACTGACGTTTGCCCTGTGTATCCCGAAATGGCAGAAATAGGAATTCATGGACTGTTGGATTAGGTATTGGTGACTGAATGGCCTATGAGCTCGCCTTGTGATCAGCAGGTCCTCAGTCCGAACCCTAG
Organism: Trichobilharzia szidati; assembly: GCA_944472155.2. Taxonomy (NCBI): domain Eukaryota; kingdom Metazoa; phylum Platyhelminthes; class Trematoda; order Strigeidida; family Schistosomatidae; genus Trichobilharzia; species Trichobilharzia szidati. The sequence goes on along the minus strand of OX235274.1, from coordinate 77,367,431 downwards.
TGCGTGTGTACCGTAGCTGCAATCTACGAATGTTTGGCATGCGATTCGTCCCCGCCAAATGCAAGATGATGTTACAGGATTGGACTACACCGACTCCTAGATTAGAAATAGGAAGTGAAGTGGTAGAGCACGTTGACCGCTTCACTTACTTGGGAAGTACCATCAGCCCCAACGGGTTGATCTCTGACGAAATCTCAGCACGGATACAGAGGGCTAGTTTCGCATATGCCAGTTTACGCCGTCTCTGGCGTATACGTGATATCCGACTATCGACCAAAGGGCGGGTGTACTGCTCAGCAGTCCGCTCCGTCCTCCTTTATGGCTGTGAGACCTGGCCATTGAGAGTGGAAGACATGAAAAGATTAGCTGTCTTTGATCATAGGTGTCTGCGTTCTATCTCCCGCGTGAAGTGGTATAATAAGGTGAGCAATATTGAGGTTAGGCGTCGAGTGCTAGGTAAGGAGGGGAAATCAATCGACGAGGCTGTGAAATTACATCGACTGAGATGGTTAAGACATGTGTTACGTATGCCTAGTCATCGCCTTCCTCGACAATGGGCAATGTTAGCTGATATAGGGTCAGGTTGGAAAAGAGCTAGCGGCGGTCAAACCAAAACATGGCACCAGTCAATGAAATCTACAACAGTTAGTTTAAGCCAGTCACGTAGGAAGGTGTAGACTTCCTGACTGGTTGGGGTCCTCGGGACGGTAAACACCAATGGTTGGAAACAATTGGTGACATGGCTCAAAATCGTTGTCAATGGCTGGCGCAGATGCATCCACTCCTTGTGACTTATGATTTCCAATGAAACTGTTTTGTTCTTCGTTATTACTATTCCTTTGTCTCACATCTCTGTTTACTGTCTCTAATATGCATTTCTCCTACTTTCTTCTCTTGCTTTGTGTGCTACATGGAGTGTGGCGACTTGAACTGCCGCACATATGTGCAAAGTTCTATGTCGAAAACAGACAGACAAACATGTACCGCTGAAGAGTTCAAAACGAGGACGAAACAGTTGTTCACAACTCTTTGGTTTTCCTGTGGTTCTCAAACTGATATCGCCTAATGATCAAACTTATAAGCAATGATATCCTTGCAAACCAACGCTTCAAAAAAATAATCATTTGCATTTTTGATCATATTTCTCACAGATATAACTACTAATTATATTTCTCATTAGTAATTGAGTTTTCCCATTGTCTTTCATATATACAAATCAGTGTTTAATATTCAATGTAATTAAGCTTTCATTTCTAAAAATACTAGTTGTTAGAAATAATAATTCACAGAAATTTACGATTTTTTATCAACTGGATTAAATATAGAATGATTTAGAAAGCCAGGTAAATCGACTTATAGAATCAGCTCAGTTGTTTACTGAACAAGGCTGAATGACCTATGAGAGAAATTAGATCCTGGATAAAAAAGGGATGCCATGAAAGGAATATTCCACAACTCTGTGCATTGCTTAGACTGTTTGAAGCAGTCCTGTCTGTAGGAGAAGCAAAAACTTTGCAGTGAACATCAGTCATGTGAGGATTCAAAGTACAGGTTTTTGTAAGATGAGTGCTCAGATCCCTCGGAATGAGTAATGAGACCTAATCAAAAATAGGCTTCAGTTGTATTCAGTTTACTGAATTACTTATTTACTCAGTTATTACCGGTATTGTGATTATAAATTAAAGTGAAGTTACTGTTGTATAGTGAAAATCATCACTTCATCAGATTAAAATAATAGGGGGTGGGGTGGGGTAATTTATAGCTCAGATAGAAGTGCACTTAAGTGTTTGATGGTGTTTATTTAAAGTCTGGTCGCGACTTGACTTCATTTAGAAAACCAGTGAAAACCAGGAAGTAATGGGCAGCTGTTTCGTCCTAGTTTGGGATTCTTCAGCAGTACTCATTCATAACCCCACCAAGCATCGAGCCCAAGACCTTCAGGTCACAAGGTGAGCTCGTTAACCATTCATCCTATGGGATGGAATCCAATGTTTTCACAAAACAGTAGAGGAAGGTTTACGAATTCGTAAAAAAGGAAAAATCCAGGTGTCAGAAAATGAACAGTTGAGTTCCGGTCTTCAGAGAGGAAAAGACTGTGTTACTTGTATATCATTATTAAGAATTTTTGGCTGTGTATTCAATAACCTATAACTCTTACTTCTTAGTATTCCTACAGTCAAGCTAACCAGCCTACATCTATATACGGGGTTTGAACCAAAGTTAGCGACTTTATAAAGTGGTACGATACTTTGATCTTCTGAGCTTTGATTTATGCCAATTTAATCGTACTTCAGTCGTCACTTTGTGTCGTTAGCTCAACAAGTATGTCATGTATCTAGAGACCTTAGTGTCTGATATATCACACACTTAACTGCTGACACACCATTCTACAATAATACACGTCTAATCTATGCATTCCTTACTCATTGTACATTTATCTCCCTTCATGAACTTGAATAAACCTAAAATAACGGTTTGTGTAGAATAAAACGATGTCATTACTCATTTTATCCATCTCTCTTCAGCTACATACAACCTAAACATTTTTAGTGAGTATCTGTGCAAAGAAATTTATTAACCTGATATGATGCCAGTCAACGGAAGACTCTAAAAATAACGAGTAGTGTTTAGAAGTTACACCCATATAACTCATCCGCAAAAGGTGCGAGTTTGAACGGTAGCAGTTACATTGGAAGAGAAGAAAGAAGGGCACATCTTAGATACTCTGAACATGTACCAAAAAGCCTACATCTCAAGGGAACAAATGGATTCAGCAGTGCTATTGCCAGGTATCACGTTAAAACGAGTCATGAGCTGAACATCCTAAAATCCTTTGAGATTATCAATAGACAGAGAGGTTCAGTTCTCCTCAAGTTTTCTGGAGAAATTTTCACTAAACTTTTGAAACTCGATTTATGCATACAGAAAGAAGAAGTTATCAGTCTTTTCTTGCCCTGGTAACTGGATTTTTTTCAAAATTACATAATCTTTTCCCTTAATGCTCTCTCCTTTTTACCATACTTTAAGTTTGTTCTTTTTGTTATAATGTTTGGAGCTGAACTTACCACATTATTACACAACTTATTAGTTGCTTATCATCGACTTATCCACCCACGTCTTCATTATACAACTCCTTTTCCAATGCATCCAAACATTTTTTTGTTTAAACTCTAACCTTTTATGTTCAGGGTATATAACCGGAACTTCTAAGCATTTTTAATTATTTCTGGAGTCCCTTATTAACTGACGTCATATCATCTTTGCAAGTACGTTAAAAAATTTCTCTGTACTTCTACTTACTGAATATTTTTAGGTTGTAAGCAGATGAATATAGGCCGATGGAATAGGTGATGACATCATATTATTCTACACAAACCGCTGGTTTCAATTCTCATCAACTGTAACGAGAATATACTTACGATATAAGCTTCCAGGGAACATGACTTATCCGAGAAACTTAACAAAAGAAAGTTACTGAGAATTGTCTTTACCCTTTGCTGTCTCACTAAACAAATTGACGAATATAAAACAGCACGGTATGTTAGTGTATGTTACTCGCGATTGACATGTGGTTGGAGAGTACTAAAATCGACCAGTAGTGCTCAATAGTCCCTTACCTTGAACTTTGTAACTTACAGGTGATGAATTTTGTTCTTTTATCAGTTTTGTTAGTTGGAAGAGGTTTGACTGTCTGATCTCAGTTTAACAAGGCATACCGTTTATGAACTCAGTAATGAGCAAGGCAAACGGGTACCTGGGGACTAACAAGCACTGTTAGTTGAAGTGAGTGGTCTCAAACTGAAAACATATCAATCAAGAGTATACGTCCTTATGCAATTTCACTTATTTTCTCGATTGCTATTCATGGTAACAAACAGATCACATAAATACTCTCAATATTATGGGTTTTCAAAGAGGAACATTGATAAATTTTGACCTCGAATTGTATCTTTTTCCGAATGATTTATTTCAACGTTCATCTGCTATTATGATAATTATTTATGATGCATTCAAAGATTCCATTGTTCACGCTTAAGTTGTGCATTTGTACTGATCAGGTCTATGGCATTATCTTACATGTGCGAAAGTGAGATACATATCTCAGACTATACAGATTTCCACACAGATATTTCGAAAAAGATACTGGGCACTGTCAGGATATCCTGTATACCGATAAACAGTTATCTTTCCATGCAAAATGAATGCAAAAGCAAATGTTACTAGTGTCCAACCAAAGTTTCCAATACATTCCTACAAGAGATCAATAGCGAGCCTAAATAGCTCAGTGGTAACGTCTCTGACTGCAGTACTCACTGGGTGACGTGGTTTCGACTATCAGAAGGGACATGAGTTCCTTCAAGGTTGCAGATACGCCTTGCTGACTGGTAAGTGCCAACTAGCACGAAACCTAGGTAGAGCAAAGCTTCCTACCGATTGTCCTCCAACCGTCTAATATCATCAAAAGTAACTTTTAATATGAATTTAATCAAAACTATAACCTCGCATCCGATAAACTTTGAAATTGAAACTTACCTAAAGGGTATCTTCATGTATTCAGATGGTAATTTTTATATCATCCGTTAACTTTATGTATATAAAGTTGAAATTCTTGAATCATTCATCATAAATGTGCATATGCCATCGAAATTATGAAATTTATAAAGAAACATTATCAAGCAGAATGATCTATTCAATCATTAAATTGAAGCCTTTAACCAGCTTAGATAATAAACTGTGCTTCATACACAATATAGTCTAGTAATATATAAGTCGATTTGTGTGGATTCAGTTTTTTAGCTGACTGATTCACGTGGTCGATATTTTTTCTCTCTCTCTTTTTTTTTTAATAAATGCTAATGTGACAATCAATTTGTTTTCATCACAGATTTGTAATTTCTGCTTCTTCTTCTTTTGCTTCTTCTATCACTACTGTCATTTTATAAATGACAGTTTAGTAAACAGCTGAAGGTCATTGTAATTAGGTGCCTTTTTTCTTTTTCACTGGTACACACTAAATTTTTCCTTAAAAAAAAAAGAAGAAGGCTTATCAAGTTAATGAATGGTTGTCAATTAGGAATAAGGAATGCGATATATATTCTTATGTATATATTTGTTGTTGTCTACACCTATCAGTCTTTGAGTGATATATATAAACCATTCGAGAAAATTTTTTTCTGAAAAACAGTTGAGAAAAAAAGAATTTTACAAGGTTAGATAATGAAAACTAAAAAAAACACAACACAACACACAATTGTATTAACGTCAGATGTCTGCAGTTGTGAAGGAAAAATTTATTGATGTTGCTGTTGAGAAGTTATATTTGAATGAGTCGTGCATTGTTTGAAGGCATTGTTTCATACTGTGTTTAAATCAGTTTTGTTTTTCCCCGTTTACCGAAGTTTTCTGCCTCTGTCAAGATATCGACTACTAGTACTGACGCCTCGACGATATTTGAGGATTAACAGGATACTGTTTTGTAGATAGTGAATAGCAGTGAAACCCAAGATGCTCATTTCGTACTTTTTGGTACTCATCAACTGGATGTACCTACAATCTTATTTACTTAAACAAATACCTATTGCAAAAGAGATCGCTGTCTGGCCCATTTGGTCTGGTGGATAACACTTTGGCGTTTGGAACGATGGTTGGTGTGTTCGAGTTTCAGTGGGAACACAATCACTCACTGGGGTTTCCAAGTACATCTAGGTGATGAGTCCTAAACACGACGAAATGAGCATCCTGTTGGATCCCACTGTTGGTCACTGTCTACAAAATAACATGCTTTTTATAAAATCACTTCTGTAATGAAATTTGTTTGATTATAGAAATGATGCGGGAAGATATGTGGTTTGTGTGGATGATTCATGTGGAGAGAGATGTATAGGTTTTTTATTGCGTGTTTTATCCAAAAGAGTCAAAGAACATTATCCCGCTTGGCTACGAAAAGGTAACAGTGGATCAATAAAGAGTGCTATAATTGAACATATATTCAACACTGGTCACTCAATATGCAAGGAGAATTCATTCAAAGTCATCTACAAAGTCAAAAGAAGCCTCCTGAAAACGGTAAGCTTCCGTATACTTTGCATTGCCGAGGAGGCCTTAGCGATCCGGATAGAAAACCCTGATTTATGCACACAGAAGAAGCTTCTCTATCCCCTTCTTCTACCTTGGGTATAATTCCAAGTTCTACGACTTTGTTATTAATAATGTTTTGTTTTCTTTTTTGTATTTTGAAATTTTGTATGGCATCTTAGTAACATCTTCTTCTTAACCAACCCTTTATTTACTCTTTCTACCTATTACATAATTCATTTTTCGGAGTCATGTCTCCATTAACATCCTATTTCATATTACGCAACCCTTGTCAATACTAATCAATCTTCACCCCCCCCCCATAGTTACAATTTTGATTATTCATCACATTTTAGATTCGAATGTTGTTGAGTTTACTGAGCTGCATAGTTCAACTGCGATGCTCTCATTATCTGTCTAGACAACATCTTCAGTGTTAACTTCCAGATGAAGTGATCTCTTTGCTTCACCTTGAGGTTAGAGCTGTAAGTGTTCTTTAGACAGACAATGAAACCTTCACGATTAAGCCACGCGGATGGAAAAAAGTAACTAAACCAAAAATCAAGTGATTGTTGTGTACTTGAAATGTTTTATTTTTCTTATGACAATAAGAATTACTGTGATAATAAAGAGGCTGGATTATTTTTCTATTTCGGATATTAAGTGGTTATGTCGACAGGCATATGAGAAATTTATTTGGTTTTAAGTTATGTCTTATAAGAGAAAAATATTTCAACTAATTTAATTGATATTCAAGTATTGGTTTGTAGGGATTTGATTGATTGGTTACAGGATTTCATCATGAGCTGATATCGGTTAGAGAACCATTGGAAAACCAACTGGGAGTACTGCCAAAAAGCTGTTTCGTCAGCCTAGTTTGAGACTCTTCAGAAGTGCTCATCCACCACCAGGGTTCGAACCCATGATATTCTGGTTACAAGCAAGCAAACTCGTAGATCATCAAGCCACTGGAACCCAGTCCATGAATTCCAACTTCTGCCAATTCACCATATAACGCGACCACTAGCCAATGTCTTCAGCGAGTATTTGTCCTCACGACCAACCTGCAGTACTCTACTGGTATAGTGAGAGGTCGTGAAATCCCTACAAACCAATACTTGGATATCAATGAGATGCTCACTAGTGACTGGCCCTATTCAGGTAGGTAGTTACCTGAGGTTGTAGTGGGAAGTCATGACTAGTAGGGTTTAGCAGGTTGGGTGTGAGGACAAATACTCGTCGAAGACATTGACTAGTGATCATGCTATATCGTGAACTGGCATAAGTTGGAATTCATGGACTGGTCATTGAATCAGGTCCCAGTATTTTAATTGAATTGATAAAATTGTTCAGTAGTTTAGAAAATACAATGCCGGAAGATAACTCTGTTAAAAACATCAATAAATTTACAGATATGAAATAGCAGTTGAGTCAATATGGACTGATCATAAATATCTGTGGTGACAGAACAACTATACGCAACGGAATGAGTGATTGATGAAGTTATTGTTCTTTATTAGAATATGCTAATGTTCCCTTGGATTTCGTTCGCTACAGAGACAGTAAAGATTTTCTCACATTTACTTCTGGCCGCCCGCTTGAATCACTGAGCTACTTAAATCCCCATCCAACATAATCCACCAAATTGTCTCCACTTTTTATAATTTTAACGAATCAATTATATTTTCAAGAGTGGATTTATAAGGATTAAGTGTGTTTTTAGAGTTTGACCATGTGTTGATATCAATTAGAGGACCTTTGAAAACCAGTAAGGAGTACCGGACAGCTGTTTCATCTTAGTTTGGGAATCATCGGCAATACGCACCCACTAGGGCTTGAACCAAGGATCTTCCGCCGATGACATTGGTCAGTAGTCGCACTAAATCACGATTTGGTAGAAGTTAGAATTTATGCACCATTGAATAGGGTTCCAGTGGCTGAATGGTATACAGACTTGCCTTGTAACCGGAAGGTCCTGGGTTCCAAACGTGGCAGTGGGTGCGTATTACCGATGATTCCCAAATTAGGATGAAACAGCTTTCCAGTACTCCCTGGTTTTCAACTGATATCAGTCCGTGGTCACATAATGTACTCACTTATATTTATAATTGACTTTGAACCTACTACTGTGCATTTCCTTGAGAAAGGGAAAATAAATGTAAGAGATTAGTTTGTGATTCAGGTCAAACAGTATTGTGTCAAGTGACATACTATCGATTACCAGTTTACTGAAAGATCCTTGATGAAAGGGATTTTTTATGCAATAAATTGTCCTGAGAATTGTGTATACTGTGTAAACATTTTATCCAGAATAAAGCGATTGTTATTTTTATGTTTTGTTAAATACTCAGTCACACTTTAAAAGTTCTTTTGGAATTGCTTTTACTTATTACTTACTAAGATGAGATGGAAAATCAACAACTGTGCTTCCTGACTTTAACAGACTTCAGATATTCTCTTACTTTCTTAAAATGTCGCTGATGGACACCCATGATTTTTAAATATTTTGGTGTTTTTTATTTCAATGAACGAATGTTCAACGAAAGTCCAGCTTACATACGACTCTCGTATTAAGAAAGTGAGTCCTTTTTAACGTTAACTGAACTACTGACAACTAAAAATGAGGAGTCGTGACCAGAGGGATGCAGCAGGTCGGGCGTGAGGACAAATACTCACCAGCGATGACATTGGCTAATGATCGCATAATATTGTGAATTAGCAGAAGTTGGAATTCACAGACTGGGTTCCAGTGGCTTGATGATCTACGAGCTTGCTTGCTTGTAACCAGAATATCCTGGGTTCGAACCCTGGTGGTGGATGCACACTGTTGAAGAGTCTCAAACTAGGCTGACGAAACAGCTTTTTTGCAGTACTCCCAGTTGGTTTTCCAACAGTTTTCTAATCGATATCAGTTCATGATGAAATCCTGTAACTAATCATTCAAATCCCTACAAACCAATACTTAAAAGAAAATATGCGTAAAACTTGGACAATGTAGTAATATCTAATTCCATATTAATTTGTTTATTGCTCATATCAATGGATAAAATTATATATATATATGAGGAAAACTGAAAGAATTTTTATTGATTAAACTGTGACGACTCTACATGACCTTGTCGCATTCAATTAACTTTAAAAAATTTTGATTTTCCATTGAATAACCTTTCTCTTTAGTTTATTTTTACGGATGAATCAACTTTCCAGTTTTTGTCTAAGAAACGCCAAGGCTAGTGTTTTCACTACATCCCTCTATCCATGTCATGTGCTCTACTTTAATTGTAACCAGAAAATAAACTTCACGTAAAAATGAAGGTGAAATAACCAACACCAAAAAAAAGCCATAAAGAATGACATAATGATGAGAGTTTTGTTTCCAATTTCTCCCAAAGGAAGCTGAAATAACTACTTGACATCGAAATACCACCTGTCCAGTTATTTACTCTAAAAATTCATATCTAGATGAGCAAATACATATACGTATAATTTGAATGATTACTCATTCAACTTCGTTGTTTATATCGATTTGAACTTCATAAAGTCATAAAGCCCGGTAATGACTTATCATGACAATGAAGTTACTTCCCATTCCATCATATCTGACGATATATAGAAAGTTTATGAATTTTTGTTGAATTATTTTTTGCTATTCTTCTTTGGGGATTAAGAGGTATATAATTATCACTCAATGAGGGAGCTATGAAGATATTGATATTTCTATGAAATGAAATATTCTTTCACAAATCTGACACACCTTTAAAATAAAATAAATAAAGGTGGGCAAAACAAAATAAGTGAAAAAAAGTTTTTCATTGAAGTGCTCGGGATTTTTTTCTCGAACAAATTATCAAGTAGCATTACGCCCATTTTTTTCATTTAAGAAAAGCATAAAGCAACTTATTTTAATGTAACTGAGCTCTCTGTGTTGTCAAATTGTGAAGCTTTTATTGTCTTTTTAGAAAAGAAAACCTTATATTTTTCAAAGTGGACGTTCCTGTCGTCTTCGCATTGACGAACACTGACTAGCAGTCAAAAGCCATAACCATCATTCCTTCATGTCAATGCATATGGACAACTATGGACATTAATTCAACTGAAAAGACGTACAGATATAGGAAAAATCAATATCATCAAGCATTTCTTAGAAGCCTGGCACTCATAGGAATCTGAAACCAACAGAAATGTTGGTATTAAAGAGAAAGTGTTCGGTGAAGAGTTACTTTTTTCAAAGATATCATTCTGAAGATGTTCAGTTCCATATGTACAATACATTTTCATATCTGAATATTACTTTAATGAGGTTATTACCCTTAAATACCGTAGCTTTGGTAAAAACACCATCATTTTGTTTTTCATTCAATGGGAAATACAGAAATAATGTAGTAATATGATTATGGTGGTTCATAAACTAACAGTATTTGTTTGTCGTCACTAGATGGTTGGAGGTAATCAGTCCGTAGGAATCCTTGGACCCAGGTTTCGTACTTGTTGGCGCTCGTCAGAGAAGTGTATCTGCAACTCTGAAGGAACTCATGTCCTTCCTGAGATTCAAACCCGTGTCACCCAGTGCTGCAGTCAGAGACGCTACCACTGAGCTATTCAGACTTGTGATTGACCTGATGTAAGGCTGTATTAGATACTTTGACTGGAAACTAGCTCAGTGGTAACGTCTCTGACTGCAGCACCTGGTGACATGGGTTCGAATCTCAGGAGGGACATGAGTTCTTTCAAAATCATAGATCTGATGACAACAAGCACGAAACCTAGGTCAAGCAAGGCTTCCTACCGATTGCCCCCCAACCATCTAATATCATCAAATCAATGTGCACTATGACAGCGAGCTACCTAGAATGGTAGCCACATTGGAAACTTGACCGGTAGCAAACTAGACACACTAGTCAGTGTCTAATCAAGGTATTTGATCTTGTAAATGTAGAAAGCCTCATTAAATAATCTTTAAAAAATACATCGGAGTTTTATCCACCGATATATTTCTTTTTCAGGCTTTATCAGTTTACAGGTAGCCGACGCACCAGCTATGTTCATATGTCTTGGTCTCACTCCCTTCCAGAGGCTTGATCAGATACTGTATAAGACTTTGAAGGATTTCTCAAGTGGGACTGAGTATCCTGAGTTCACATGGTGTTTTGTTGTCGAACTAGGAGCTCATTTCTTTAATATATTACTGACTGGGCAGTGTTTAATAGAGCCTTCACAAGCGGACACGCGGCACGACCAATTTGGTATTGAGTTTAGTATACCATGAGGAATACATAATTATCGAAGAATGAAGATAGAATTCTTAAGATTATCACAACAGTTGAGCAGTTCTACCCATCGGCTGAATGATAACGTCTCTGTCTAGTAACCTGATGTCTCTCGACAGATGCATATGTGTTCACCACAGAAGATTCACAGACTAGGACAACAAAACTGTCCAGTATTCCTTGTTTTTCATTGGTTCAGTTAGCAGTATCGACCATCGATGAAGTTCACCTAGAAATATAATCCACGTTTCCACATATCCAACACATTTTATATTTTGTTCTTCTAACCAAGCATTGCATTTGAGTTTGACAACTCTTTTTGTATGTACATATATAACCGATGTCAGCTCGTGAAGAAATCCTGTAACCAATCAATCAAATCCCTACAAACCAATACTTGGATATCAATGAGATGCTCACTAGCGACTGGCCCTATTCAGGTAGGTTGTTACCTGGGGGTTCTACTGAGAAGTCGTGACAATTAAGGTACAGAAGGTCGGGTGTGAGGACACATACTCACCGTCAAGCTATCTCGTGAACTGGCATAAGTTAGAATTCATGGACTGGTCACTATATCGGATTCCAGTGGCTAGATGGTCTAAGAGCTTGCTTGCTTGGGTTCGGACCCTAGTGATGGGTGCGTACTGATGAAGAGTCCCAAACTAGGAGGAAACAACCGTTCAGTACTCTCAGTTGGTTTTCCAATGGTCATCTAACCGATGTCAGCTCATGATGAAATCTTGTAACCAATAAAAAAAGAAAAGAATTAATGGTCTTTAATGCCCTTGAAAAGTTTAATCCTTAAGTATTATTGACTGTGATTTCAGTTTGATTAAATCTGAGTATTCGAAAGAGTAATAATCACATACTTAACATTTGGTTTTTTCTATGTAGCATAATTCTTATGAGTGATATCTTGACAAAAAAGCTTTTAATATACATTTAACATAAGATCACTTGAAAATTAATTCCGCTTCACCATCCTCCTCCCTCTCCTCCTTCTTTTTGTGTATCACATTGAAGAAAATTATATATATTAATATATATATATCTACTCAATATCCATTAATTGCTACTTATTTTTTGTTATATAAGTCAGTAAATCAGTTTTGGGGTGAAAGAGTTACTTAACCAAGTCTCTATTAATTCCATTTTCTTTTCACACATCTAAATGCCTTATATATATGAGTTAGACAGTCAGCACTATAATTAATTATGCTGGATTTGAAGAGTAATTGAGAGAAAAAAGAGGGCTTACCACTCAATGTGTGAAACAATAGTAAGCAGCCGCCAGAAGATTAAACAAAAAACACAAAACACTTTAAAATGTCAAGATGACGTAAGAGCACTTGAAAGAATCGGAGAAATAGCGACTAATGAATAAGGGATGATTGGAAGGTTAAGTTATAAAAAAGGTTGAAAACGTTTATGGGAGAGAATGATGAATGGATTAAATACATTCACAAATATTTTTTTTAGTGATTTGAATAGTTGTCAGCCAGTTTGATGACACGCATTGTTTTGAATGTGATTTATTCAGAGTTGTTGCAAAGGTTTCAATTACTAAAAGTGTGTGAATGAAATGTCCTTTTGTTTTATTTTATTATTTTTATTCAAATATAAAATGAAAAACGATTGAAAATATTTTAAAAAAAGTTGTTTTCGGATACATCACTGTGAATCTAAACGTCCATTTTTGTTGGTCTGATTGCATTTCATCAACTAAATCATTTAACTGAGAAGTTATCATTACCATTATCATCAAGTTTTAATTGAAAATGGTTATCCTGAAAAGTTTATCAAGAAACATATGACGAAGAAGGCCGAAAAGGACGACCCACTATCTGTAAACAAGAAGCCACTTTATATACGACTACAATTCAAGGGCGATATACCAAGTGAGTTAATTACAAAGAAATTAAGAAAAGCAGTTCAAAGGACTTTTAATGCTGGCGAACTACACATCTTATTCCCTACAAGACCGATGGTGCTACCTCGACTGAAAGATGAGGTACCTAGATTAGCCACTTCAAATTGTATTTATCAATTCAAGTGCGCTTGTGGAGCGAGTTATGTTGGCCGTTGCTCTAGGAACTTGATTATTCGTGCTCGAGAACATATCCCACTATGGCTAAGTAAAGGTGTAGTTAAAACCATTAACAGCTCGATATTAGACCATCTGGTGCAAACCGGTCACAAAGCCAGCGTAGACGAATCTTTCTCCATAATATACCGGGTGCCTAACAAACTACCAAAATCGTCGAAGCACCGCTTGCTCCAAATAGCAGAGGCTATTGCAATTCGCCTCAAACAACCAGTGCTCTGTGTCCAAAAGAAACAAGTCCAGCCCCTACTACTGCCCTGGCCCTCAGTAGAGACTATAAACTCATGAATTTGTACTATTATCTTTCATAATTCTTCCGACATTCAGTTTATTTTATGTTGATGCTGTTCAGCTGTAATTTATCAATATTATTGATTTGATGTTATTTAAACATTAATGTCGTTCATAAGGCTAATTCATTCATTCATTATAATGTATAGATAATTGTAGAACCTGATGATGAATTTATCGAAAAGAGTACTCTTTGTTCCGTGTCTATTCTTTTGCAAATTTTTTTTATTTTATATTTTATTTTGATTATAGCTTGATTCCACACAGTATTTTTGGTGTGGGTATGGAATTTTCAGCATATGATAAGGGTAGCCCAAATTTTGCAGGCTGACCATTGATATCAGGTGTGCGTTAACAGGGGATCGAACCCCGAACCATGAGCATCGTTGGCGAGTGTCCTAACCCCTGTGCCACGGACTCACTTCAAAGTGAAGTCATAAACGTATGAGCTATAAATCTTCCTCAGAATTTAAGAATTTATATATATTTGGTTGCAATACAATATTGACAAAATCAATAAATATTGGTGAGCCACAGGTTCAATATTGGAATGTTTTCAAGTCACAGAGGAGGTCTGGATTCAATTTTTTGTTAATTACACTGCTAAAACTCACATAGATGGTCATAAGTTTTGAAAAGAAGGAAGGTTAATTGCGAGGTCAATAGTCTCACCTTGTATAAACAACATCACCACTGCTGATTCGGCTAAATTTTGAAACTCAATATTCCACATGGAAGGCAACAAATAGAAAAGTACAAATTAAGCAAACTAAATACATTCGTGCATTCATTGGAGATTATTTGATAACTTGAAAATAAAAATAAAAACTAGTTGCTTGCAAATTACCATTTTACAAGATATTTATTCTATGATAAATATTTATCTAATTTTTAGGTATTGGTTTTTGTGAAGATTTAGTTTCATTGATTAGAGGATTTCATCATAGGCTGATATCATTTAGAGAACCATTGGAAAACCATCTGGGAGTACTGCAAAAAAGTTGTTTCGTCAACCTGGTTTGGGACTCTTCCTCAGCACACACACACTGGGGTTCAAACCCATGATATTCTGGTTACAAGGCCAGCGAGCTAGCTTGTAGACCATTAAGCCACTGGAACCCGATCCAATGGCCCATGAATTCCAACTTCTGCCAATCCATGACATGGTGCGTCCACTTCCAATTAGAATTTCTTAGCATGAATTATATAATCGGTGGTTTAGCTCACTTCAAACTTAGTGAGACAACTTAAGGTAGAATAGAAAGTTATGCAGATGTAATGAACAATAGCTAAAACTGAAAAGAAGAAACTAAATGGAAACAGAATTCATACCAGTCGTATAAATACTGATTATATCTTCAATCTCTCCCGGTTATAAAGTATCATGAAAATGAATATGCATCGCACTAAACATCCATCCAGATTTTCCCACACGAATTCCAATCATATTATTAGTTGTTAAATAAATAACTGCTTTTATTCGGAGATGGGATCTGCGAGTAACTTGAATATAACTGGGATGTATCACTATCACTCTAAAACTTTAGGTAAAATAAAGCCAATTATACTCTTTCCAGTTATTTCGCATACTGTAATATCATAATAGAATTCGTTCGTCTTGGAGACCTATACTGTGTATGTTCGTTGAATTCGTTCTTATGTAGGAAATTCCACTACTATTTATCCGATTTATTGTTATGTAATGAGAATTAGATTGTCGCTGTGAATAGAAGACACTACAAATTCTATGATATCTTCGAATGAGGTTTTTTTTATTGATCTGAATCTTAGAGTTAATCACATTAAAATTCTGAATACAACACAGATAAGAGTAATTTTCAGTACTAATCATAAGATGGCTTATGTCAGAGGACCACTGAAAACCAGTGAGTACCAGACAGCTGTTTAGTCATTTGCCCATGCGCGCCCTTGGTCGAACCAAGGATGGAACCCAAAACCTTCAGGTTACATGGTAAGCTCGTATATCATTTAGCTACTGGGACAGGATCCAACTGTTCGATCCCTGGTGGTGCTATGGATGCGTACTGCCGAAGAGTCTTAAATAAGGACGAAACAGCAGCCCAATACTCCTTGGTTCTCAGTGGTCTTATAACCTCATTCAATTCGTATCAATCTTGCAGCTATCAAACCCCTGCAAACAAAAATATCAAAAACTGCACAGCAATTGTGAATCTAAAAGGAGGATCACGCGTGCTCAAAGTCTGTATGTAAACTAAAACTGAAAGAGAACTTACAATCTGTTAATGAACGAAGTTATATTACCTTGTTTTCTTAAAAATAATAACACTAATTTAAAACAAGAAATATAAATCTGTAGTTGTATTCTTTCTTCTAAAATATTTCCGTTTATGAAAAAGAAGAATTACTAGATTATTGCGTGATCGCATAATAATCTTACAGAACTATCTATGGTATATTTATTTGACGAATATTAGTAATGCAGTATCTATATTACATAACAGATAAGGAAGAATTTTCCTTGAAATTTTCATATGATACTTCATTATGTAGTATTGAAATTAGTCTTTCAGGATGTATTGCCTGTCCAAATGTTCAAATTCGAACACTCGGAAGTAAGGAATATCCCTCTGGAATATTTTAGTATCTTCTTTAGAGACACAGACTTGGTACAGTATGAACACGAAGTGACACTCCATGAGAAAGAGTAAAACATCAGTGTAAGTAAAAAAATGAAATAAAAAACTCATCGCGGTCCAGCAGAATAAAAACAGGCAAGCATTGTTATTAGGAGTGATCATTACTTCATACTGCTTTCAAAAACTAAAGAAAGAAGCTAAGTGCATTAGCTTCACCAAGGATATTGGAGGCAGTGAGTTGCATAATCTTCCGAATTTCATCTAGAAAGCCTTGATTCCTCAACATATGCTAATTTCAAGGCGCTACATTATCGGCTGAAGACCTTTCCGCTCTTTCTATTCAGTTTATAGGTCAGAAAACAACGAATGAAATGGAAGCTGTCAAGATGACATTCACAGAACGTGTCCAAACCACTGACCTCCATGTCTCAAGGTAGCATCAGATGGCTAAAACGATCTCCACCCCACTTAAACACTTGCAATCGGATATCATGAATGCTTACACTATGATTCTATCAAATTCAGTCAGTTCTAATGGACAATTTTGGTGGAACATGCAGGGTGACCTCATAGGCTTAGATTGAGGGTGAGCCAAAAAATTTTTAACAACCGTGCTAACATAGCGGTGGCGTTGAAGATGTCCTAGGTAGGCGTTTCTTGCCACAGCCTTTCTCATACTATTAGAAATTTCATTCATCCTGCTTCCGCTTTCACCCAGATAACTTCATAGATACACGAATTTCTCGACTGCTCTTAAGTGTTCACCAGCCAGGGTGAGTTTAGGTACAAGTTCTGTACAGTCTTGCATCACTATGTTTTGATGAGGTAAGTCGCATACTTAAAAAAGCTAACTGTCAACGGAATAGATGCGATTTGGGTACCTTGTACTTTATTGCATACATACTTAAAGTTGAGAGGTCTTTATTCAGTCAGCAGATTTACACGATTGCCATCAACCACATATTTCAGATTGATTTTCAGAGTGCTATTGATGAAAAATCTATGGAAAAATGACAAATTTAAGCAACACTTCTGCCAGTTGAAGACAGTGTGATAGGTGACTGTATGCTGTTACTCTACCTAAGGTAACCTACTTATTATTATTATTATTGTATCCTTTAATTCCTACAGGAACATAGGGCTTCAGCCGTGCGTCTCCATTGCGTTCGGTTCTCTGCTAGAGTCTTCACCTGGCTACAAGTCTGCCCACACGTTTTCATCTCCTCTTCACATGACCCCCTCCAAGTCACCCTTGCACTGACGACCAACTCGCCGCTTCCCTTTCGGGTTCCACTCGAGCAATGGCTTGTCAAGTGATGTCACTTGATGGTTTCCTACTTATATGTTAGTTTTATCACCCACTTATATTTATAAGATAGACATATCTTTATTTTTACAAAAGGCTTATTTTAGGTTTCTTTTTATGGTACAATTTCTTTGGATTACTGAGGATAAAACTTGTCGTCAAGTGTTATTGTTAAATAATTCGTTTTGTGATTACGCGAGCGAAAACTATCTGCTAAATGAAAGCTCTGATGGCAAAAATCAACTGGTTGTTATTTTGCCATGTTTTAATAGGAGCTAGCACACAACAGCTAGTAAATTTCAAACTTAAACTGTTAGCTTTAGCATTTCTTGTTTGCTTTATCTCATCATAGCTGATGCAGGTTATGTTGCAGTTGAGTAGTAGTATAACGACAGAAAACAGGGGCCAGGTTGCAGATCATTTATTGAGAAAATCAAGAGATACTTATGGATTTTTATGCACATTATTGTCAGCAGAGAAGCAGTGCCTTCTGATTGGATGCTTTTCCGCTGAAGGTCATTCTGTACTGCTTGTGACCGTTTCTCAGAAAGTGAAGTCGCATATCTGTGAATCCTATTTGCACACGTTAAGTCTGCTGTGATTGGTTGGTGAGTTCCTCAAGGTTAAGCTTTGTTATTGATTTTTCTCATGACCCCGATTTGGGACGTAACATTGACGTAAATTGCTGTCTGCAATTTTGTCTTGCAGCCAGCTTTCACAATAGGAGTAGTAGTACTATGGCATATGCTGTATAGGTGCAAACTGTTAGGAAGCTGCCAGAATTAAAGTCAGCATTTTATATTAGTGGCTGCAGAGGTAGAAGTGTTTATTTCTCAGATCTGGATTTAGTTTATGTTTTGGTCATGAAATAACCTCTTGAGAGAATCTTGTTTAACCTTGAACCGACTGCCAACCAATCAGAACAGTTTATTCACCTCTGACCTAGCCACACTTTATTGTGGCCAAGAATGTATGAATATATGTTTCTCCTCAATAAAATAACAACTCATCCTCATTATAAACAGGATGTGACTCTTGTGACCCAGTTGGCCTAATGAACAGGGCTCTCAGTTCTAGTCTCAGTGGAGACACCATCGCTTACTGGGAATCGGAGGTACACCTCCATGACTAGTCAAAAATAGGATGAAATCCTCATTATGGATTCTACTGCTAGTCACCATCCACCGAATTATGCTATATAGTTAGTGGTGTCTAATGGAGAAATCCAGCCTACGCGTTTTATCCTATTTCGAAGTCATCTACCTGAATCTACTTTCATTACATTATGTGATAGTGTTCTTAATAACAAGGAGAATTCAACACACATGTTTTCAAACACCAAAAAGGTTTTCCAAAGCATAGTGGATGATTTAATATACATGTGCATGTTCCCTTCCAGTCAATCGAAGCAGTTATGATGATTACGGTATTATTATTGTTCCCTTGGGTTCCTAGTGGAACATAGGCACTTCAACTGCACGTCTCCACTTGTTTCTGTCTTCTGCTGTACTTTTCACCTGCATCCATGTTAGTCAATACTGTTTCAACTCCTCTTCACACGATCTTCTCCATGTCACCCTTGGACGTCCAATTTGTCGCTTCCCTTTCGGGTTCCACACGAGCATTGGCCTGACACGCGATATCACCCAACGGCCTCCTCAGCGATTGTCCAATCCATCTCCACTTTGTCCTGCATATTTGTTGGACGATTGGTTCTTGTTTTGTTTGTTCCCATAGTTTCTTGTTTGTGATTCTTTCCGGCCATCTGATCTTCAGTATAGAGCGAAGACAGTTGTTGATAAATGTCTGCAACAGGCTGTTGGAAATATTCTTCATGACCCACCAAGTTTCTGATCCGTATAGAAGAACTGACTGACTTGACGTTTGTATTGAAAATCCGAATTTGTTAATGATGCTGAGCAGTGACGAAGATTTCCAGATTGGTTTCAAGTTGATTAATGTGTTTCTCGCCTTTCCGATTCTCGATTTGACATCCTCGTCCGTTCCTCCTGTAGTTGAGACAATGCTCCCTAGATAAGTGAATGAAGTAACCTCTTTCATCAAATCCCTCCCGTTGATGGTGATTGGCACTGTATGTTGCTGCTGTTGTTGTTGTTGTTGGTTGGTTGATTATTTTCATAACCTCCGTCTTGTCTATGTTCACCTGGAGTCCTGTCTTTGCTGCTTCTTCGACCAGTTTGTCGGTTTTCGCTTGTAATTTTTCGATTTTGTGTGACATCAAACACAAATCATCCGCGAAATCCAGGTCTTCTATGTTCTTCACGTCGGTCCAGGATATCCCTATCTTCTCGTTTCCCACTGTCTAACGCATAATCCAGTCCACCACAGTTAGGAATATCATTGGTGATATCATAATAGATGGTGTTGCCTTACATCATTTTAGTTCAGGGTGTTTTCTTAAGGCAGCACAGACAAACCAATCCTTAAGTAATAATAGTAATAATAATCATGAAATTTTCAACTATTGGTTAACATCATTTATCTGCATGACTCAAACCTTACCAACCACAGTGTTTATCTCATTTCTACTACCTTCTAAATGTTCTTCACATTGAAAAATAAAGTAGTATTGCCAAGTCTTGCCATATTGTTTCTGCTTTTATTTATCGTAATACTCTTATCATTATATAGAGTATTTCTTATAAGATTGTCACCAGCAGTCATTAGACGATTAGTCATTAAATTTACTATTAGTAGTAGTAGTAGATTTGACTGACAATCTGCCACTTGTGTGTTTGTATGTCTATCTGTGTATGCATGCGTGTATGTGTGCAGGCATGCACATACATGGTGAAGTACTTGAGTATGGATATAATTCATTTTGTCTAACGTTTACTTCTTGTGATTTAGATTGCTGATACTACTTAAACAGCTACAACTTTTCTTCTTCTTTTTCTTCTATTTTCTAACTTAGTTTACTGTTAGTTTATTGTTAAAAGAGAGTTTCTACACGTTTCTTTATTTGATACATGCCAAATGGGCTGTAATAGTATAGATTCGTCTGTTTTGTTTATATATCAATTTTTTATCTTTGGGGATTTACAAGATTATATTTTGCCTTATAATATACACAAATAAATATTACAAAAAAGCATTTCTTAGAAAATTTTAAATAAACCTATCCATATCCATTGTAAACTGTCAAAAATTCCAACTTGTTTCACGTTTAATTGAAGTGAAGCGTGTTAAACAAGATGAGGTAGCGTTAATTGTGGTTGTGGTTGTGATTTGTCGTACACAAACTCTTTTCTAAATTCATCCAATTGTAACTAATTAGAAATATAAGAACACGTTATTCGAAGTTTATTTTGATAAATCCTAATATTTTCATAGTGTGATACACTAATAATCAGATAGAGAACGAATTCGAACAGTTGAGAGTTTAACAAAATTTATAGTTAAAACATTAGATGGGTAATAATATAATAATTTGCTTTATTTCAAAACAGTACTTGTGATACAGAATGGAATTCTCAGCATTTTTATTACAGTATTGCATCCAGTTAGTACATTATCAATAAATAGAATTCTACATAGATTAAGGAAATCTCAGTTAATTATTACAACAACACATTGGCATGTCGGTAGCAAAGCCAAAGTTGAACAGAGTGTCTGAAGGTGTTAGAGAGGTAGATGCTAGCATATTTACTGGCGTAAGCGGTAACAAAAAGGTCGAGATATACAGAGTGTGAAAGAACGAAGAAGAATGTTTTAAATAGAGTTTGTAAGGAAGAGAGAAACAAAGCAGCACATAACAACAACAAAAAAGAGAAAAGGAAGAGAAAGAAAGAAAAACGTTGTACCTATAAATGATATGAGTTGGAAAGACGAGATCCAGTAGTTCTACTGACTATTTAATAAGTTATAGGTATCGCGCCTAATGCTTTCTTTATCGCACGGAACACTAACTAAGTAGGGTATGGTTGAGTTTTTGTACTTGCTAGTGCGAGCATATAGCTTTCTATATAGGCTTCTGGTTCTGCCTGATGAGATACAAGGGGAGAGTTGTGAATGAAGAGGGTGGTGTGAGTTAGATAAAATGGATTTAGCCCATTTCTCACATGAGTCCAAGTGCCTGTCGACCAGCTGGTTAAGTGGCACATTGCTTACCCTGCTGACAACCTTTAACATCCTGCGTAATATGTTATAGTCTTTCTTCAGTAGCCCTGGAAAAACTAAGGCGGGACAATAGATGATGATGACGTAATAATCAACTTCATTTCAATAAATGATTAAATTGTATGTCTGTTTCTATCACGAGTTGACATCATTTAGAGAACCAATGAAAACCAGGGAGTTCAAGACTCTTTATCTCAGTATGAACCCACCAATACAGTGGGGATCAAGTCAGGAACCTTCATGTTACAGAGCGAGCTCATTTACCATTCAACTACTGGAAAGGAATCTAATGGTCCATCAATTTTTAAATTCTCTAATTCGCGATTCTCTTTAAGCGGATATTTAGAATACAGGATAACTAAACTTATAATTTATATATGTCCAAACCAAGTTCGCTTTTAAAAGTTTGAAAAAATTTGGGCATTGGGTATATGATATTCATTATAATAAAAAAGGTTTTTGTATTTCCCAATGAATGAAAAACAAAATGATATTACTGTTTTTACTGACGTTTCGTTATTTAATGCTAATAGCTTTATCAGAGTATTGTTAAACCAGAATTTACAAAATCCACTCAGCTTATATATAACAAGTTAATCATCGTTCTTCAGCATGGGGTCATTTTTCGTTGTCAATTTGGCCAATTGGTCAAGATAACAAAACTAGGTGTAGATAACTGTTGGATTTGATAAGTGTGTAAAATTATAAAAGCAGTGTGTGTTTGTATAATGACATTGTTTATCACATTCATGTTGATTTTGTCATTTCATAGGGGAGAGAGGTGTTGTAACCAGGTCAGGTTCTGTTTTAGTCCATCATTCCTATTCAGACAATTTGGATTCCACTTGATATGAATTGCTTCTGATATTAGACGTTCTTTGTGACTTCTGAAACTTTTTTTTGAATTTTTCTGGATTATTTCAATATATTGTCAAAATCGATTTTGTGGCCTGATTCTATAGCGTGTAGAGGAGCTATGGCTGATGATTTTTCAAGCTTTTCTAAATCAAATGGATTTTTTAGTGGTCGAACAGATGCTCTATGATGTTCATTTCTTCTAATTTTGATTTCTCGCGATGTTTGTCCGATGTATATTGCATCACAATCCAAGCATTTTATAGACAAAATTAGATAAAGAATCTTTAAGGATTTGGTCTTTCATATGGATGAGGTTGCTTTGCATTGTGTCTGGTGTTTTGAAGAAAACTGTGATGTAGAGCTTATTGGGTACTCTTCTGGTGCGTCGGTGGCACAGTGGTTAGGACTCTCACCGACCATGCACATGGTCCGAGGTTCGAGCCCCTGCCGGCGCACACCCGATATCTACGGTCGGCCTGCAAAATTTGGGCTACCGATATCCACGCTGAAAATGCCATACTTGTACTGAAAATACGGTGTGGCATCAAGCTGTGGTTCTTTATGTGATGTTAGCTCATGATGAAATCCTCCAACCAGATGCACAAGTCTGATGAAAATGAGTGAAATAACATTATTCTCTGTAGTAGTGACTTGGAACAAAAAATGGTTACTGAATTATTTCACCCAGAATCATATATATATGCATGGATGTACTAAGTTTACAACTAATCTACCTAGGCCTTTTGTCATATTTTGAATACTTACTCCTTACAAGCACTGTGTTATCATGTAATAGGTGCTAATTCATTATGAATAACGTATATCAGTCAGATGGTTATGATTCCTAAGAAAATTAATTTTTCCAGAAAAAAAAAGAAGGAAGTAATAAAGAGAGATAGAAGGGAGAACAATAGGACTATGGATACATCAAGTTTAGGAAATAACCAGGATACATACAGCCTTAGGCTTTAAATACTATACTGTACTGTTTTCGTTTTCTTTCAATAAAATAAGAAAGTTACAGTTACGTTTGCAATCTATAACTAAGTATATTTCATAATGAAATTATATAATAATAAGAAGAGATAGAGAGACAGAATCAAATGTCAATCTAAGGATGCATATTTGTCTTCATGTAGACGGAAAATAGGATATATATTAAAACAATGACAATATCCAGAGTAATTCTTTTGCGTTCAGAATGAAAAAACACACAAATAGAGGTAGCTTTTTATTGTAAGAACAAGGAAGAGATATGAGATATATTTGAATATTAATATTTAGCTATTCTTATACCCGTATTTTCCCTGAATATATAATACCAGAAATTAAAATATTATAATTATCACATTCTTGGTGAGATTATTTGACATTAGCCTAGATTGACAGCCTGATACTTATGTAGTGGGTGATGATACGCAGGGGGGGAAATATACTCTTGGTTATGGAAACATCCCGACCGATAGCTGCTACCTTGACGTGGTGGTCGGGCTTGCATATCGCAATGACCCAACGAGCTACACTGGCTGGAACTTATGTTCCTGTAGGTCCTACCATGCCAGAAAGGTTGTTTGGTAAATATGCTACTGAGACACACCAAACAAGAAAGGATAACCAAAAACAGGTCGCGTGTGACCGGCCTCAAGCAGTTATCCCCTGGGCTCTGCGGCCACGCATCACTAACCTTTTCTCTCTCCCCTTCTCAGGCGTGAGGCTAACAACCCCACCCTGTAAACAAACCTGCTACAGAAACTTCAGCACGATGAATCTCCTTGCGCCAAAAGAAAAAGTCTGTGTGGGGACATGGAATGTCCGCAGCATGTACGAGATCGACAAAGCTGCCCAGATCGCAAACGAAATGAAAAGATAAAGAATTCAAGTACTGGGAATATGTGAAAGCAGATGGAACGGGAATGGACTCACCAAATTGTCAACGAGTGAGTCAGTGATCTACTCCGATCACCCAGAGGATAACCACATGCACACCAAGGGCGTGGCTATCATGATGTCACCAACGGCAACGAAGGCCCTGATGCAATGGGAGGCGATCTCGCCCAGGATAATGACCACCAGATTCAACTCCAAAGGAAGGAAAGTGTCAATTATACAATGCAGTGGAAACCGAAAGGGAAGCGGCGAGTTGGTCGTCAGTGCAAGGGTGACTTGGAGGAGGTCATGTGAAGAGAAGATGAAAACGTGTGGGCAGACTTGGAGCCAGGTGAAGACTCTAGCAGAGAACCGAACGCAATGGAGACGCACGGCTGAAGCCCTATGTTCCTCTAGGAATTAAAAAAGCAATAATAATAATACAATAATTATGGAAACATCCGAACCAACAACTTCACCGTTATCGAATTGGACTAGTGTAGCTCAGTGGTAATGCGACTGACCACAACTGAGGATGACATGGGATCAAGTCACAGAGGAGATATACGTTTCCTTCAGCTTGCTGATGAGTGCCAGTCAGTAAGAAATCAAAGTCTAGGGTTTCCTTCTGATTATTTCTAATCATCTAATATTAACTGATTGTGTTTTTTTTTTCTTGCTGTCACTAGACTGTATAATTTGTGGTAGGATGATATATATTTTGACATATGTCAGCGGTGAAGCAGTATAACTATTACATGTATAAACTGAACACATAATCAAAGCCTTACGTCAAGTATTTGTAAAATAATAAAAAAAACAAAACAAAAACGAATGTTTCACTAAGACCCCCTTCTGTGTTAAAGCACAAATATCTTATTGCTTTTAAAGTTTGAAATTTCCTACAGAGTAGCAGAAATATTTATTTTGATGTGACTACATGCATGTTAGTAGACTAGGCGTCTGTTATACTTTATTAATTTAACTGGGATGTATTCACTTCAGTTATTCTTGGTTCATTTGATGATGATGGTGATGATGATGATAAGATCAGAAAACAATTTGTTTATTCTATATCTACAATAAAATTTTCTTGAAATTATTTAAAAGAACACACATCTCATTTATGTGTGTATCAAAACTTCTATTAAGGCTTTCCAATGCAGTCCTGCTGAGTAAAAAAGGTCAATTTACACCAACGTTTTGTAGGTAGGTTATCATTGAGAAACCTTTGAATAAGGTTACCTATTAAGATAGATACTTAAGCATAACATAATAAATAGTTTGAGGACACTTCAAATCATTTGACTAAGTATATCGAATCGAATTATAATAGTGATTACTTTATTCCTTCTGTTTTGATTAAAAAAGAAAAGGTACTTAAGCGTGAAGAACACAATAATTTTTTCATACTTATCTGAGATTTAATTAAAGATGACAGTCACTTATTTTATTTGAATCGAATGGTCATTAGTATTTTTAAGGTTGTTAATAATTGCATAAGTGATAATTTAGAAAAACAGTAGGTCATAAGTATTAAGATGTGAGATTTGCTTTGAACGTAGTTACCATCAGTTTCTGATGTCAAACTGCTCACACAATTTGATGGATATGTGATCTGTTCTGAACGGGTATATCCATTCCCACATTTGGAAGTAATTGTTCAGTATTTCAAAGCTTCAGATAGTGGCTGAGCTAGTACTAGTCCATAATTCAGTCTGCTTTAAATGTTATTATATTATTATTTTTCCTTTAATTCCTAGAGGAATATAGGGCTTCAGCCGTGCGTCTCCATTGAGTTCGGTTCTCTGCTAGAGTCTTCACCTAGCTCCAAGTCTGCCCACACAATTTCATCTCCTTTTCACATGACCTCCTCCAAGTCACCCTTGCACTGACGACCAACTCGCCACTTCCCTTTCGGGTTCCACTCGAGCAATGGCTTGTCTAGTGATGTCACTCACTTGATGGTTTCCTCAGAGTATGGCCAATCCAATCCATCTCCATTTCTTCCTGCCTATTTGTTTCACAATCGGTTCCTGCTGTGTTGGTTTGCTCATTGCCA
Source organism: Trichobilharzia szidati (assembly GCA_944472155.2). Taxonomy (NCBI): domain Eukaryota; kingdom Metazoa; phylum Platyhelminthes; class Trematoda; order Strigeidida; family Schistosomatidae; genus Trichobilharzia; species Trichobilharzia szidati. Next base: position 77,340,844 of record OX235274.1, on the reverse strand, counting down.
GAGATCTCTGTTGCTGATCTCTTCTGGCCGGACATCTGATCTTGAGTATTGAGCGAAGACAACCGTTAATAAAGGTCTGTAGTTTGTTTGAGATGCTCTTTATGACACGCAGTGCAAGTCTCTGATCCGCATAGTAGCCCTGACTGACTTCACATTGGAGTTGAAAATCCGGATGTTATTTTTGAGGCTGAGTGCTGTTGACCTCCACACAGACTTGAGAGTAGTGAAAGCTTGTCTTGCTTTTCCGATTCTTGCTTTGATATCCTCGTCAGTTCCGCCTGTAGTTGAAACGATGCTTCCCAGGTAGGTAAAAGAGGTTGTTTCTGATATAAACATGAAAGTGGTTTTAAATCATTTTGTTGAAGTGAATTTTTTCCCCAGTTGATTGATTACACCGAAATGTTCAGCTTCTGCTGATATATTGACTCCTAGTGTAGACACTTTGACGATGTTTTAGGATTAACGCAGTGTTATTTTGTGGATGGTAACTAGCAGTGGAATTCAAGATGCGCACACCGTCTTAATTGTGACTCTTTAGCTGGGCACAATACTTGGGTTTCCAGTGACTGATGGAGATGACATTCAAATCCAGTACCATTCGACTCAAACCCCAAGGCGTTACCCACTAGACCACTTGAGGTATGAGAGCCACCTGTTGTGTTGTGGGGATAAGCTATTACTTTGTTTTTTCCGTTGAGGATTAAATCGATGTTAATCCTACGACATCATCGAAGAGTTCATGATAGAAGTTGGCATATCAGTAGATGCTGAATATTTCAGTTCACTCACTCAGCGAAAAAAAAATAAAACGAAAATTAATAACAACCTTGTCTCACAAGAGGTGGCTCTTATGGCTTAAGTGGTCTAGTCGATAACGCCTTGGTGTTTCAGTCGAGGAGTACTGGGTTTGAATCTTAGTTAGAACATCATCAACCACTGGTAATTGCAGATATGTCTATATGAAGACTCTCAAGTAGGATGAAACGAGTATCCTGTACTTTTTTGCCGGTTTATTAATCAGTCTTATATTTCTTGAATATCTAGCGTGAAAAAAGATATGTGGCCGTAATTTGGAGAATGTCTGATGATAATAGATTTTGTTCCGTCAAGTGATGATCGTCTCCCTAATTTCATGTTATGCCAAAGTAAACAACTAAGAAACTGAGTGTTTCTTTGTATTACTGTCTGATTTTTTTCCTTCACGTTCCCCAGTGGAACATTGGGCTTCAAGCTAGTGGCTTGAAGTTTCTGTAGCACTGTTCATTTTACAGGATGGGGTTGCTAGCCTCATGCCCAACCTTTCCTCTTTACCAGCATTATTTCTGGCTTAGCAAGGTAAAGGAGTGCGTAGGCTGGGGATCGAACCCCGGACCATGTGCATGGTCGGAGAGCGCCGTAACCGCTATGCCACTGACGCCTACTGTTTGATAACTGTAATAAATAAATTGCAATATATGAAAACAAAAGGTGAATGGAATAGATTAATCCCAGTTACTTATTGAAACTGAAGGTGAAATTTAGCTGGAGGATATTCAGATAGAAAAACAATGAAAAAATGTCTAGTTTTGATATGACAAGTTTATACATTAATGCTTCAGTCAGTGCAGCTCTTGGAGCAGCCAGAAGCATGGATCCCACCCCCAACAAATAACTAGGCTGTCAGGGGAAAAATGTTGTTCTCTGGTCAATTGTTTCTGATTTCTACAGTCCTTACATTTCAGAATAAAATATTATAAAGAGCAAGTAGGGTCGAGGTGGGATCACTTATATTCCGGCAGCAACAGCAGATATTTTAATAGATACCTCGGAACATAATGCTCTTGCCACATTTCTCGTGTTGGGGACTGAACGTGTCCATAACTTCTCCAAACATATAAACTCAGTACTAGATGGAATCCAGTTCATTTTGAGTAAGAAAATAAACGGTAAAATTAACTGTACAGGACTGAAAAGTAAAATCAAAACGCGTGTTTAGGCCCGAACATCTATAAAATATATCATATCCAGATGGGTGACTGAATTTTGAATTATGCACGCATCCCCCCCATCCGAAGTCAGTGAATCTTTGTATTATTGAGCAGGTAGTCTGCCTAGTGAGTCAGACACTTTATATAGGGGAATTAAGTGAATACCGAAAAGATTGCTTTTAGGTAACTATCCAATGGAATTCATTCAAAAAATTTAGTAGGGTCCATAAAAAATAGTAGTAATGCAAACAATAGCTATTACCTAAGTAATAATAAATTTGAAGCCTTCGTATTTCTGTCGAATGAGGAGCAGACATCTGAAACCCTACACAGGATTCTTGATGTTGCAGTTGAAGTGACATTTAAACCAACCATCTCAATCAGCGAAATCATTAGTCCTAGAGATCCAGAAGACTGAATCATCTGAAATAATATAATTCATTAAATGACATGTATTGACTAAGGGGTTAACTACTTAGGTAAACTTATGTTAGTTAAGTAATCTAAAAAAACTCAGCCATTCCTATGTATACGCTGATTCCTTATTTATTGAGCCAGTACCCAGTACATGCAATTAAAACGAAACACTAATAAATGTAAGAGCAAGTTGGGAGGTTATTTGTTTGCATTTTTAAGACTGTGAGGAATAAATCGTGTTCAGAACGACATCCACTTGATAGTAACGTCTCCTCACTGTGTTATATCAAATGGAGTTATGTATTATGAGACGTGTCGGAGTTTTTACTAGTTGAATCTTTATTCAACAGTCGAGTTCTTCTTCCACTAAATTAAGGAACCACTCAGTTTATTTTCATCCCTCGCGTTGACTCATACTTCAACCATCGAAGTTTTAGTAGAGTTTTTTTATTACTGGATGGATTGGTCGGCTGCACGCTCGACATTCCCTCTTTTCTGGGCTTGCTAGTGTTTAGTAAACTAGGCGGCGTTTAGGGAATCGAATCCTGATCACTTAGGTGGTCAGCGAGCCATCTACCATTAAATCACTCGCGAGAACAACACTTCTACTGAAACTTGGACTCATAAGTTAATTAGGTTCTAATAATTCAAATTTTATATAAGTGCCTCTGAAGATAAATACAGAAAAGCAAATAGTTAATAAGTAAATTTCAATCCTTATGTCAAGCAAGTATTTCTTCGGCTGTTTAAATGTTATTTGAAAGGCAAAAACCTTCATAAAATTTAAGAGAAAGAACTCTGAAACATTATACAACTTAAATCCCTGTCAGCTCACTTCTGACCTTGAAATTGGGATCATTCCAGGCCTCCAATATGGAAATTGTTAGAAAATTTATTGTCTTCATGGATGACTTGTAAAACTTACTCATTTTTTTTGTTGCTAAACTCCAACACCTTCTATTATGACACCACAAAGTATTGGTAAATATAGAAACAATGAAGGTTATATGACATGTGAGATGTCCAGGTTCTATTCCTGGTTGACGCAATCCCTAACGTCGTTTAGGTTAACTAGCAGGTAGTAAGGCTAAACTCTACCTTATAAGAATAACACTCCTGCTACTGGGACTTCAAAACTTAAAGCATGAAACTCTTCCTATGTCCCACTTGGAACACGAGGAGTGAAAAGAAATGAATTCGTATAAAACTATTTATTACAAGATTTATTACAGGTTAATTTCATAGTTCTGTTGAAGTATATCGATTTCTGTTAAGGTCCATTATTCAATGAGATATTTCAATTCACTTCATATTAGTAATGCATTATCATGACAAGTATACTGATATTTTAGAAAAAAAGATATTAATTATGTTTTTCAGCGTAACTATTATCCCTTTCTCTTTGACACTATTTGTGGTTTTCTAGGTGATTAAAACCTATGAAATAGTCTTTTTTTATCCTTTTACGTTCCCAGTGGAAAATATGTATGAAGATACTAATGGCGATGAATATTTTTTGCAGATGATGGTTAATATTAATCATACAGTTCCCCATTTAGTTGAACTCCTATTTATTTGTGTAAAAACAGTTGGTTTATCTCACTTTTCTTAGGAAACACCTACCTATACACTAAGTACCACGTTTGCGTCTAGTACGTCAATGAAAAACCTCGCCTAGATTACTAGCTCACTAGTTTTCTTGCCGGTCCCATTCACATTCATCAACCTGAAACCAATCTGGAAATTTTCGTCACTCAACATCAACAACAAATTCGGATTTCCAATACAAACGTCAAGTCAGTTTTCCTTCACGGATCAGAAACTTGGCGGGTCACAAAGAATATTTCCAACAGCCTGTTGCAAGCGTTTATCAACAGCTGTCTTCGCTCTATACTGAAGATCAGATGGCTGGAAAGAATCACCAACAAGAAACTATGGGAACAAACAAAACAAGAACCAATCGCTCAACAAATATGCAGGAGAAAGTGGAGATGGATTGGACACTCGCTGAGGAGGCCGCTGGGTGACATCGCGCGTCAGGCCAACACTCGAGTGGAACCCGAAAGGGAAGCGGCGAGTGGTTCGTCGGTGCAAGGGTGACATGGAGGAGATCGTGTGAAGAGGAGCTGAAACAGTATGGATTGACATGGATGCAGGTGAAAAGTACAGCAGAAGACAGAAGCAAGTGGAGGCGTGTAGTTGAAGCCCTATGTTCTACTAGGAACCCAAAGGAACAATAGTAATAATAATAATAATAGTACGCCAATGAAAAGCCCAAAATATGACGTAAAGTTTTGCACGAATTATTAATCATATTCATATCTAACAATCTCTGTGTTAACAACTTTACAGAAGACTTCTCAGTGTCTGTGAGAAAATGTTGACTTGACTGAGCTGCAACATAGAATGTTGCACAGAAGTGGAGCAGTCTAAGTTGCCACACTCTTCATATAGCACATAAAGGTATAGAAAATAAATTCAAAATAACTTTAATGATCAGAAATCTACGGGAAAAAGAATGTGTTTATGGAGGATAACGAGAATTTGATGCATCTACTAGTTCATAAAGAGTAAATGAATCTGCACCATTGAGAACGATTTCGAGTCATATCACCATCAATAGTCTTTCTAGCTGTTGGTTCTTAGCGTTTCTAAAACAGAAGTCAAGTAGTCTGCACATTCAAACGTGATTCAATTTTTTAATTATTTTTTAATTCCTTTACGTTCCCAATGGAACATAGGGTTTCAAGCTAGAGGTTTGGAGTTTCGGTATCAGTGGTGTTTATTTTTACGGGATGGGGTTGCTGGCCTCATGCCCAGCCCAACCTTCCCTCTTCACCAGTCTTGTTACTGGCTTAGCGAGGTAAAGGAGTGTGTCGGCCGGGGATCGAACCCCGAACTACATGCGTGGTTGGCGAACATTCTACCGCTGTGCCACCGACGCATATGAATGCTTATGAAAAAAAAAATGGCAAAAGTTAGTATTCATCGATTGTTAACTGAATGGTCAATAAGGCCACTTCGTAACTTAATCATTATGGGTTCAAGTCCTGGTAGGATCACGCATGTGAGCTGCTGAAGAGCTCCAAACAAGGAGGAAACATCTGTTAAGTTATCCTTAGTTTTCAGTAGTCCTCTGACTACTGTCATTTCTTAATAAAAGTTAAAATAGTCCGATTCGAATCCAGGTTACTAAATTTCACGTGAAATGCTTACTAAACGCCAAAGTAGTTAGTTTGTAATATGATCAGATCTTTTCTTTCGTCTAAATGCACAGCATTAAACACATTTCACCAAATTTTATTTCACCTATCATAGAACTAATGATAAACGCAAAATTCAATACTTGCCAAGCATTATAGGTTAAAAAGACTTTTCTCATATCCGTTCTATTCACTATCATATTTATAAAGTATACGAATGCAAAGGGTGACAAAATATTCTATTTAACGCTGTAGCAACTAATACTCTTCGAAAATGAATCCTATTGTTTTCATACTCTATCAAGTTATGTTTGTACGTGTTTGTCTGCGTGTGTGTGTGTGCGTGCGTGTGTGATTGTTATGATTCAATGCAAACGGTGTAGAGTGTCATAGAGCTAGAGTTCATTGAATGAGTTAGGGTACATTATGCTTCGTATTATTATTATTTACTATCTGATTAAATATATAACATATACAGTAGAACTAGGTCATCCAGCCATTTTATTTATCCTTCATTGATAAAAATACTTCATTACAAAAACAACTCAGAATGACAACCAACAGAGACAAGAAATAAAAAGTGGTATACAATAATAATAATAATAATTTCAGACTTTATATGAATTTATCTCTATAGGTAAACTGCCACAGTGATGCCTGATGATGATGATGATTGTGATGAAGAAAATGACAGTGTTATAACTATTATGAATAACATAATGGAATGGCATGAAATCAATAAACTGAAATCTGTTTAGACTGCTAGCACTGTTTACAACATTTATCTGTCAATCACACGACTGGTCACACTTACTACTTATAAATATACATGTATATATATATTTTTATACCTATCAATATAATTTTTCTAAATATGAAAAATATATATTAAAATAAACCAACTTTAGTAGCTAAGTCAATAACCTGCTAATAATCAGCATCTAAGCTATTCCATTCTTACTGTGTTGTTTATAGTCTACTTGGTAGGGAGCTACTATTCATTGTTAATGTGATCAGTTGTGTGATAGATATATGGTCACGATTAGTCACTATTAGTATGATTATTTTACTTAATTCATATATATATATATATGAGTGGTGAAACAATAGTAAAGAAAGCAGTAGAAGAATATCAGGTATATAAAGAAAGTGTCAGAGCCATGTGACTGACATATCTAATATAAACCTATAAATTTATTTTCAGTAGTTGGTTTGTAAGAAATAGATGCTCGCTAGTGACTTGCTACAGGACGGAGTTTCCTGGAGTTCTAGTGAGAAGTCGTGACCAGTGAGGTCCACTCCAGTCAAGTGTGAGGATGGATGTTCCACCGATGACATTAGTTCGTGGTCGAGCTAAATAACGAACTGGTAGAAGTTAAAGTTCATGGGCTGGCTGGCCATTGAATCGCGTCCCAGTGGCTGAATGGTATACGAGCTAGCTTGCCATATAACCGGAAGGTCCTGGGTTCGAACTCTGGTGGTGGGTGAGTGCGTACTGCCGATGATTCCCAAACTAGGCTGACTCCAGTGCTGGTTTTCAATGGTTCTCTAACTGATATCAATCCGTGATCAACTATAATTTTATGCCACGACAGGCACCTCTTGTGGAATGGGTCACATTAACTATTTAATTCATTTTTAGATTAATATAACCCGTTGCACAAGTGGTCTGGTGGATAACGCTTTGGCGTTTGAAACTATGGGCACTGGGTTCGAGCCTCGGTGTGGGGAACATCATCACCCACTGCGGAATGCAGGTACATCCATTTAGCTGACGAGTCCAAAATAGGACGAAATGCGCATCCTGGATTCCACTGCTAGTCACCATCCCCCACTTAATAATAAACAATGGCCATTGATGCTTTTAAAAAAACAGAGAGTGAGTAAAACAATGTAGAGCTAAATTTTTTTAAGAAACTTATTAGATGAATTGACTTTTATGATAATGCCGTCAATTACATTTTATACTATTGGGAATACATTTAATGATTATCAACTAGCTTTTTCATGTTCATAGATTTTTTTCTCTTATTCACTCATCGTTGATTACCTCATTCATTATTTAACATTTAAAATAGTCTCTAGTAGAAGTTGTAACAGTTTGGTTTCATGGGGAATAATTGAAATATACAACAGTTTTAAAAAATAAAAAGAGACATAAAAAAACAGAAGATGCAATGCTCCACACATTTCATTACAATAAAAATAAAAGATGTACGTACAGTAAGTAGTATTTTATGATCCTTTTTCCAATTTTTCAAGTAAATTATCTTCGCAAAATTGATTGTTAATTTGGTTTATTTTTATTTTCAAACTTCAATTATTTATAAAGTTAATTAAGATCCTATTTAATCTTTAGTTTCTTTCTTAATGATTAATAAACGACTGTTCATTGCAAAATAAAATAACCATTTTGTTCTGAAAAGCCAATCATTTAATTTTATGTCTTTTCGAGTGGAAGATAGAGGTTCACAGCTTTGCAAATTTCAGTAGTGATGGTGTTTTCCTTTAAAGGAGTGAGGTTGCTAGTTTCACGTCTGACCTTCTTCCTTTCTTGGGCCCGCAATGGGCTTGTAAACTAAGCGGTGTTTAGTAATGTTTCAGTCAGGAATCAAACCAAGTCCTGGGTGTAGCGAGCGTGTATTTCACCGTTGAACAACTGATCATTGAATGATACCCAGATATAAATATGCTGAAGTATAAACTGCTTCGGTGGAGCAGAGGCATAGTGCTCGCCAGCCACTCAGATGGTCTGGGGTTTGATCTCCAGCAGACGCACTCCCAAACCTTGCTTATTTGGTAATAAGCAAGGCAAAGAGGGAAGGTTGGACATAAGACCAGCAATCGCACCCCGTAAAAATAAAAGCACTTCTACCGAAACTTCAAAGCCCTATGTTCCACTGGGAACGCAAAGGGATGAAAAAAATAGCAGCGATCTCAATTATGCATTTATTTTCAATACAGACATTATTAGCAATGATGACTGCTTAATCGGACAAATAATATACAGCTCAAATACTTCTTATTGAAGTGACATATCTGGTTTTTCGCTGAAACAAGGTATACTTTCGGGATAAATTGCTAAACTTAATATAACATCTTGAACATATAGCCATTTGCATTTTATTCCGGTTGGATTTTCCAAGACTAGACAATACTGAGGAAAAGAAAAAAGATATACGTCCAGAAGGTATTTAGTCTTTTTCTTTGATTGGTCTCATCGTAACTGGTACAGAAACCAATCTCATTATTATTATGAGTCTCTTCAGTTCTGAGTGGAACACAGAGTGCCAACAGTGATTTTCTTTTTCATCCTGTTCTCTGAAAACCTTTTCAGCTGGCTTCATGATTGCTTAAACGCATTCATTTCTTCCTCACAGAATCTCTACCATGTTAGCCTCAGACCCACGGGCAATTTTTCGTTTCCTGTTCGAATTCCACTCAAGGCCCTGGAACGCAATATCACTTAACGGTCTCCTCAGTGTGTATCCAGTCCATCTCTACTTCCACCAGCGATAGGTTCTTGCTTAGCTTATAGCCTACCGGAGTTCCTTGTTGCTAATACGTTTTGTCCTGACATCTGATCTTTAGTCTAGAGAGAAGACAGCTGTTGATGAAAGTGTGCGTCAGCCTGCTGGAAATTTTTCACCACATGCCAAGTCTGTGAACCATGTAGAAACACTGACTTGACGTTAGTGTTGCGAATTCGAATCTTATTCCTTAATGTCAGTGCAGCAGATTTCCAAACTGATTTGAAATAATTGAAGGTTGTTCTCACCTTTTCAATCCTGCCTTTGACATACTCATCTGTGAAGTCTGTGGTTAAAACTATTCTGAATATGCATGTCAGAAAGGTAACATTTTTTGGATTTTTCTTGTTGATAATGTTTTCCACTTTTTTGACTACAGCTTGATTCCACACCGTATTTTTGGTACGAGTATGGAATTTTCAGCATGTGATATCGGTAGCTCAAATTTTGCAGGCCGACCAATTGATATCAAGTATGCGTTGGCTGGCGATTGAACCCCGGACCATGTACATGGTCTGTAAGAGCTCTAACCCCTGTGCCACCGACCCACTGTTGGTTAGGTATCTTCATCACCTCTGTCTTCACCTTCACTTGAAGTCCTATATTCTCTACTTCTTATACCGCCTTGCACGTTTTCATTTACAGATCTTGGAGTTTATGTGACATTAAACATTAATCGTCTTCGAAGTCCAAATCTCATGTTTCATCAAAAAGGTTGAGTTTCAGTCACAAATTATTGTTGAAGGTAATTCACATATCCTGCTGATTTATTATATTGGACCGAAATGCTCACTGTCTGTTGACATGTTAGCTCTTAGTACGTCCTCTTGAACGATATCTGAAGATTAAAATAATGTTACTTTGGTTGATGGTGACTAGCAGTGTTTCTTGTGGTCTAGCGTCACGCTGAATAACACTTTGGCGTTTGAAACGACGGCTGCTGTATTCCAGTCTAACTGGAAATACTGTGATTTACTGGAGATGAAGGTGCACCTAGCTAGTGAGTCCCAAATAAGACAAAATGTGTATCCTGGACTCCATTGCTAGTCACCTTCGACCAGAATTTAGCCATAAATATGTAATAAAGGTTAACGGAATTTCAATAAAGTTCTCCAAGACTAAAAGAAATGAAAACTTGAAAATTTTCATATGATTTTCAATGAGTGTTTCAATCCCTTTTTTCAGAAAGTTGGCCAACTTTCATGATCAGACGATTTGTTAATGATGTATCTGCATTCCCAGTGAGTAATGATGACTCCTCTGAGACTCGAACCTTGCACCTATGATTTCAAACGCCAAAGCGGTATTCACTAGGCTACTTGGGTTGGACCAGGGTATCCTGTCTGACGACTTTACTATCCCAGCTGATGTCAACACACATCCTGGTGTGTCAATGAACAGTAGGAGACGATGGTGCCCCACTGTTGACCGACAGTAGGCTTCAGACGGATGCAAATCGATCCGGTGTTCGGTAGTCTGGCGACGGGATGTTAGATAGTTGTCCCATGAATAATGAATGAGTGACAACAGTGTTACACATTCGCGTCTGCAGTGAACTCCTACGACCTGCATCCACTGTAGGCAGGTATGCTTGTCGCAGTTTCTGAATGTCAGCCGGTTTGTGTACACGATTGTCTTCTCTTACACAATCACTTCATAAGACAGCTGACAGATATAAAAGTGAAAAAAATCAGTCACCTTTCTCTCCTGGATTTGCTAACTATTTTATTGAAGACAATGAAAGTTTCTCATTCAGACCATCCAGCTTAGACAACACAAATACATCAAAATATTTTATAAGCTTTACAGACTGATAAGGATTGTTCACATATACACAGTCTATAAATTTTAAATTTTTACAGTACAGTAATAAAAATTAGAATTCAAATACTTCTCAGTTTTTCTTCTTGTTCTCTGTGTGTACTTTTGCATCTTTTTAACAAAAGAACATCAAAAAAAGAGGGAAAAAACTTATCGATCAGTTGTAGGATTCAAAAATTTTCCTGTTCACTTCATTCCTTTTTATAAATAATTTGGCAGAAATTTTTGTTCTCCATAAGCTGAGCAAAAGAAACATAAATCCAATTTGTTTGCAAAGGTTGTACTCCTAGTAGTATGCTTATTTCATTTTCTGCTTTCTTTCCAGTGATGCGTTTTGATTATTTTAAACAATATCACATGATATTTACTAGGATTTATGCGATATTAGGCTGTCTGGATAATAATAATAATAATAGTAGTAAGATATATTTATTCGCTCCGTTTTACAAGAAAGTAATTTTCGAGGAATTTCCGTTGAAAATGAAACATTTCTTCATAAGTGAAAATATCAGACAAGAATAGAGTGCTATAGGTGTATTTTATAAATTCTAGAGCACGGCTTTGTACAAAATTTAGATATGAGGCGGATTGTTTTTGGGTGATAATGATGGCATATCCCCAAAATGTACTAGTTTGAATAAGCGCCATTAGGATATTAGTAGAAACGAAGCATTTCTGATGAAGTAAGCCATATACACTATCACGAAACAATCAAGATGTGATTTTATATGTTTAATTCTGAAGCCGGATGTGCGGATATGCCTATCAAGCAAAACTGAGTGCCATAGACTACTAGTTAGACTTGCTGATTAAAATTACTGAATTCGGTGGTATACTTTAACATCATTCAGATTGGCGGCCTGCTTGAATGTCTGGATTACCTGAGTTTCCATCTGAGACAATGTATCTTATTTTCTTTAGTTCTTGTTGTTATAATCATTCAGTTATATCCATGGGGCTACGAATGTGCTCGTTTTTTTATTCCTTCACGTTCCTAGTGGAACATAGGGCTTCAAGCTAGAGGCTTGAAGTTTCTGTAGCAGTGTTAATTTTTATAGGATGGGGTTGCTAGCCTCATGCCCAACCTTTCCTCTGCACCAGCTTTAGTTCTGGCTTAGCGAGGTAAAGGAGTGCGCCGGCCGGGGATCGAACCCCGGACCATATGCATGGTCGGCGGGCATCCTAACCGCTATGCCACAAATGTGCTCGTACACATTTTTAATTGGTTTGCAGCATATCGTTGAGGATTTCTGTGGGACCAAAGGAAAATACCGTAGTGGATTATTTTATTCTTCAGATTCAGCATCACCTGTGTCACATGTGTTGTACTGGAGATGATTGTTTTACTTTGAAACTCCTGTATGGAGAGTAAGTATTGTGCAATAAACTACGCTGAGAATTGTACATATTATACAGACTTATTGTGCATAATAGAGTTATTGTTATTATTAACTTAGAAATATTGCGCAAAAGGACTTTGCATGAAAATTCGAGTGGTTCTAGTGATCTATCTAGGGTGTCTCAAATTCCTCGTTTCATTATCTGTAGAGGAATACGTTGTTATGTATATGTGGCGAACTGTTAGAATTTCCGGGTACCCTGCATTTCCATCCAAACTAAGGCATCAGAGTCTTAACCATTTCTTATTGTTTTAACCATTTGCCTACGTTCTTAGATAGCAAAATATACTCGCGCACATTTTCATTTAGCTTTCAAAATACTGCTGTGCGTCTCTCAGAGACAAATAATAAATATCACATAGGATTGGTTTATACTTCAGACAGAACAGTATTGTTATTTTACTTGACGATACCAGATTAAGAGGAAATATTACACAACAAATTACACTGAGGATACTGTACATTGTGTAAAAAATTTGTTCAGAATAAAGTTGTTATGATTATATAACAAAAATAAATACTTCAAAAGATTAATAGCTGATTTCAGAAAAGGTTGACATTCCTGTCTCTTAACACATTTGATTATGTTATGTAGGAACTTTACCTAGTTTCATGAAAGTCTCTTGACTATAAGTCCATCTCACTTGAAAGTTGATAGTGAGTCTTGCGATTTTTTGAAAGCTTTTAAGACACATTATTCGAATTGTATTTTCTTTCTGCCATATTTTGTGATGATCAAGAACAATAAGACTGAACTTTGTCCCCACATCTTCATTCCATTTTTCCGTATCATAAAAATGCATCTTTCTCAATGTAATAATCTGATTTCTGGTGGCATTTCTGATAACATTAGTAAATCTTTGTCTTAATACCGTTTCTGTTGGTGTCTATTCTCCTGTGATGTGTTTAACCAGCGCAAAATGTAATATTTAAAACCTATAATAAGTGTTATTAAATAAAGACCGGATGTTTCTAAAAGAAATAATGACTGACGACTGAAGGCAAAATGGAAGTCTACATCCGAAATAATGGCCTCTGAATTAGTGACCGGTTCCTATATCAGATGAGCTATGCAACCCAGCTTCCAAACAGGTCATCTTGATTCTAGATAGTATAATCATCAGTTGGCAATGTGCTCCACTCCTTCTAATTCGGAATAATCAGTACAGATGAAAGGAGACTTGGGTGGACAGCTGTTGTGACAATAAACGGTTGGCTATGTATCATTCATTCGTATGACAGCTGGGTACTACTCGTGATGTCTGTAGTGTGATGATGATGATTGTGTTATAAGCTGGTTGTTGCAGATCATCTTGTCGAATCCTGATAGAATCCAGATTTTCACTCTGACATCGAACATCACTCATCTTATCAAAATCAATTTGTCAATCAAAAGCCATTTCATATAATCTCACCAACAAGCCAAAAGAACTGACAGTCTTTAAGTGTAGACTTTTTATGATTTTATTCCACACTGTACAGACAATAAATTCGTGTCCAGTTTTTTTTAATGTTAGGCTATTTTACAAAAGTTGAAGCTGATATATGTGTAGTTTTTAGGATACTGTTTACTAAGAGTGAGGAGTAATGTGTTATTAAATGCTCCAGTAATAGTTACAATAATAAATTATCTTTCCTATTAATCCTATGACGCAAAAACATTTAGAAAAGAGTCCAAAAGGTGTCTGATTCACAACATTTTCCATGCTAAAATACTAACTTTATTTTTAGGGCTTTAAATTTTTGACTAACTTAGCTTCAGCTGTAGGTATATAGTTCCCGTCAACTTTTTTTCAGAACTCCCACTTATTTTTTAATTGTTGCAATTTTCATACTACACTGGCTGTTGCTCAATTGCTAGACTACTTACCTACCGGATAACTGGTTATCTTTATAATCATATACTACAGCGTCACAGTCTGAGAGACGTAAGGGTTAAGTTTTCCATATATTTCGTACAAACACAGTGTATCACATTTAATATGTCGACGAGCTGCGCCTATTCAAAAACACGACTTGACTGACTTTATTTTCTTGTGGATGTTACGCAGTAGGCAGTGACGTCAGATAAACATGTAATCATGGACAACTGATTGATTTCTGAGATTGAAATTTATCCTCTTAACAATTATACTTACAGTAAACAAGTAATAACTGATGTCTGTAGCGAAACAGGTGGCTGTCGTGGTCCAAGTACTTAGTGGATAACGACACATTAGCACTTGAAAAAATCGGTGCGTAGTTTGAGTCTCAGTGAAAACAACACCACTCAACAGGAATAGCAGGTACATCCAGATAATGAGTCTTGAATAGGACGAAATGTGAGTCCTCGATTCTACTGATAGTCACCATCAGCTAAATAAAGTCAAATAGTAGAAATTTTAGTTCATGTGGATGTTTTTGGTGATGTCATGTTATCTGAGCTTGTTGTGAAGCGTCCTTCTGGATGTCATCTTTGGTGCGAACCTCAATGTGAAAAGAGGTGTAGGTATTATATACAGATAAATATTTGTTCCCTCTGGTAACATTCAGTTGTCCCTTCAGATTACTATGTGACTGCTTTAATCCCCGAAACCCAAGTAATTCGGTTTTAACGCAGAAAACTAGTCGATGTATTCTCCCGTATAGCTTGCTAAAATCCCGGGAGTTACATACAATTAAAATTTGCATTCCAACAATATCAAAAACATACTTTGATATGATGTGATCTGTGGTACTATTCGACAGTAAAAACTTGTATAAAAAATAAATACAAAATCACCTCAGGAATGCCATACAGCAGCTATATAGTCGAAGTTTCTCGTGTTCAAAATAAATACTAAGAATCAACAATCAAAATTCTGTCTGTAGGAGTCAAATATAATGAAACATGTTTCTCGCAGAGAGTCAAAGGTCAAGTCATCCCCTCCAAGGCGTAACCTCGACTTCATTCAAACACAATCCCAGTTGTAAGACAACAGTAATGTCAATATTAGCATGGAAAAGCATTAAGATAAGGGATCACTTAAAAGCATAGACATATAATAAGGATTAAGTCAAAAAGAGATAAACAGATGTTAGAACAATGATATGCAGGTCAGAGAAAAAGAATCAAATCAAATCCCTGCAAACCAACACTTGAATATCAGTCTGATGCTCACTGGAGACTGGTAGGTAGTTGGCTGCGTTCTAGTGAGAAGTCGTAACAAGTGAGCTACGGCAGGTCGGGTGTGAGGACAGATACTCGCCAATGACATAGTCTATTAGTCGTGCTACATAGTGAATTGGCAGAAATTTGGATTCATCGACTGACCAATGGGTTGGGTCCCAGTGGCTTAATGGTTTAATAGCTCGTCTTTTAACCGGGAGGTCCTGGGTTCAAACTTTGGCGGTGGGTACGTATTGTTGACGAGTCCCAAACTAGGTTGACGAAACGGTTGTCTGGCAGTACTCCCAGCTGGTTTCCCAATAGTATTTTAACTGATGTCAGCTCTTGATGAATTCATGTAATTAATCAGACTAAATCACTGCAAACTAAGACCTTGAAAATAATAATAATTAGAAAATGTGTAGAAAAATTCAAGTGACCATTAATACTGCAAATAGCTTGTTTACAAATGGGTTTTCAGATCAGTTATTCTGCTACAGTTGTGCCATTCGTAATAATATTGATCTTCTTGTTGACCTAATATTTTACGTCCCTTTTCGCGTGACCTATTTTTTATTGATTCATAAATCTAACATACATCCATATGTCTATTACTGGATTGGTTGGTTTGAGTGTTAGGCCTCTAGGAATTCTGTGGCATTCTTTGTGTTACCATTGTTCAACACTTTTACACTTGCCTCAGTTAAACAAATGTCCATAATTTTTTACGTGAATTGATGTGAATGAATGCATGTCATATATTTTTTTAACAGCTGGTTTGTGATCATGGATACAAAGATGAAGAGGACGTCTGCTGTGACCACTATGGCGTTTTTCACAGTTCATGAAGTTTGTTTCGCAGATGACATTGATTTTATTTTCCTTCGCTGTTAAGCAATCGTGTTGGCGTGTCTCAGCGACAACTATTCCAAGAAGTTTTATTTTCCAACTATGATTCTGTAAACGTTCTCCATGTAGCATAGGACTATTTTTCCAAGGTAAAAGTTATATTTGGTTTATTCCATCACATTTTCTGAAAAAATTGACTGTTCTGTAAAATTCATCAACATTGTTATTTCTTTTCAAGCTTAACACCTTTTATTTATTTGAAACTCCATTTATTTATTACAGTCTAAGAAGGTAGTTCACTGATCTGCGTGTGCATATAGGTGATATTTGTATACATATGAAAAAAAATTATAGGCTTCTATTCAAAGATAGAAGAAACGAGGTTTTATGAAACAGACGTCCTGTGGAGTGGAAAAATACATCACATATACATAATGAACTTCAATGGAAAAGATAACAATAGAATGATAAGGCTTAATTATCATGAAGCATTGGCCTAATTTTCTATATCAAGGTGGTTGTAACAGTTTCTAAAATATGTAAGTACCATTTTCAGAAAAAAAATGTATGTGAAAATGCTCAGTGTGTAGGAAAAACAAATAGGTGAATCTATTTAAGATTTCTACTCATTGCAAGTCGTTATCAAACCATCTGACTGTTTAAACTTCCTTTTTTGCATACTTCCTTTTTTATTTGGAAGTGATGTTGAATAAAAGCAAAAATATGTATATATTTATATGTATCTCCGTGACCTGAAATGAAGTTGAAAAGAGCATCAAGAAATATAAAGGGAAAGCAAAGTGATTTTCTGTGTAATCATTATTGAAGATGACCTTCTATTGTTGACCTCGCGTTATTATACTTATCAAAGATTCAAAGGCTGAGGAAAATACACTGTGATACCTTTAATGATAATGATAAACAAATGACCTATGAAAATATTTTTTTTGGAAAAACTGAAAATATTTTGAGGACAAAATAATTTTTGATTTAATCGTATTCTTTTTGTCTTTTTAGCCTTTTTTGTTTCTGCTACAGTGATTCAAATATCTAATAATCAAAATAATGTTATCAAAATGAACAGATGAAAACTGAAATGATATCAAACGAAAGCCAATCTATTATATATATGCATATAAATGGGTAGTACTGCTTTGCTTCGTTACTTGAGTCCTAAGCAAACTTCTGACAGTGTATGTGCGAATTTTAAGGTAATATTAATATTATTATTGTTCATTTGGGTTCCTAGTGGAACATAGGGCTTCAACTGCACGTTTCCACTTGTTTCTGTCTTCTGCTGTACTTTTCACCTGCAACCACGTTAGTCCATACTGTTTCAGCTCCTCTTCACACGATCTTCTCCATGTCACCCTTGGACGTCCCACTCGTCGCTTCCCTTTCGGGTTCCACTCGAGCTATGGCCTGACGTGCGATGTCACCCAGCTGCCTCCTCAGCGAGTGTCCAATCCATCTCCACTTTCTCCTGCGTATTTGTTGAGCGATTGGTTCTTGTTTTGTTTGTTCCCATAGTTTCTTGTTGGTGATTCTTTCCGGCCATCTGATCTTGAGTATAGAGCGAAGACAGTTGTTGATGAAGGTCTGCAACCTGTTGGAAATATTCTTTGTGACCCACCAAGTTTCTGATCCGTAAAGCAAAATTGACTTTACGTTTGTATTGAAAATCCGAATTTTGTTGTTGATGCAGGCTGAGTGACGAAGATTTTTAAGGTAATATGGAACATCATAATACTGAAAAATTATGACTTTAATGCTGGCGAACTACACGTCTTATTCTCTACACGACCGATGGTGATTCCTCGACTGAAAGATGAAGGGCCTAGACTAGCCACTTCCAACTGTATCTACCAATTCAACAGCGTTTGTGGTGGAGCGAGTACTTCATTTTTCGTGCTCACTCGAGAACATCTCCCAGTATGGCTAAGTAAAGGTTTAGTGAAAACCATTAACAGTTCGATATTGGACCATCTGGTACAAACCGGCCACAAAGCCGGGTGCCAAATAAATTGCCAAAAATATTGAAGCACCGCATGCTCCAAACAGCAGAGCTTATTGCAATTTGCGTGAAACAACCAGTGCTTTGTGTCCAAAAGAAGCAAGTTCAGCCACTACTACTGCCCTAGCCAGCCTTCAGTAGAGGCTATAAATTCATGAATTTGTATTATTATCTTTCCTAATTTTTCTGACATTCACTTTATTAATATGTCGTTGCTACTGAACTGTAATCTATTGATATTATTTATTCGATGTTATTTAAACATTAATGTTGTTAACAGCACTAATTCACTCACTATTTTGTATATGTAACTGTAGAACCTGACGATGAAGTTACCGAAAAGAGTATTCTTTGTTCAGTATCCATTCTTTTGCAAATTATGATTCTTTACTGTTTCGGTGTTTTTACAGTCACTCGCATCATCATATGACAGATATACGACAAAACTGCCAAATATCACCGACGATATTTCTGATTGTCGTGGACGGGATCATACAGTGGACCGTAGGAGCAGGGATACAGGTATACGTCTAGCTGGTGAGAAGATTCGAAAGATTTGGACTTCGTGGAAGACTTATGTCTCATGTCACACAAACTTGAAAATCTAGAAGTGAAAACCGACAAATCGGAAGAAGGAGCAGCGAAAACACGACTTTAAGTGAATACAGAGAAGACAGAGTTGATGAAGATATCCAGCCAATAACAACAAGCATCAGTCATCGTCAAGGTAAGGAGTGTCAAGGAGGTTACCTAGGCAACATTGTTTCAACCACAGGTGACGACACTGATGAGATTGTCGAAAGCCAATGAAGATCAGTAGTGCAAGACGAACCTTCATTAATCAGAAGTCATTGTGGAAATCTACTTCAGCTGGTATAAGGAACAGGAATAGGATTTTCAGTACTAATATAAAATTGGTGCTTATTTATGATTCAGAGACTTAGAGATTCACCGAAAGATTTTCAACAACTTTCTGCGATCCATACTCAGAAAGGATCAGCAACATTGAACTCTGGCGATGAACCAGCCAAGGACCCAACAAATATGTAGGAGGAAATGGAGACCAATCGGGTATACGCTAAAGAAACCATTGAATGACATCGTGAGCAAGGTCCTGAAGTAGACTCAGGATAGGAAACGATGGATTGGATGTTGATCCGAAAGTGACATAGTGGAGATGGTGTGAAGAGGTGAAAGAAAGTTCATAGGCAATCGTGGAACCAGCTAAACAGGCCTGCAGGGAATACAGTGAAACGGAGGCATGCTTTTAAATCCCTATGTTCTACTTCGAATTCAATCGAATAATAACAATAGATAATAATAGTTTCAAAGGAAAAGTAACACTGCATCATGATTGCTTCACTATTACTCTGGGACTTTAAACAAATTAACTCAAGTCTGAGATTTATGCACAGATCACCTTGGAATTCAAATAGAAATTGTATAGATCCCATTGTGAGTGTATAAGGAGTATAAAGGAAAGATTAATGGTGAATACTATACATCTCTAACTGATGAATTTGTGAGACAGACTTTTTAAACAAATATTTCTAAATGTACTTATGAATATTAATGTTGTTAACAAATTACTTTATATAAATATTAAAAAGGTAAATTGAATGAGATAGAATAAAAACTGGACAGAGAAGGGCTGAATTGGTTTATTTGCTGTGTTGTAGATGTAATAAATTACAGAAGTGACTGATTAAACAGACAATATGCTATCAAAAAAATAATAATAAGTATTAAACGTTAATCAGATATTACTTATTCATGATAATGGTTAAATGGTTAAATCAAGGCAAAAGGGAAAACCTCCCTTAACAATCAATCAGTTCTAGTTGCTAGGCAATGAATGGCCTTATTAGATAACTCGTTTTAATGAGGAAAAATGTATACTTTGTTTTAGATATAATTTTATGATAAGATTTTCAAAAAAAAATTTGATGACAAACACTATAAAATTATGCGAAATTAATCTATTTAGAAATTAGATATTGTATTCAGTAAATGAATGCCCAGTCACGTTTAGGGGGATAGTTTTTGTCAGAGTGAGTAAGCTCAAAGAAGCATGAAATACGCGGAAGATGTGTTGTTCGTTTTCATGTTGAGTAATTGCACATCATAGTCTTGAAATGATTGAAAACAACTTATAATTTTAGTCACAGTTATCCAATCTGTTGTTGTTGTTTTTATTTATTTTTTATTTTATTTGATGAGAAAAACAAACAACACATATAACTGATTAATTAAATCTGAAATTCCCCAAATGATGTTAATTCCTGGAGAAACCTACAGTGAAATTAATCCATATCTTCATAGAAACCCATATTCTAAACATTAATCTCCAGTCCATGGGCTGCAAATGGATGGGTACCTTGAAGTTGTGCTGAAAAGTCGTGACCAGTGGGGTCCAGTATATCAAGGCAAAATGGATGATTATCGAAGGCATTGGTTGGCGGTAGCTCCATACCTTGAATTTACAAAGGAAGAATTCCCGAATCACTGAACTCTAGCTCAAGTGATTGAATAGTCAACGAGGTTGACCTCATGACCTGAAGGTCCCGGATATAATCCATGGCAGGGTCATGAATGCTCCCTGCTAAAAACGAAACACCTCTCCAGTGCCTCCTGTTTTGCAGTGATCTCTCTACATGATATTGGTTCGGGATGAAATCTACACCGAAACTGATCCATATTTCTACAAAATCCATAATCTGAAGATGTTAGTAATAGTCTCAGATTAAAAAATAATAATAAATTAGAAAAATTTACCTCCAGGTGGTAGTGAATATCATTTTTCATGTACACTGTTTGAAAGTCATCGAAGAAATATGCAGCATGACTGCTATGCTTCTTAGTAGGACACTGTGAAAAGCCTATGGGTAGGAAGTCCGGCACCTAGATTCTGTGACTGCTGACTTGGTGTATTTGTAATCTCGAGAGAATTTATATTTTTCTTCATGATTTCAACCTAACAGAATCAATGCGAAAGTACAAACTGTACTAGTGAACTTTTCAAAACAGGTGTATCTTGTGGTAAAACTGAACCATTTGGACGAATACTTCATCTCATGACGACAAACATCTTTGTCTAGACCTGATTACTTTGATAGAAAAGTACAGATCATGTGTGGCTAATAAACCATAGGATCATGACTCAATTGTGCATTACAATGAAATAAAAGAAATGTGAATTAAGAGGTTCTATATAAGTGACTATATTAAAGCAAGTTATGCTGTGGTAGTTCTATCTCAGTTCATGAATATTCCCCAACCAGACATAAACGAAAACAAAACCCGTAGTTTAGCGAAGAGGCTGTTTTTTGGTGAATTCATTTTCTTTCAATATACGGATCGAATTTCACAGTCACGAAAACACATTCAGTTATAAAGGCACTTTAGTATTTCAATTCATTTTAGGATAATCTGCAGTGAAACCATGAGAAAATGTCTATTTAAACATATCGAAAATAAACACTTCGTGTTGGTTTTATTGCTATTTGTGTTTTCCACTTTATTTACAGAGGTTTCAGACGTAGTCGTCGCTTTAAAAGGTTTATTCAGACGGAAGAGATGAAGATTTCATCTGAAAAGATGCCAAAATTTGTGCCAACAGAATCCGAATGAATTTTTAAATGATCACCTTCGAATCAAATTGAAAATGTGCACTAAAGATCTCAATTTATAATATTATTAAATTATTTTAAAGTTTCTACTGAGACATGAAGTAATATATTTTTTATAGCTAGGAGTCATAACAGTTGAAAATTCCCCGGCTGTTTCCATTCCTGTCTCTCATCCAAGTCTGGTTAATGTTTAGGTGATGTAAGAGATTTTACATCAAGTGTAACATGTAATATGAAATTGGTTGGTGGTCGCGCTAAATGCGTCACGAATTAGTAGAAGTTAGAATTCATGTGCTGGCCACTGAATCGGGTCCCAGTGCTGAATTATACGAGCTTGCCTTGTAGCCGAAAGGTCCTGAGTTCGAAACCTGGTGGTGGGTGCGTGCTGCCGATGATTCCCAAATTAGGACGGATGAAACAGCTGTCCAGTACTCCCTGCTGGTTTTTAATGGTTCTCTAACTGATATCAATCCGTGGTCTAACTCGTAAAATGTAATAAACAAAAATCTGGAAGATTGTTTTAGTGTGAGCATAAATCCTGATTTTCTCTGTGTACAGGACACCGAGTTTAAAACAATGTTCTGTGGACAGTTTTCAATTTTGTTCAAAATGAGAATTCATTAGTAGAGTACATTTTTACTTTGGATTATTTCTGCTGATTTACCAGCTTAGTAACAGAAATTTAGAATTTGAGGTGATCTATGCTAGAGCAGGTTAAAAATTGAGTAGGTTACGGGAAAAATCATCTGATAAGTGACAAAGAGGATTAAATATGCTTCCTACAACCATAAGTTCAATTGACGAGGCTGTGAAATTACATCCACTGAGATGGTTAGGACATGTGTTACGTATGCCTAGTCATCGCCTTCCTCGATGGGCAATGTTAGATGATATAGGGCCAGGCTGGAAAAGAGCTAGCGGTGGTCAAACCAAAACATGGCACCAGTCAATGAAATCTACAACAGTTAGTCTAAGCCAGCCACGTAGGAAGGTGTAGACTTCCTGACTGGTTGGGGTCCTCGGGACGGTAAAAACCAATGGTTGGAAACAATTGGTGACATGGCTCAAAATCGTTCTCAATGGCTGGCGCAGATGCATCCACTCCTTGTGACTTATGATTTCCAATGAAACTGTTTTGTTCTTCGTTATTACTATTCCTTCGTCTGACACCTCTGTTTACTGTCTCTAATATGCATTTCTCCTACTTTCTTCTGTTGCTTTGTGTGCTACATGGAGTGTGGCGACACATATGTGGCCGCACATATGTGCAAAGTTCTATGTCGAATACAGACAGATCCATAAGTAAACGTGTAAATTGTGTTTGATATTTCACTTTTCAAAGGATATAATGCCTCGTTTTATCTACTTTTTTATGCGTTATTATTATGTTAGTCAATAACATGATACGTAGAACGGTCAGTTAACCAACCAGTAATTCAAATTCTCATACACAGTCAAGAAATAGTGTACATCAGTATATGAGATTAAAAATATAAATGGAGACGATAAAGTAGTTTCGGTTACTTAAGCTTTATTGTGAGTGGTAATAAGAGCAAACAACAAAGTGTTTGTGCAGATAAGTTGGTCCTTGACCTCTTTTAAATTGTTTCAACTGATGTATCTTATTTTTTCGGAATATGTAAACAGATTGTATTTCAGAGTTATTCAACCGTGTAGTGTGACCACCTGTTGATCTTAGTAACTGATGACGTGTTTATTTTTCCATGGAAATGTAAAGAATGTGAACTGAAAGATTGTTACTTTTTGATAGAACTTCACAAGCAGATATATCATAATGGGATTGTTGGTGCTTCAGCTCAGAGACCATTGTGTCACAGGATAAACTGTCAATTATTATTTCACTTGAAGATCTTGTACGAGGGGAAAATATCATGCACTAAACTCATGTTATTTACGAGTTTGACCACGGACTGATATCAGTAGGAGAAACATTGAAAACCAGGGAGTGCTGGACAGCCAACTGCTTCGTCCTAGTTTAGGAATCATCATCACCCACTGAGGTTCAAACCCAGGACCTTCTGGTTACAAGGCCAACGAGCTCGTATATCATTCAGCCACTGGGACCCGATTCAGTCACCAGTCAGCCCATGAATTCTAACTTCAACCAATTCGTGATGCATTTAGCGCGATCACCAACCAATGTCATCGGTGGGACATCCATCCTCACACTTGACTGGATGGACCTCACTGGTCATGACTTCTCACTAGAACTGCAGGGAACTTCTTCCTGTAGGAAGTCACTAGCGAGCATCAGATTAATTTTCAAGAGCTTGGTTTGTAAGGATTAGATCTGTTAAAAAAAAATGAAATCTGAGGTTGTTGATTTCAGATATCAGACAAAAATTTCATAACATCTACAGACTCTCAATTTTTGATGATAATAACAAGAATGATATTATAACGAAAGCAGAAATAAGGTGATTAAAACTCTTAGTTTCAGGATGGTAAAACATGAAACTATCAAAACTATCATTCATAAGGATAAATTATTAATTTTGTTTTTTGCAAAACACAGCGGATTGTACGCCTATTTTACAGAACCAAAAGCTTTGTCTGTTGTGGTTTTGCTAGCTAGATGCAATTAGTCTATTCTTTCTTTTGGTGCGTTTATTTCATTACCAAAAAAATTGTATTGCTTTTCTATTTCTTATTTTACCTTATGCACCTACATTTCCTACATTTGTATGAATCTTTTCTCTAGTACGTACGCTTTGTTGTACGTGTGCTTGTATGTAGACAGATGAGATATATCTAAGCTTTCAGTTTAAGTAATTTAAATTGAGGTATGTGTCAATCACTTTAACATTGGCAATCACCTCCCAGCAGGGTTTCATTTTACCTATATACCAGATGGAAAAAGTGGGGAGAGAAGAAAAATCAGGGTCAGTATAAAATTAACAGGAAGTAAGAATTCTAATGGTGGTAGTATTAGTCTCCCCCACTGATTTGAAGAGGAGGAAGAAATTAAGGCAAATCTTCTGTGTACTGGTTGTCCATTCTATGTATGCATGCATGTATGTTGTACTGGAGAGATATGGTGTAGTGACTAATGCAAAAATATTTTTACTTGGTGTTGTTCTTGTTGCCTGTTTTGCTCTCCCTTTTCTGGATTTTATTTGTTACTGTAGAAAACTTTATAGATATAACTTGCAAGCAAAAAAAGTAGAAGGCAGGGGAAATTAAACAACATACTTCTATCAATTTTGCGGTAGTGTAAAGTGTACCCTCATGTATAGTTACTTTACCCGCATACTATAAGTGGCATAAGAGGTATGATGATGAATGACCGATAGCAAAATAGTTTATTTATAAGAAAATATTATTAAAAATAAAATACACTTGGACGAAGTGATTGTCTTTTCACAATTTCCTCAGTATTTTCAAATGATGTCTTTGGTGATTTGTCTTATCTTGAGTATAATCTTCACATAAAAAATTGAGCGATAACTTGGTACTTTGATGCACGAATTCTGATCAGTCTTTAGCATAAGATTATTTTCTAATACTGTGATCAGAGTAAGAAAAACGTTCATGTTTCCTTCTTTAATCATAACCTGTTTGTGGATGCATCGGTGGCGCAGAGGTATAGTGCTCGCCAGCCACTCAGGTTGTCCGGAGTATAATCCCTGGTCAATGCAGTCCCAAACCTCGCTTATTCGGTAGTAAGCCAGGCAAAGAGGGAAGGTTTGGCCTGAGGCTAGCAATTCCATACCGTAAAAATAAACTCCACTTCTACCGAAACTTCAAAGCTTTAGCTCGAAGCCCTCCATTCCGCTAGGAACGCAAAGGATTAAAAAAATCTGTTTGTACTTTGAACCGACTCGTCCTACTTTTTTTTGCTAATGACTAGTTTTTATCATTACTAATGGAGAATGTTCTACTGTGTTTTGACAGACGGCTCAGAATGACCAAGCTATTGTTTTTTTTGTTATTTTTGGCATTATCCCTCTGTTATTTGTATATCTGTTCAAGTGAATAATTTTTTGCCTTTAAACTAAACAAGCGTAATAAATCCATATAAATCAGATTATCTTTAACAGTCAACTTGGTTAATACATAACTTTCTTATCATAATCTTGTTCACATATGTATTTATGTAATTTTCAGAAGGCTAAACACATAAAGTATGAGTATGTTTAGCTTTTGCGGCTTTATTTACCGTTTTTCATCTCGAGTGGAATATAAGGTTTCGAGTAGTAGTTTTCAGTGGTATTTTGTTTTTGGGATTGGGTCAAACTCTCCCTCTTTTCTGGACTCATTATCGATTAGTGAATTAGATGAGGTTTAGGAGTAGGAGTACATCGATCCGGAACTCCTGCATGACTGACAAGCAGTAATATTTCGTCGTAACCATACTACAGACCCAATCATGTATGGTTTACATACTGACTACGTAGCATTAATGAAGCTGAAGGTTTTAAATGATGTTTCAGTCATGGATTGAGAAGACATTAGAAAAGAGAAAGAAAAGTACAGAACTAGCAGAACTGTCTTCTTCATCTTTGGAATACACAAATGATGACAAGAAATGTGAACGTTTGGTAAATTCTACCGTGGACAAATAATCTTTGAAAGACTTTAATATATACGTTTATTTCTGACTTTTAAAGTATAGTACAATGTTTTTCTTGTCACTCAATGAAAGCTGAAATGATGACATAGGTGAAGTTTTCTGTCTTTTGAACGCTAAAATCAGCTGTGAAGTTTCTGTGGTATCATTAATTTTTATCATCTCTATGTCTGCCAGATAAAATTTAAAAAAAAATTGAGGTCTGTTTAACTTTGATAAAATATAGGTAGATACATTCCTAAGCAGTAGGTTATACTGTTAGGTTTTCACTCTTATAAGCATCTTAATATAATATTTTTCAAGTGTTGGTTTGTAGGGGTTTGATTGGTTACAGGACTTTCATCATGAGCTGACATTAGTTAGAGAACCATTGGAAAACCTGGGAGTACTGGACAGCTGTTTCGTCCTAGTTTGGGACTCTTCAGCAGCGCGCTATAACGTGAATTGGCAGAAGTTAGAATTCATGGGCCACTGGATCGGGTCCCAGTGGCTTAATGGTTTACGAGCTCATCTTGTAACCAGAAGGTCCTGGGTTCGAATCCCGGTGGGCGCATACTGATGAAAAGTCTCAAACTAGGACGAAACAGCTGTCCAGTACTCCCTGCTGGTTTTCCAATGGTTCTCTAACTAATGTCAACTCATACTATTTTTCATTCAACAGACTGTGTGGAGCATGGAGACAGGTATACGCTGGATAAACAAGGAGACGCCGGGAGACCTGGACTTCACGGAGGATTTATGTCTTCTGCCACACAAACTCGAAGATATTAGTGCGAAAATCAACAAGCCTGCAGAAGAAGCAGAAAAGGCAGGACTTCAAGTGAATATAGAGAAAAAGGGAGGTGATGAAAATATTCAGCCAATGACAACAGTAACCACAAATCACAGTCAATGGGAAAATTTGAAGGGATTCACTTCTTGTTTCAACTACAGGAGACAACAGGGACAAGGTGCTAAAGCTACTCAAGATAGTAAAAGCAAGACAGACCGACATTACTCTGAAATCAAAGTAAAAGTCCACAGCAGTCGACATAAGGGACAAGATTAGGATATTCAGCACCACTTTCAAGCGAGTGTTGTTACATGATTCAGAGACTTGTTGGGTGCGTCACGTAAGGCATTAACAATAGGCTGCAGACTTTCATCAACAACTGGCTTTGCCCCATACTGAAAATCAAATAGCCAGCAAGAAAGGAAGAGAAACAAGGAACCATGACAACGAATCAACTAGGAATCTGTTGTCGAGCAAATATTCTGAAAGGAATGGGGATAATCCGAATGCACGTTGAGGAGGTCCTCAAGCCAAATCACACACCAGGAGGACCCTTAAGTGGAACCTGAATAGGAAGCGAGTGAAGAGTTGGGCATCCGACAGTGGCATGGAAGAGTTAATGAGAGAAGGAAATGACAGCTTATGGTCAGTTGTGGGGCCAGCTAAAAAGAGATACATTTAACGGGATGAAATGGATATGTGCTGTTAGAGTCCAATGAACGTAAAGAAGTAAAAATAATAGGATGATATTAATATGAGTTCAAATAATTACTTACTATGAACAAATTATCAAAATAAAATAATGACGGAATAATCTCAGATTACTGATAAGACTGTTTTCATTATCAATTTATTATCTGAGATTTAGGGGATAGAAGATAAGATTTACCATTTAGAATAAAATCATTTTAGCATACTGCTTTCTTCTTATATATATATTTTTTATTTTGATTTACAGCTTGATTCCACACCGTATTTTCAGTACAAGTATGGAATTTTCAGCTTGGATATCGGTAGCCCAAATTCAGGCCAACCATAGATATCGGGTGTGCGCCGGCAGGGGGTCGAACCCCGGACCATATGCATGGTCGGCGAGAGTCCTAACCACTGTGCCACCGACGCACATAATTAAAAGAATCTGACTAACGATAACTACAATAAAAAGGTTTAATACATAAAATGTAAGCTATAGTGTTCCGTGAGTTCAAAACATGTTGAAACCCTTATGAAATATGCACTTAAAATTATTTGACAATGTAATTAAGTTTTCAAGAGTTTGGTTTGTAAGGATTAGATTTGTATACGAGTTTGACCACGGATTGATATCAGTTAGAGAACCATTGTTAATGTTTCAATGGTTCTCTAAATGATATTAATATTCGTATAAACAAATCTAATCCTTACAAACCAAGCTCTTGAAAATTAATCTGATGCTCGCTAGTGACTTCCTACAGGATGCTCAGTTCCCTGGAGTTCTAGTGAGAAGTCGTGACCAGTGAGGTCCATCCAGTCAAGTGTGAGGATGGATGTCTCACCGATGACATTGGTTGGTGGTCGCGCTAAATGCATCACGAATTGGTCGAAGTTAGGATTCATGGGCTTGCTGGTGATTGAATCGGGTTCCAGTGGCTGAATGATATACGAGCTCGTTGACCTTGTAACGTGAAAGTCCTGGGTTCGAACTTTAGTGGGTGCGTACTGATGATGGTCCCTAAACTAGGACGAAAGAGTTGGCTCTCCAGCACTTCCTGGTTTTCAATGGTTATCTAAGTGATATAAATCCGTGTTCAAACTCATACTGAGTACTGATGAAGAGTCCCAAACTAGTCTGACGAGACAGCTGTCCAGTACTCCCAGGTTTTCCAGTGGTTCTCTAACTCATGTTAGCTCATGATGAAATCCTGTAACCAATCAACCAAATCCCTACAAACCAACACTTGAAATATAATTAAGGTTAATTTACAGGTATAAGGAAAATCTAAACACACGGAGATCCACTAATTTAGTATCTGGTAAAACCATTTCAGATAACTCCTACATGAAATCCGTTGAGAAATGACTGTTATCAGTTTTCGAATACAAATTTAGAGATTTTCATTTTGTTGATACAGAAGCCACTTAAATTAATAAGAGGTTAAATATATCTCAGTTATCAACTGTTTTAAAACAAGTGTTTATTCCAGAACAAATGAGGAGTAGATGATATGTGATCCTGCTGTCGCTAGTCGACAACTCACTTTATAGGTAAATGAATAAAATACAAATAAGTGTAATCGATATTTAACTGAATAACACAGCGAAACATTTCACTTAAAACTGCTTACCCTTTTTTTAGAGAAAAGTCATGTGGTATTAATTCATTATCTTCCCGAAGTATGCGGACTCGCCTCATTCTCATAGTCCAGTTTCATCTATTGGTTTGTAGGTATTCAGTTGATTGGTTACAGGATTTTATCATGAGCTGACTTCGGTTAGAGAACCTTTGAAAACCTGTGAGTACTGGACAGCTGTTCTGTCCTAGTTTGAGACTCTTAATCAGTACGCACCCACTGCCAGGATTCGAACCCAAAACCTTCTGATTACAAGGCGAGCCCGTTGACCTTTAAGGGTTCTAGTGGGAATTCGTGACCAGTAGGGTACAGCAGGTTGGGTATGAGGATAAATACTCGCCGAAGACATCGGCTAGTGGTCACTCTATATCGTGAATTGGCAGAATTTAGAATTCATGGACTGGCTGGCCATTAGGTCGGGTCCCAGTGGCTTAATGGTCTACGAGCTCGTTAGTCTTGTAACCAGAAGGTTTTGGGTTCAAACTCTGGCGGTGTGTGCACGCTGATGAAGAGTCCCAAACTAGGATGGACTACTGCGAGTTGGTTTTTCAGTGGTTCTCTAACCGATGTCAGCTCATGAGGAAATCCTGTAACCAGTGAAGTTTTATTTACTATAAACCAATAGTTCACAATACAGTGAATGAAAGTCCCTATTTTCTTCCTGTCAATTTCATTATTTCATCATACATAAACAAAATGGGAACACACATGGTAGTGACATAAAACTGATAAACAATGACTTTTCCCTTTTACTGTATGCAGACGCTAGACTGATCTCTAGGATTGTTATGTTGGAAAAGAATTTCTGTCGCTGATAGGTTTTGTTAGTTGCTTTCAAAATGATTTAGTAGACGCAGACTATTTTTTTTTTCTGCATTCCGGAAACAACCACTTTTCTGTAAGCCTTTCTAAACTGTTATACTGTCGTCTTTTAGGTCAGCTAATAAATAAAACTCAGCAGTCGTTGTATAAAGTCTCTAAAGAAATGTAATTCAAAGCAGGTTGTACAAATGCTGAAGTGTTACAATGTTTGATTCTGGTTTATCTTCAAAAAATAAGACTCTCTACTTATGTGATCATTGAGTCAAACTGAAAAGGAACATAGAGTCTTCCTAGAATTAACAGAATCCTAAGGACCACAACTTCTCACCATAATTAAGATAGTGATCAAAATAGTAAGCTCTGATTCGAAAGTTTAGAAATCATAGCCTACTGAGTTCTAAGACAATGGTTGAATGGTAATGTGTTCTGATTATAATCCAGTGATCCTACGCTCAAGCTTTATTCACGGTCCCCATCACTGAGGAATGTTGGACGGCTGTATAGTGTAATTTTTCGTTTCGCTTGTTCTTTAGCTGATGTTTATTCGGGGTAAGGAATGCCGATTTCCCTGACAGTATATGTTTGATTAACAAAAGAGGAAAAGGCCAAGAGAATTAATACAGGTCTGCTCATTTATGACTTCATTAAAAACCTGATGACATAAATTTTTATTACTGTTTTGAAATTTACAGTATGTGAAAGACACATATATATATCATTCACGCAGGTTGTTTCTGGAATAAAAGAAAGATATATTCGTAGGACACTCATGATTATGTTCCAATGATCCCTCATCCATTTCATAAAATATTAGCAAACAAATAATTATTTCACATGAAGAGGTTTTTTCACAATCGGGTATTTCAGTATCCAATTTTGTTTTACGCAAAAAAGTGGGGGTAATAACGCGAAAGAAGTAAAATTTAACTAAGTAACTATTCACTTACGAGAAGACAGTCATGGAATCATTCAAAAACTTTCCCCGACAATAATCTACATCAAAATGAATAAAAATAACAATAAGAAAATGAAACAGGGAATAAATTTAACTATAACGGGAATAGTTACGAGGGGAACAATGAATTCAAATAAACTGTGTAGGAGAATAAGGTGAATGGAAGTGGAAACGTTTAACAAGATTTAGAAATGAAAGAATATGCTATGCTGAAAATCTGCAGGGGTTGTAAAGCGTGGGCACTGGAACCTAATGTGGTGAACAAATATTTTGCTTTTCATGTGACTTGATTATTACTGCTTCCATCAGTAGCTTGATCATAGTTTTACAACTTAAGAGTTTTAAACTGGGACAAAAGAGTTATTTAGCGGTGCTGAGTTTGTATTATTTCCAGTCTCTATAAAAAAGTGGAGAAAAATGACAAAATACAGATAAGATAGCTTAAGGAGTCCAAGACAAAAGATGTAGGAAGATTTCAGACGGCTCAAAAAAATTGGAGGCAATCTACAGGAAGCCACGGACTTAGGTTTCATGCTAGTTGGCACTCGTCAGTAAGGCGTATCTGCAACTTTGAAGGAACTCATGTCCCTTCTGAGATTCTAAACCAAATCATCAGTGCTGCAGTCAGGGACGTAATCCCTGGGCTATTCGGGTTCGAAATGGCGAGCCACCTAGAATGACGGCAACATTGTAAAGTTGATTGATGGAATTCAGCCTGCATTAAATAAAGGACTAGACACGCTACACTAGTTATTAACAAACAGTGATAGTTAAATACAGAAACCCCCCAATGAAATTTCAATTTGAACAAGTTTTTCGCATTCCGCTTTCTTTCATGATTTCTATGTTGTTTCACAAGGATCTTTGATTTTTACGCTTTGCAACCTAATCTATCAATCTGCAATTCAAGACTGTTGTAGAAGACACCACACACATTTCACTGCTTATAAATTCTTCTCAATAGTACACGCCATAGTGTCAGTATAATATATGAAAACTGAAATGTTTCAAAGTAAAAAGATCGGGGAAAGCAATTTCGAATAAGCCTTGGTATATTGAAATCACTTTGATTGTAGGGATTAGCATGATAGCGATTATATTCATGTGGGTCTGTGGTGGTTCATCTAGCTTTGTCACTCTGCAAACTTTCCTTCATATTGATTTTCACTTCTGCCTCATAGGAAGTAGGCTTAAATATTCCGTTGGCAACAGACGAAGTAAGTAAAACATGGTATACTTCAACCAGTCTGATGAAAATGACATTTCCTGGAAGATTTTAAGATTTCAACATTGTTATCTTTCAAATGATCGCGATTCTGAATATATGGAGGTAAAAGAGTAGTGTAGCAGAATAGCTGGTCAGAAAATTACTGCCGAACAATCTATTGACAGTAATGATGGTCACTTGAATATTTCACTTAATTACGTAATTATTACTTCTTTCTTCGCTTGACCAGTGTATCATCGTTGCAGCATGTACGCATCTTCTTTTCATCTTATTCTTATTATGGGTCTCTGTCGGTGTCTGATTCCTATTCTTAGTGTTTCACTTTGCTGTTGGGTGATGGTGGACTGTTAAGGATGACATGTTGTTTCGCAACTGCCATTTTGTTTGAATGAATTCAAGGTTATGCCGTAGGGGCTGTTTGAATGACTCCTGCCGTCAGAGTGTTGATTCCACCTTGTTGGAAATATTCTATTTGATTTGTTGATCGAACACGAAGTAGTAAGTAACTGGTGCGACATTTCTAGTCCTTTGTTTGGTGCAGACTGAATTCTTTCAGTCAAGTTTGCAATGTGGTCACCATTCTAGGTGGCTCGCCATCACAGTGCACTCTGAACTCTTGTTATTAGATGGTTGAAGACAACCGGAAGGAAGCCTTGGATATAGGTTTCGTGTTTTTTGACACTCGTCAGCAAGGCGTAGCTGAGACCTTGAAGAGTTTGAATCTCAGAGGATACATGAGTTCGTTGAAAGTTGCTGATATGCCTTGCTGATGAGTGCCGAAAACCTAGGTTCAAGGCTTCCTGTCTACTGCCTTCAACCATCTAAAAGCATAAATTCTATTTGACTATCAGACGTTTCTTACGGTTGTGTTTTGGTTAGCCAATTTTGTTGTAAAGTACTTATTTTGTACCTGAGAAAGGTTTAGACTATATAGCTGCCCAAAGACATTGTTTTTTCAGTGTATTTATATAAACCAGCTGTGAACTTGATGACTAAATTACTGTATAACTAACTTCGTTATACATTGGTTTGTTGTTGGTTGAGCAATAAGTCTTCAATGTTCCGCTCTGTCTTTTATTATCAATTGTAAAATAGTTTAGTTGGTTGTTATTAAGCATCTAACTAGTGTTATGTGTTCTGGATAGTTATCTTCGAACAGCAGCAATAATTCTCGATAATGTTACTGACAGTTTCTGATGCACTCGATCATCATTTTTCGACAGATCATTATTGTTTTAATAGTACCACAAATGTTATCACGTACAACTGCTTTTTTGCTGGCGTTGGGACATTTTTGGGACTTTGAGTCACTCGAGTAGGTTTGGTCAGCTAAACAGAAGAACGTGCCGATTGATTTCCTGCGTTCAGACCAAAATATTCGGGTTTTAATAGTTACAAATAATCCACAAAATCTTTCAAGCGTTTATCCAGTGTGCATAGTTTGTCATAGATTCATAAAGTCACAGACACAGTTGGAAGTAAAAGTAACGTTAAATGCATGTGTAGTTTCAATGCACACTGACGTATAATTATTTGCAAAATGCACATTCACATATAACTTTTAAAAACAACTAAAGACATAAAACAAGTAATAGAAAGGAAGAGATAGATATGAAGCAGTTTTAAAGTTTATACTTGAATCACAGCAGGTGTATTAGTTATTCATTTTCTTATCACTGATATGTCAAATTTATTTTTCAATGCCGCTTTTTCTTTAAGATATATTAGACAGTAAAATGTGATTGATTTCAGAAGAAAACTCAGTGACAACCATAACAATAACAAAACAAAATCATTGAATCTATCAACCAGCTCTCTTATGTCGTATAAGGTGTACACTTAAAAATTATATTTCTGACATGCTGTTATTCTTTTTCTTTCGCTTAGGTCGAACACAGATTAATACTTCAGCATTCTCTCTAGGGAATATATTTATTTATATGTATACTGATAAATTTTACGCATGTACAGTTTAATTATTTATTCTTGAGAAGGTGACGACATATTTACTTTTACCAACTAGTGTGCATAAGTTCCCTTTTGTTCTAGAAAAGTTCCCGTCATGTATTTTCCTTTTTATAAGTAAGGAGATTAAATATATTTCACATTTCAGAAATTTAACATAAAATATTGCTTGCTACAGGACAGAGTTTCCTGGGGTTCTAGTGAGAAGTCGTGACCAGTGAGGTACATTCAGTCAAGTGTGAGGATGGATGTCCCACCGATGACATTGGTTGGTGGTCGCGCTAAATGCATCACGAATTGGTTGGAGTTAGGATCTATGGGCTGGCCACTGAATCGGGTTCCAGTGGCTGAATGATATACGAGCTCGCTTGCCTTGTAACCGGAACGTCTTGGGTTCGAAACCTAATGGGTGAGTACTACCGATGATTCTCAAACTAGGAAGCAACAGTTGGTTGTCCAGCACTCCCTGGTTTTCACTAGTCAAACTCGAAAAACGAATCAAATCCTTACAAATCAAATCTTGAAAAAATAAGCAAATTAGAAGAAACTGACTGCTACACGTAGATTTCTTAGATATAATTACACATCCATGTACAAATGAACAATACCTTTGAGATGACGATAAGTAATTTTACCTGAGGAGAATGATTTTCATACTATTGATATTGTCCACATCGTTATTCAAAAGCTTCAAAGATAAACTATTCTGCTTCAGTAATACAATAAAACTCTGGATACATCTTTTGCTTCTAGCGTTCTCGAATGTATGTGATCATAATGACTGCAGAATATATATATATATATATGCCAATATGATTCCGTTTATTTGGTGGAAGATGACTGGCTATGCCCGCAATTCCAAGCGAATACTGGTGTTCTCACTTGAACTCAAGCCCAGAATCCATCCGTTGGAACACTAAAGCTTTATTCTCTAGGCCACTTAGGCCACAACAGCCCCTCATATGCAGTAGGTATCAGTTATTCATAAAACTATATACTAATGATTGGTTGAGATGGGTAGTTATATACTACTAAAATCAACCAGTAGTATTTGCCAGCCAGATAGAAGAGATCTAAACACTGGACAGCCGTTGCTCTCGTTTGAGCGGGCAACTCGAAGGCGCGAATGGTTCAGTCGTGTACAAGTTGGAAGAAGACGAAAGAATACGAATAAAACTGTCAAGGAACTTAACCCTTAGTTCCTATTATTTGCGAAGACGCTCCAAATCGACAATTATTATCGATTATTGACTTTAACTCCAAAACACAAGGACCAATGAGAAACTGTATTTTTCAGCAGTTAAAATCAGTACTCTGTACAAAGTCTATAAACAAATGTTTTACAAGGAATGTATTGTACTTTTATTCCTATTCTTTCGTCTTCTTCCAACTCGTACACGATTAGACCATTCGCGCCTTCGAGCTGCCCGCCAATGACTACCAGTTCCAATAAACAAACGTTCAATGTTCGCATCCATTGACACTCCCCGGCAAAAAGAGGTCCGTCCCTATTTTCCATAGCGCCGATAACCTCGAACTGAACTGCCAACGCGGGAACCTTGGCCTACCGGGACTAGACTAAAATGGAAAAGCAAGACAAAAAAGCCCAACACACAACAAGCATACCATATCACACTGGCACGCTCTCCCCGGCGTGTAGGATCTTCTTCAGTGATCGGAACTTTCCTTCTCTTTCTGTCGACAGTACCACCACTGATCTGGTCCACGAGGTGTTGGTTGCTTCATGTCACTCTGGCACAATCCCCTCCCCGGCGTATCAAATCGCATACACTGACTCTAACACTACTCGATTCGTTCACAAGTTTAGAAGACTAGAAACGACTTCAGAAGTACTTACAATAACAATATTATACCATTTCATAATGGAAGTAGAACGCAGACACCTATGATCAAAGACAGCCAGCCTTTTAATATCTTTCACTCTCATTAAGGAGGGTGGAGCGGACTGTTGAGCAGTACAGGCGCCCTTTGGTCGATAGCCGGATATCACGTCTACGCCAGAGATGGCGTAAGTTGGCAGGCGTATGCGAAACGAGCCTTCTGTATCTGTGCTGAGATTTCGTCAGCGATACTTAAACTTAATGTGTGAGATATATTCCAAAATTCTGAAGCTTTATCAGAAATAACTGTCATCACCTGTACAAATACACCTTAACTATATGCCTTATAATTCTAACATTCTTCCCGTGTTATTATTTCCTGACTGATTAAGCGGATGTAAAATATATTAGTACTCACTAGTGTCCTACATTGATAATATCTTCTTTTGTTTGA
Organism: Trichobilharzia szidati; assembly: GCA_944472155.2. Lineage (NCBI taxonomy): Eukaryota > Metazoa > Platyhelminthes > Trematoda > Strigeidida > Schistosomatidae > Trichobilharzia > Trichobilharzia szidati. The sequence continues at coordinate 77,303,929 of OX235274.1, read as the reverse complement.
CGTCTCATTCAATTATTAACCAAATGGAAAGAAATTAAATTTTTATTTTAGAAACTTTTCCACCTGTAGTCAACATTTTACAATTCACCATTTATGCACTCAAAACATCCTATCAATTAGAATGTAACTTCAAACCGAATTGTCTTTTGATATACGCTTATAATAGACTTCCATTTTTAGACTGACCTATTCATATAGGTAAGGTGAATCACTCAGTACTCCTGTCGATCAAATTTGGCTTTTACCAACAAGAAATACATTGGATGTCTAAAAAAGATCAGCAGAATGAAAGATTAATACTTTTATCTAAGGAATACATCTCAGCATCTTCATCATCATCAAATAAAAAGCTTCAGCTATGCATATATCAATAAGGCGTTGATGTTTACTGGGACGTCTACTAAATTTCCACATTTGTTTACAGTATACCTTTCCTTCTTAAACTTAGAGAGCCATTGAATGAACAGAAAAGTATTTCCCGTACTTATAATAATGATTATTCATACAAGCATTTCTCAAGAGGAACTAACACAGTAAATATAAATGTTCATATATGAAGAAACTATTATAATCAGATAAAGTTTACATTTACTGAAACTACACTGTGTGAGACGTACGTATCAAATGATTGACATATTTACATTTTACTTTTCTTGTTTTTCTCTCTCTCTCTCTCCAAGAGATGATCTGTCTATGATTTAGTGTTTATTTCTTATCTGCTATATACACTATATATGTATATGTATGTATCCCTCTTTTGTGTATGGAACATCATAATACACAAATACTATGCACTTTGGTGCTTGATTGACACATATGGGTTGTTTTTATTATTAATAAAGATAAACTTTCAGTTTTTTTCTACAGTGATTTAAATTAAAGATTATTCTAAAGCAAGAAATACCTTCTTGTTATGTGGAATGGGTGGAATTTTGATGTGTACACTTGATAAGTATTAGTAATCATTATATATATATGTACATATATATGGGATTTATGAACTTCCTTTACATTATTTTTGCCTTCTCAATTTTATTTTCTTGATTTAAGATTTCGATTTCAGTGATAAATGCGTTTTCAGGATGAAAAGTCAGTATTTTCTTCAAGTATGTACACGAAAATATTTCTCTAGACTATACTGGGTAGTAGTATATTTGGAAGACCACAATTTTACTTGAAATTGATTTGGTATAAGATATTTTGAGGTTAGATGACATCAAAATACGTAACTATTTAAAATCATAGGGTGACTGACAGTTGCTTCCTCATAGCTTGTGACTCCTCAGCAGTATACACCTATAAGCTCAATGAGTATCGAATCTATGAGCTTCACTTTAGGAGGCCAGCCCATTGACCGTCCTCCTACTAGGGCGGAACCGGATGGCTCATGAATTTTAACTTTTGTCGATTTGTGATGCACAGCGTCATGTCATCACTGAGTATTTCGGATCACAGCCAACATGGTGGAACCTTTTGGTTACTGATTCTGAGTAGAACTCTGGACAACTTTATCTAGAAGTTGGTCACTAGTGGGGAGTCCAGTGCTTTCTTTTTTTCAGTAATTCTCTAAATAAATCAATTCCTGATTTAACTTGAAACCAGTCAGATCGCTATGCACGTCAGCACTAGAAAAAATGTTTTGTTTTGATTAGCTTTTTATCAAAATTATCAAAAGTTTGTCAGTTTCAAATGACACAACGATATTAGTGAAGCAGGCATCAATTCAAGAACAGAATAGTACATGAATGAGAATTCATCAGTTTGATATTATGCTCCAGTTAATCAGAATAATCAACAACAAAGAGGTGAATCAAGTCTGGTTTTCTCCTTTTATCTCAACCATTATCTTTATAAATACCAATAAATATTATGTCATCTGTTTTTAATATCATGTTTGAAAAGTGTGCATACTCTTGTGGACTTAGGGCAGAGGTTGTCAGTGATACAGGCGTATTATAACATACGTTGCTTTCAAGTATTGGTTTTTGTTGGGAATTCTTCCATATGACTGGATGAAGGACTTCATCATGAGCTGACATCAGTTAGAGAACCATTGAAAAACCAGCTGAGAGTACAGCCAGACAGCTAGTTGGGGGCTCTTCAGAAGGACGCACCCACCACTATGGTACGAACCCAGGACATTCCCGCTACAAGGCGAGCTCGTAGACCATTCATCGGCCACTGGGACCCGATCCAATGGCCAGCCAGCACATGAATTCTAACTTCTGGCTTTATTTAATTGGTGGATGGTGACTAGCAGTGGAATCTAGGATGCGAATTTCGTCCTATTTGGGACTCGTCACTGGATGTACCTGCATTTCTCAGTGAGTGATGATGTTCCCACCCAGGCTCGAACCCAGTGCCCATAGTTTCAAACGCCAAAGCGTTATCCACTAGATCACTTGGGCCACGCGAGCCACCTCTGCCTTTATTGTTAGTAACAGACCATCGGTTAGGTGGAATGAAGACTATGTTTAACTCACAGTCTGAAGAAGTAGACATCTCTAACACCTTGCAGGAAATAAGCTTCAATTATGGAATCAAGTGTATAAAGGCCATGACTAGTTTACATCATTACGGGCTAATGAGTAGACAAGTAGTGAGAGTATGCTTTTAACATAATATGAGAATTCGTAACGAAGTGAATAAAAGGCCTCTAATACCTAAGTCTAGTAAAGAATGGTGGATGCTGTGACAGAAATGTTTTAGGTAGCAATTAATGAAGAACCAAAAGAAAAATTTTGGGCGGAAAGACTGATTCGTGCAACAAATGAATTTAAAATATACACTTTGTGTAGAAGATAAAAATGGAAGGCACAACAGCAAAGAAATTATTCTTTTCCAAAAATCACTGTCAAAAGCTGTGCAGTTGTATTTACACTCAAGAGACACTCCATATAACAAATCAAATATTGGTACATGTGTTCTGGAAGATATTTTGCCTAATGTTCTGAGGAATAATATTCCACTTTGACTGCTTCATAGCAGTTTATAAAGTTCCCCAAGATTGCTTCACATACACTACTTATACATAACAGTTCACTAGTTATTCATGACTTTGTATTGCACCTCTCTGTCCAAAAGCAGTACATTCACTCATTCGCCTTGAAATAACTAGGGTAAAATTCCTGTCAAAATTTTGTTTTATTTCATTATTTGATGTTTAGTGTTTTATTGTTATTTTAGTAATAATTATTAGTTATTCCAATACAGATTTCATTTAAAGATTAGGAAAAAGTATGGAATAAAAGACGCCCATATGACATAATGACGACTGAAGCAGGTAAAAAGGACTTGAGGTCACTATATCAAATGACCAGGTCATTATTGTAGGGGAGATCAAAGTAGACGGAGCCAATAAAGATAGTGAAGACAACCCAGTTACCAAAGAGGTAGAACAGAAGAAACACTGAATTGTCCATTTGAAAAGAATCTGAAAACAGACCTAGAAATCTCAGCGGACGTGCTCACGTTGGTATTTTAGAAGGTGTGAAAGGAAGAAAAGGTACCTGCAGACTGGAAGAATGGCTATCTTGTCGAACTATCAGAAAATGGCGAGTGTAGCCCTTGTAAGAACTGGTGCTGAATGATGTTTTCGTCCACGCTAAGCAAAATAATAAGCGGCATAGCTCTGGAAGGAATAGATTGTTCTTTGGGTGGAACAGGCTGAAATCAGGTGAAATGGCTCATGTGTAAACTAAGTTGAAACATTGCTTACCGTCATCGAAAACAGCATAGAAAGGTATTTAACTCTCTACCTCAATTCCATGGACTTTGAAAAGTCCAATGGCGTCGACTGTATAGTAATTTGACAACTGCTTCAGCACCACGGAATGCATTGCTGCAAACATTTAGAAACCCTGCTCTACAGCTATGTGGTGATGCTACATGTCAAGCGACTCATAGCAAAAAGCTCAGGGGAGCCTTCAAAGTGAAGACAGAATTAAGATGAGGCTGCTTATTACCACCCACTGTATTCCTGACTGTGGTGAACTGGATCATCCAACAGACAGTGGGGGTAGGAGGACGGGTAAACGCTAGATTGATTGAGAGACCATAAAAGACCAGCACTTCTCGGCTGATTTACATCTCTTGTCTCACAAAGTTGACGTTCAATGAGAGAAAATCAACAAGTTAACGAAGAGACAGCAGTAAGGAGACTGTTGATTGACATGACGCTCCAGACAGTCCAGTGGAACTAGAATGGAAAGCAATGAGTTGATCTCTTGAGGGTGACACGGAGGAAATCAAGTGAAGGGTATATGAAAGCTTTGACCAGTCATGTAACTTGCTAATGGAGATCACAGAGAATAGGATACGATGAATGCAATGAACTGATTCAGCTCTCTAAACTGAGTTAAACCAAGTAGATGGCTGATGAGCACAGCCACAAACTGGCGAAGTGGCCATCTAGTGTTTAGACTGCTTCAATCTGGTTATCAAGTACAAGTCATTGACATGAGTAGCATACAACAGCTCATATCAGCCAGTCAACAGTATTTTGAATATAGTGAATGATGTGCAAACAAATCCCTATGTTCTACTCAGAATTTACGGGATGAATAGTGATAATAGTGGTTCCAAAACAAAGTGTTGCTTATTCAGGTTGAAGTATACTGCTGTTAACTAATGGACGAGATCCAAATATTAAAATACTAATTTTGGATCAACATATGTTGTGACTAGAAATTTCCATCTAAAGCATCATGAATTTAGATGACATAAAACGTTTCATTTCATGGATTCTAGAGTTTGTAATTTATTTTATCGGATGTCAAACTTAGAAAAGATCGTTTGAAGGGGAAACGAGACCTTATGTGTTGTCTTGAAGACAGCTGGAAATGACCACGAAGAACAAAGTTAAATAAACAAGTGCTGCTGGAGTCCTATGTTGCACTTGGAACGCATGGAACGAACATCACCAATTAAAATAGGAGCACTAGACACTGAGAAAGGCAAATAACTGCAGTTTGCATAAGGTGTGAAATTTAACAAAAATCTTAAGAAATCGCTTGATCAGTCAGTCATTTCATCGTTAGAAGAGGGATAATGTCTCTACTAAGTTTTTCTAAACGCAGTATGTGATTACTGTTTTGAATACCAATAGCCTTATCAGCATGTCATAAGCAGATAACACTTTCATGAAGAGATTCGTCAGAATGCCTTTATTTGACCTACTGACTGACAGCTGTAAATCTGATCGACCTTACTTCTTCTTTATCCAGCTTATATGAGGGATGTTTCTTGACACAATGATTAGGCTTTATGGTTACATGCCAGATATAATGTTATCTACAGGAACAGATGGAGTTATGCATACATATGAACGACTTAATTTGTGAATTAGTTTTTGCTGCTCCTGAGAATCTGAAGGAAAATTGTACAAAATTGACAGAACCCACGCTTGAGTAGGCTCTAAACAAAAGTGTTTTCACCCGGTTTCAAGTCTTGCCTTTCAGAAAACGTGATGGAATATGTTGGGAAAAGCAAACACGAAACTTATATGACCATTTATCAAAAGTATACTTTAGCCACCATCTCTGCAGTTCAAAATTCTTCCTGAAGGACATCAAACAGCATCAAATAGTCTACTGAGTAATGAGGTAGTAATCGTACTATTACCAGACATGGGGATACAACGTCAGTTTACGTAATGTAAATAAATATGTGAAGCAAATTCAAGTCAATTCTAAATGACTAGCTGATATTTTTGCAGAAGAGTATGGAAAAGTGCATCAACGAGGTCCCAGGATTACAAGGAATCTCCTGAGGCTTTAAAAGAAGAATCTGATAAATAATTCAGATTATAATGAACTAAGATCAAAAGAAGAGAAACCCAAAGTTCCATTGAAATCTATATTATTTATGATTAACTCACTGTTCCACAAACCCGCACCACTGTTACCTCAGCACCTCATGCAATGCATTGAAAAGTTAACAATCCTCTGATTGACAAACATATCTACCCACGAAATTAAAAATTTTTACATTCCTGAAACATTTCTAGAATGCCTAATTGGTCTGTGGGTGAACATTGCTGATTAGTTTCAAACTAGCATGGAACGATTGCCCAGTAGTCCCTATTTTTCATTGGTTCTCTAACCGCTATCGTTTTTTCCATGAAGCAATAAACCTTAAGATCACTAAAACTGATGCAATGCTTGTTATATTCTTGTTATTTATAAATATTTACGAACTGTGAAGTTGCGTGTCAACACTCCGATTGGATTCCTTTGCCTAAATATCAGTTCAAATACCTACTCTTCAGTATCAAGAACACAGTTGAAATCCAACAAAGCTGTTCATCATTTAACTGATGAAATAGAAATGAGTAGACTGCTGGCCTCTATAGTCACAAATATATTTATGGGATACATTAAAAAGAGGAGTTTGAAGTACGCATTAGATGAAACAGTAGTTTATATTTCACACACTTCTTAAACATACCCTTTGTTCTATTGGCCTATTCACCAAGAACACAGAATTTACTATGAAATACGAGAGGAATGAAAAGTCTTCCTTACTGAATGTTGGAACTTTACACGTAGAAATATACAGAGGTATATTTACTGTTCATTTTGTTAGAGAAAGTACAGACAATACCTGCTTAAGACAACTTTTCACTACGTTGAAAAAATGCCTTTTCGAAGACAAGATTTTATGAGAAACTTTCAGCAAATATCCTCAAAATACTACTAATTTTCACAGGATAGCTCATAAAATTGAGCACAGCCTTGATTGAAGGGTAACTAGTTATCTGGAAATGGTAAAAAAGAGACTAAATGATTTTCTCTAGAGGATTTATCCAGTTACTGAGTGTCTCAAATTACTGAATAAGACAATCTACGATTGACAAGTCAGTCTTTCACGTTAACTCCAAATGCATATATCACTTTAAATGTGCATGTCAATCACCTACATCCAAGGGGTAGAGAAGGTAAATGTAAAAACATTTTTGAGCAAATTCCAAAGAACATGTAACTGACAAGTGAAATAATCTACAGAATTGGAATTTTTTGACGTTGACGTACAGAATGATCATCAGATTGACGTTTAAAAGTTATATGAAATCAACAGCATACAATTTAGTTCCAGCTACACACGGCTGAAGTGGTAGATATTAAACTGTTAAAACATAAGTTTTTTCATTCAGGAAGGAAATCATCTTAATCTTCAGCCTCTGATCACCTTTTGCCTAAAACAACTCATTTTTGATAAAATGAAACTTATCACCTCAGAAATGTATTCACAGATCCTTAAAGTCATGAAGTAGTCATTTTATGTAGTGCAGAACTTGGTCACTGTGATAGAATGTAATTCCATATTAGATCAGTTTATTTTAAATATTACACAGTGATGTAGTATTAACAGTTGGATGACGTTTCGAGCATAAAATATTGCTCATAATCGCATCAGTTTTGGTCACACGGTTTCACAATTTGTCTTATAGTTTTTATATTATATATATTGAAAAGTAATACAGTTAGGTGGAGAGAGAGGTTAATCACTGAGGCTATCTTTATCGATTCACCACCGTACTTGTGCAATCGGAATGACGCAATACATAAACCGAAGATATGGAGAGTGACAACGAACAACAAAAGGAAGTTAGAGAGACAGAAAGGGAGAAAATATATTTTGATTTGACACTAGTAACTAATGTGATGCGTCTAGTCCTCTCTTTGGTGCAGACTGAATTCTATCAGTCAGGTTGTAATGTGGCCACCATTCTAGGTAGCTCGCCATCACGGTGTACATTGTTTGTGATGATATTAGATGGTTGGAGGCAATCGGCAGGAAGCCTTGGACCTAGGTTTCGTGCTAGTTGGCAGTCACTAGTCAACAAGGCGCATCTGCAACCTTGAAGGAACTCATTTCCCTTCTGAGATTCGAACCCGCGTCACCCAGTGCTGCAGTCAGAGACGTTACCACTGAGCTATTCAGGCTCGCGATTGACCTCCTGTAGGACTGTGTTGGATGTTTTGATTTGACACTAGTAACAAGTGTGATGTGTCTAGTCCTCTCTTTGCCTCCAACCATATAATATCATCACAAACAATGTACACCGTGATGGCGAGCTACCTAGAATGGTGGCCACATTACAACCTGACTGATAGAATTCAGTCTGCACCAAAGAGAGGACTAGACACATCACACTTGTTACTAGTGTTAAATCAAAACATCCAATACAGTCCTACAGGAGGTCAATCGCGAGCCCAAGTAGCTCAGTGGTAACGTCTCTGACTGCAGCACTGGGTGACGCGGGTTCGAATCTCAGAAGGGAAATGAGTTTCTTCAAGGTTGCAGATGCGCCTTGTTGACTAGTGACTGCCAACTAGCACGAAACCTAGGTCTAAGTGTTCCTGGGAGAAAATATACATAAACGAATGTTTTTGATAGTAAAGCTTTATATCAGACAATATGTGAACATGTATTACAGAAATTTGCAGCGTATTTATTTCCTAAATATGTCTGCTTCATACAGGCATTTACATGTAAATAAATAATCTGAAGTAATTCATTTGTCTTAATGTTGTTGCATATGCCAAGAAAACCAATTCTGTACCTATTTTTCCTTTAATTTCTTCAAGAATTGCAAAGCACATAGTGAGAAAATGAATGGATATGCGTGCGAGTTCAAGTATTGCACGACTAAAGCAATAAAAAGCGTAGAAGAGTTTTCAATACCACATCGCTATGTGGTGGTCATTTTAACTTCTTACAACTGTAAACTTAAATAAAATATTCACCTATGTGAAATGCCTAAATCTTAAACTTGTGACAAATTTAAAAAGTGGTATTTCGTGTTAGTTTTATATGCTACTGAAATTGCAGTAAAGCTGCAGCTGTTGATAATAGTAGAAATATTAAAGAGAACTGATAATAATGATCTTGTAACGTTATCAGATATAAGATGGTAATGTGTGTCGGTGGCACAGCGGTAGAAAGCTCACCAGCGATGCAGGTGTTCCGGGATTCGATCCCCGATCAACGCACTCCCAAACCTCGCTAAGCCAGTAATAAGACTGGTAAAGAGGGAAGGTTGAGCATGAGGCTAGCAACCTCATCTCGTAAAAAAATAAATACCACTGCTACCGAAACTTCAAGCCTCTAGCTTGAAGCCCTATGTTCCACTGGGAACGTAAAGGAATAAAAAAATACAAATGGTAAAACTGTTTATAGTTGAATAATACTTTTATTCCTTTCTCCAATTTTTCAGCAAATGTAGAAAAGCAGAACCTAATCACTTAAGAGCTTAACCATACTGTTGTTGGTTTTGAGAATACACAATCATCACTCGCAATTTTCGTTGATTTATAAAATGAGGTGATATTAAGTGATAGCTATCTATTATTCCTATATTTATCTGCCTATCTACTTGTTAATCTGCATTTCTTTATTTTACTAAAATATTGCTCGTTTCTATAATGCCTTAATCTTCAAATGGTTTGGTGAGTTATTTTGTCTAATCCTTGGAAAAAGTCTCAGTCTTGTCCTTCTTGTTGATGGATTATTTCGATTGTTATGAAACTACGAAACAGAAAATATTATTCACTTCCCCACTTTCGTCTTACATTGAATAATTCGATAAGTAACTACTGTCTGTACTAGAGAAAAATACTCGGGAATATTAGGACTGAAGAGAAATAAGTATTATTATTATAGTTCTTACAAAGGAACAGATAGGCTTTATTTCCTAATTTCTAGCATTCATATGATATTAAGTAAAAAAATACATTGGTCAGCAAAGAATATCCTTTTCATTACCGTACTTCAGAGTCGTACGCTTACACAGTGTTTTAAAAGATCATGGAAATGCCTATAAAGGTCGATTGATAATATCAGTCAGTGAAACTGTATTTTTCTCCCCATCTCTATGCATCTGCTTGTGCATCAAAATGTCGAAGAAAGCGTTACATTATTAGCAATATCCGTGTGCTCCTGTGGAGCTAAGTGTATAGGCCCTTAGTAGTAGAATATTGCCTCAACGTGCACAAGAACATCTCCAAATATGCCTGTCGAAAGGAGGAATTAGCCGATGAAATGGCGCATTTTTTAACACACTATTCCTACACATAATTCCGTGCCAATAGAAAGATCCTTCAGAGTGATTATATAATGTAAGGCTAAGTCGTCTTAAGGGTTTCTGGTTACATCTTCTGTCCTCAACAGAAGCTTTTACTGTACATAAGAAAAACCCAGAACTGTGTATACACAAGCGGTTTATCCAGTCCTTTTTACTTCAGTGGCTTTAAACCTTTTTTGACTTCTACATCAATTTGGTATGTGATCAAAACTCAATCGTTTTTCATTTTTATTCTTTCTGCTAAAATCCAAAGTTTAAAATATACTTTGAACATATTCTAAATCTCTTAATCTTATGAACAATATTCCTGTCTCCAATAGACTACAGTTTCAGTGACAATCATTTCTGAGCGATATTCAACACTAAGTGTCTGTAGGTTGTTTCATTAAAAAAAATTCTTTTACGTTCCCAGTGGAACATGAGGCTTCAAGCCTCTAGCTTGAAGTTTTGGTAGTAGTGGTTTTTGTTTTTACAGGATGTGATTTCAGGCCTCATGCCCAACCTTCCCTCGTTGCCAGTCTTATTAATGGCTTAGCAAGGTTTGGGAGTGCGTTGGCTGGGGATCGAACCCAGAACTAAATGCTTGGTCGGCGGGCATTCTACCGCTATGTCACCGGTGCACTAGTGTTTTTAGGTTACGTAAGACTATTTAACAAAGTTTATTATTCTATGTATTATTTTTCCTGATATGTAATTTCATATGTTCCTTTAATAAATGATACTAACAATTCACCTTTATCAGAGTTTCCATGACCTTTTATAACCGTAAAGCTTTCAAGTGAAAGTATGACAGGAAATAAATCAATATAAAAAGAGAAGGTCTAGTCATCCGTGATGAATCTTTTCAAATATTAGTCACTCGTATCTAGCTTATTACTTAAAAGTATTATCTGTTAGCTTTCCATTTTGTGTTATTTATGCTATGGTCAACATGCGAGATTATGGTTGGCGAAGTTGCAAACAAGATCTAAAAGAACTGGTAGCTTCATCAAGTAAAGAGTTTAAAATACTTTAAACCATACTTATTGACCGTTGTTATAAATGAACGTATGGTAGATATGGCAAAATTTTGATGTGAAGCCTAAGGAAGCTTTTCTAAAGCGCAGGATAAATGAATAGCGAATTGGGCAAAGGTTCAGAAATTATAGTTACGGAGATAGCGGACTACATGGTCAAAATGGATTTCTCGCTCCATGACAGAAATAATTTTTAGGAGTTAGTCGATTTCTGGTAGCAGCATAATAGAGAAGACAAAAGATCACTTAACGGCATTTCTGCAAAGAAAAAAGAAAATCAGCATTTTAACTGAGAAGGTGTCTACATAGACAGAGAAGCTTAAGGGACTATTACTTGTGAACCAATTCTCCAAAGGTGTATAAAAACTGATTGTCTTTTCCTTCCTTGCGTCTATGGTGCAGTAGTAGAATGATCGCCAACCACATGTGTGTTCTGGGGTTGAATCCTCAGCCGAAATTCTCCCAAATATCGCTTAGCTGGTGGTAAGCCTGGCATGGATGGTAGGCTGGGTGTAAGACTAGCAACCTCACTCCACAAAGTTAAAAACGAATCACTGCTACTGAAACTTCAGAGACCAAGACTGAAGCCATATGTTTCACTTGGAACACATAAAAATTAAAAAATTTCTGAAATCATTCCAATGGCATTCAAAGCGCAAATTATGGAAAAAACCTTCAGTTTGTTTAAGTGACTGAAGACTTTAAAGTATGGGACAGATTTACTGGGTGATTTGAAAGAGAACTTCACTTGAAAAGTGTGATGAATACTTCTTTTCAGTCAGTCAGTTTGACAAAAAATCTAAGCATACGATCGTAAATCCACCAACTGCCTTCTGTTGGCGGATTTTTACCCGTCCAAAAAACATTTTACTGGTGAGGTGATCAGATGAGTAAATAAAAACAGTATAGAAGTATCACAATGCTAATTTTGCGAGTTCCGTACCTTTTAAGACAACATGTTTAAATAGTTTCAAAGATTCAGTGTTTCAGTGTCTGCGGACTGATGATAGAAATACAGGACACTTATTCTCATGTTTTAAATCACGCATAAATGGTTGATCTTTGTGGCAAATTACTGATCTTGAGAACGGTTAAAGAAGACTCACTAAGAATTTCTATCCTAATCTATCAAGACTCAGACTATTTGTTTACTTCTAAGTTGAAATGAATATTTTTAATGACAATGTTTGATAGGAACAGTACAGTTTGCTTTCTTTCCTATGCGAATAAAATATGATGTCAAATGTTTCAAGATGTCATTTTTACTCCAAGTATAAACTTTGAAATTAAACTAAAAAATAACGTGTTGCACCATGGGAATAGTTAAATGGGTAGATGATGAAAGACGCTTGCTGGAATGAATTTCTAGTCACTAACACTAAGCACCAAAGATGTCATATGCTATTAAGGATCAATCATTTCGGTTCAGTTAAGTAAGCAACGCGAAACTTGTAACATTTAATAAGTTAGTGTATACTTGGGATTCTAATGAAATCAGTTCTATCTTACCAAATTGACCAACCTCTCTTGATATCTGGTAACTTAAGTGGGTATTGCCATATTACTGTGAGTTAACTATAGGTAGACTGTGACATTTGAAATGCTGAGTGCTGGAGTTATGCCTGGTTTGATAACATCATTACATCATGTGCATACTACCTAATTTTAGTGACTCTTCACAGGGACTCGCTCTGCTTCCTTTAGAGAAATAAATTTCCTTATTATTACTTTGAACCTTATCTATGTGAGAAAGTAATTGCATATGATATAAATAATTTGAATTCTCTTCAGATATTTTGATGTAATTACTAATTGTATATTAAATCGTGCGGTGGATAGTTACTGCCAAAAAACACTTTGAAAATTATTGACACCTTGAGCTTGAGGAGTATAGGTTCTTCTTAGCTCTGACTGATGAGATTAGTAACATGTGTACTTTTTGCTTAATCATTGCAGATATAATTTTTAATAGGACACTAGTCAATAACTACTGTAATATGTCTAGTCCTATCTTTGATGTCAACTGAATTCTATCAGTCAAGTTTGCAATGTGACCACCATACTAGGTGGCTCGACATCACGGTGCACTGTGAATTGTTCGTATTAGTCTGCACCAAAGATAGGACTAGACACATTACACTAGTTACTGACTAGTGTCCAATCAAAAATATCCAATACAGTCCAACAGGAGGTCAATCGCCAGAACAAATAGCTCAGTGTTAACGTCTCTGACTGCGACTCTGGGTGACACAGGTTTGAATCTCAGAAGGGACATGAGTTCCTCCAAGGTTGCAGATACGACTAGTTGACTAGTGAGTGCCAACTAGCACGAAACCTAGGTCCAAGGCTTCCTGCCGATTGCTTCCAACCATCTAATACCAGTGCTTATATCACATAGTCAAACGGGTGTAACATAGGAAGCTGAAAGATATTAGCTTACAGTATAGTATTTCTGAAATGAATTTACGCATAAAGCTTTTACAAATAACTTTATAACCAATAATTCGGAAATCCCAAGAAAGGTTTTTAGATGTATAGCATTGTTAATGGTGGAAATTTTCAGTATGTTGAGCAAATTGAATTGATAGTGAAAATTTTCTCAATAACACCGGATAATGTTCGCATTCTGACTCCTAGTCAGAGGATGCAATCCACTTAATTTAGGCTCATTAATCGAATTTAAACAAGTTCTTCATAAGACCCAAAGATTATGGTAGCAGTCTTGTACATAACTGTGATTTTGAATTTCTGAAAGATTCCAAACTTCGTTAAGAAAAATTAATCACATTCTTTTGACTTTTAATGGTTTCAAAGTCAATAGTTAACTGTTCAAGAAGTTGGGAATTTTCCGTAAAATAATCAAATGAAAACGTCTCTTACTTAAAATTTGATTTTCCCCGATATACCTAACACTGTATAATTCCTCAGGAACTCAGCTAACACATTTCTTTGAAAACATTTTTAGGGTTCGTGTGTTTTAAGTTTTTAAAATGCTTTCTGTTTTACATAATCCCTTAGGTTCCAAGTGGAAAATACGGTTTCAGCAATACATCTTTAATGAATCCTGCTTTCCGTGCACCACTTTAGCCGTATCCACAAATGCCCAAAGGCTCTCATCTACTTCTTGTATGATCTTCTCTATGTCACCGTCGCACCTACACCCATCTCTACGTTTCGCATTCGAGTTCGATTGTAAGGCGTGTCACCTTTGTTAAACAAAATGATAAACATAGTCTTATCAGTTAGATTAAAAATCGTGTTTAATTATACAGAAACAATATTCAAATTTATAGGTAAACTTTATTAAAAGCCAGATTAAGTTGACCAAGCCTAGAATTTTTATAATATACTCAAAATATTGAATATTATAAACTTGTTTGTACTTTTAACCAAAAATAGGCAAGAACAGCCACTGCTCTAAATATATATTCTGAACAATAGAGACAAACACTTTCAAAGGAGAATAAGAAACAGTGATTCATCATTCATATTATATAAAGAAAAAGAGGAGTGAGAAATTTTTGAAAAAAAATATATGATTCACTTATAATTTTCTTCTTTTGATGTATTCAGGCTTTACACAAAACTTTTCATGTGCTAATTAGGTGAACACCTTTTGGCAAAAGATGAATAAGCCAGAGAACAGTTTGTAACCCCAAGATAGACAGATAAGCGCTTATCAATATCCTTTTTTTTGATTGAATTCTCATATTTATAAGGAAGTTTGTTGTTTCTTTATAGCATTGCATGAAACTTTTAGTATGTAACCTTTATGCCTTATGTAAAGTGCATTAGGATTCCCTTGAGTAAATAGAGAAAAAAGGCACTTGGGAGAATGTAAGACTATTATTTTATAATAAACATACTGTAGAGCTTACAAGTTTATATTTATTGGCATTTATCCGCATATTATTTCTTCACTTATGAAATCCGTGTTCTCCACAAAGTCATCATCGAGAGGGTTTGTTACGTTTTCAAGATGAAAAAGGACATATTCACCGGTTATTAATATTATTTTGAGGTTAATCATGATGTTGTATGTTTTCATTGAATTTAGTTAATTAAGTACATTGCCGGAAGGCTAATTGACACAAAAAATTATTATTTCACTATTATTCAATAAAAGTTCATTTCAGATTAGTGCAAATTTGATGACAAGTGGTTATTTTTTTCGAATTTGACCACCGACTGATAGCAGTTAGAGAACCACTGAAGACCACCTGGGAGTAATGGACAGCTGTTTCATCCTAGTTTGGGAATCATCTGCAGTACGCACCCACCACTAAGGTTTGAACTCAGGTCCTTCCAGTTATAAGGTCGTATACCTTTCAGACGCTGGGACCCGATTCAATGGCCAGTCCATGAATTCTAACTTCTGCTGGTTCGTGATTTTAGCGTGACCACCAACCACTGTCAACCAGGTCCTGGGTTCGGAATCCAGTGGGTGCGCATTGCCGATGATCCCCAAACTAGGATGAAACAGCTATCCAGTACCCCCTGGTTTTCAGTGGTTCTCTAACTGCTATCAATCCATGGTCAAACTCGAAAAACAAATCTAATCCTTACAAATGAACTCTTGAAAACAAGTAGTTCTGTCGCATGTCTCCCTACTGTCCTTCTCCAAAACAGTAAGTCAGGTTTTTTGATGATAGTATCTGTCGGTAAGCCTTAATTGATCTCGTTCAACAGCTATATGACAATGCCCAGTATCACATCTTGAGTAAAGACAAGGCTGCCAACTATCACCGCTGGTATACCTAATTGTGGTGGACTGGATTATGCAGAAGAATGTGCGTGGGGAGCGCAAAGATAGGACTACGCAGGACCGATAAGAAGACTGCAGAAGATATGGACTTCAGGGGCGATTTTGTGTCTTATGTCAAAGACTTATTCAAAGACTTGCAGACAAAAACCAACAAACTGACAGGATAGGAAGCAAGCAAAGACAGGACTTTAAGTGAACACGGAGAAGATGGAAGTGATGAAGATAACCAACCAACCAACAAAAATAGTAACAACAAGCACCAGTCACTAACAACGGGAGGAATTCGAATGAAGTCAATTGCTTTGCTCATCTAAGTAGTATCATTTCAACTACCGGCAGTGGACACAGATGAGAATGTCAATGATAGGGTCAGAAAAGCAAAAGAGACCTTCATTAGTCGTGCCGCCAGGTAAAGAAGACTTCGGAGATCACAGAGAAGTGGAGATGTGCTGTTGAAGAACTGTATACCAAACCGAACTCAGGGGATAAATAATAATGGTGAACAATAGTCTGTTGACAAAATAATTACTTAAAAATATTTAACTACTCAAATTTAGTATTGTAATTGAACAACTCCACAGGATTTTCTAATTATTCGACAATTATAGTGAAAACTTAATTTCCGCTCCGTGAAAACCTGTTTATTTCCTTTTTAAATTGGCTAGGTAAATGTTTTCTTGACAAAATAATAGTGATACACCAATGAAGTGAAGTGCAAAATTAAAGGATAGTTCTAGGTTGATGTTGTATTGAAAATATAGTTCACTGAGAAATGTTTGTGAAGCTTAATTAAGAAAAAGCATAATATAACACATTTAGCATTGGTCAGTTGGTGGTTTTTCAGAGGATGTGAAGCATTAAACATCCGGTTATTCATCTGTCCATTTAAAAAACCAAAATGAAAAAAAGTAATCAAGTACATCAACTCAGCTGCACTTTAGAATACATTGGATTTGGGTTACAAAGCTTTTATGAATAGGCTATCTAGAATAGCACTGGGCTGATTAGTGACTGAAGGCGAAATAAAAATCAGGAATGCTTGGCTAGATTCGGATCCGCAGCTCATGGAGAACTAGTCAGATGCTGTAACAGTTAAGCTAGGAGAATTAGCTGGTAGTCAGGCGATTCTCATCCACGATAGTCCCAGAATTAATTAACAGCTTAACATAAGAAAACCGAGGTGGGCAGCTGTAGTAATGAAATGAGAGTTAAGTTTCGTACATTTACATGACAATCTGGCATTACCTGTTACAAATGAATCAATAAAATAACTTGGTTTTCAGCTGGATCTTGTAGTTCAGCTGTTACAGTAGTTGGCTAGTGATCTGAAGACCACCGATTCGAATGTTCCTGCTAGTTTCGACATTCACTTTACTCACCATCTCTACTCATTTCAGGACATTAGATTCTTTGGTAAATTATTGCATTGCATTGTGCTTAACTCATTTCCTGTTTTGTTTGTTCAACTGTTTACGTGAGCAGATTACACTGTAAAATCTGCAAGTTAATAATCTGAAATTATTTCTGATTATTATTTTTTTTGTTGTTGTTGTAAAACTTGAAACTGAGAAGTGTTGGATTTGATAAAGCGGAAATTAGTTTACAAGTTAACAAATAAGTTAACTAAACTAAACTAAACAAATTCGATCAGTATAATAAATGAAGCAAAATGGTATTTTCCATTTCTTTTTTCAGTCATTAATTCATTTCCGTCCTTTTTGAATTATTCTATTCCTGTCAGTCAGTCAGTTAGTCTGCTCAATAATTGTAGGGTTTTTACAAAAGATATGCTCATTTAAAAAAAACAAAAGTGTATCCAAGATATATTCTTTTGATAAATTTTATTTGATTAAAAAAACCTGTATAATTGCCATTATTAATATTAATAAATTTAACAACTGGATTTCAAGAGGAAATGCGAAATACTGACAATTTATGTGGGGGTAATCTTTAATAAGTTGTCCAAGCCGATTCCACGACAGCTAAATGGACAGCTAAGTATATCAAATGTAGGAGTTAGACGTCTGAACAAACCAGTGGAATATAAGCTTACCAGGTTAGAAATGTTTGTTAATTCATATAACTGAAGTAAAACCATGGATGGATTTACTAGAATACATATTAAACTAGACGAAATAAACTAGGTGAATTATGAAAATTTCTGTTTCTAATGCCTATAATAATAAACACTAGGCTTAAAATGTATATTATGATAATATTATTATTGTTCCCATGGGTTGCGAGTGGAACATAGGGCTTCAGTGGAACATCTCCACTCTGCCATACTCTCTATGGTCCTCTTTACCTGGCCACAACATTGCACATTTTCTCTCATATCCTTCTCACATGATCTGCTTCATGTCACCATCGGATGCCGCACTCATCGCTTCCCATTCACATTACACTCAACAATCCCCCTGGTGTCTGATGACACTCAACGGTCCCCAGAGCGTGCATCTGATCCATCTCAGTTGCATTTGGCATATTCATTGAGAGATAGGCTCTTGGTTAGTTCGTCCTCATAGTCTCTCGTAACTGATCCTAACTGGTCATTCGACCTACAGCATGAAGACAATGAAGGCAGCTGGTGACTAAAGTCTACAGTAATCTGTTGGAAATGCTTCCAGTGACGCGTAGTGCAAGTTTCTCACTCATAGAATAACTGACTCACTCACTCACTCACTTAACACTAGTCTTGAAAATCCGAATCTTGTTCTGTGTGCTGAGGAGTGCAGAAGATTTCCAAACTGATTTCATTTCGATGAAGGTCTGTGTTGCCTTCCCGATTCTGACTGGCTGGATTTGACATATTCATCCGTGCTGTCACCTGTTGTTGAAACAATGCCTCTTAGATAAGTGAAGAAAATAACCTTCAAACTTCCCCCACTGACAGTGATTGGTGCTGCTTGTTGTTATGTGTTGTCGGCTGGTTGGTTAGTTGGTTATCTTTTTCACATCTGTCTCCTCCATGTCCACTTGATGTGCTGTCATCACTGCCCACCTTTTCTATCAGTTTGTTGGCTTTCACCTGTGGGTCTTCGAGTTTGTGTGACACCGACCATTAATCATCTGCAAAATCCAGATCTTCTGAGGTCTCCTTGTCGATCTAACACATTCCTGTCTTTTTGCTCTCCACGCACAGTCATCCGCATAATCCAGTCCATCATAATTAGGAATACTAGCGGTGATAGTAGGTAACATCCAGTGGGAATCGCGTCTGTCCTTTTGCCTCACCGACTGGCTTTCAGTGGCTTGACTGCATTCAAGATTTTTGCTTTTTTGTTGGATTGGTGTCCACTGGTAATTCTCTGTCCACTTTTGGTCACATCTTTGGACAATTTGCAGGTGATAGTCGATTCAAGTGTCTTTTGTGATGGTCAACCCATTGTTTTGTCTGTCCACTCTCTTTGTTAATTAGGTTCTCTTGACCATCTTTCATAGATTTCATGTCCATTGATCTTCTCTCCGTTAGAGACTTGGTTACCTGAGACAATGTTCTGAGTTCTGTTCTTCTTCAGGTTCCACTACGTCGTGGAACTGTCTTATGTCTTCCTCAGCACTCTTCTTCAATTATTTATTCAGTGAGTGGTACACTGAACTCAACCACTTCTCTCTTTGCCTATATTTGCATTGGTTCATCTTCTGTTTCTCTGTCTCACTCTCTTACATTGGCTTTTAGGTGTCTATAGATAGCCATCCCTTGTCTTGTCTCTCCTTTGTACATAAAACTGCTATGTGCGTTTTCTTGAACGTCACTCTCAAAGAGTTCCAATGTTCTCCCACACGGGTTGCGCAGTTATGCAAGGTAATGGCTGCAGTGAATGTATCTTCTGTAATCCACTGTCTTGATTTCTGAGTGTTGAACTAGAATTGTGGTCTGTTTCCAGTTGTTCTTAAAGCTTTCAGATTGTCCTCGAAGGTTCCTTGAACTAGATGACGGTTTCAGCCCTTATCTGCGCCATTCTTGACTTTGTATCCGGCAGGCTTTTTCTCCACTTCTTTGAGCAGTATTGAGATAAAGGCTGTTTGGTTTGTGGTGTGTCCTTCAGGCGAAATCCATGTTGCTTTGTGTATGCCCTTGTACTTGCATGTGTTGTCTCCAATCACCAAGTCATTAAAAGCGGAGAACTCTGCGAGGAGTTCTTCGTCCTTATTCATTTTATCGAAAGCCTCTCAACCTATGATGTATTATCTTCCTGTATTGTCTGCTCCAAGTTTGGTTTGTATTCATATCGCCCATCAGGATTCCGATGTCACCATTTTGGATGTTGTCCATTACTGTTTGCAGCTGACCATAGAAATCTTCCTTCTACTCTTGTTCTGAGTTGTTTCTAGGTGTGTAGCATTGGAAAATTGTAATCTTCCTTCCTTTTGAGTTGAATCTCGATTTCACTATCCTGGAGAGTATTGGTTTCCACTGCATAAGAGCTTTGGCTACTGTTATTGACATCATGATAGCGACTCAGTGCCATAGTGCGTTTGTGGTTGTCGTCTTGTTGACCGGAACAAATTACCGACTCTTCAGTTAACAATTTGGATAGTCCACAACCATTCCACCTGCTTTCACAGATTCCTAGTACTTTTATAGCATATCTTCTTATTATTTTTGCAATGAACAGCCTTTCTGGCTTCAAACATTGTGCGAGAACTCCCCATGTTTATTTCTCCTATCATCGAAAATATTTAATTATCTTCTAACTGTCTTCTCGGAGTCTTCCACCAGCCCACTTCATTCTATCTCTCCGATTCCAACGAATAAGTTTATTTTATATATATATTTTTTTGTGCTCTGAAGCTTCTGTTGCGATTGGATTGATTTTCCGGGGTAGAGTTGCTGACCGGACGTCCGGCCCCTCCAAGGCTTGGAATCGGCTAGAAAACTAAAGAACTAGTAAAATATGCGAGGTTATTTCATAAAGTATTTACCTGTTTTTACCATTCAGGGGAAGTTGAACATTTAAAACTGGTTACAACTGGAAATAGAATAAGAAAAATAACTTCAGTCTTTTGATTAAGTATGAATATGAGCAAGCGTATTTATGGATTTTACTGTGGTTCACTGGTCGTACAATGGTAGATTGCTAGCAAACCATGCAGGTAGTCTTAGTTCGATTTCTGACCGAGACAATCTTTAATCCTGCCTAGTTCATCAGCTGATAGTAGACCCAAAAAAGAAGGAAGGTTATGCGCGAGATTAGCAACTCCACCCCGTAAAAACAACACAACTACTGAAACTTTAAAACTTTAACTCTTATCTTCTACTAGGAATGCAAGAATCTAAAAGAAGATTCGGTACTTAGGATGGCTTTACAGTGAACTACACCATTAATTATCGACAAATTTTCTCCAAAACTTTAGATAACATATCCCAAGGGTTTTGATGGAACAAATGAGACATGTATTTAAAGTATACCTGAGATATCAGAACTGGAAAAAAGCATCCTAATGAACAATATTATTCAAAAACATCTAATGCCCCTGTCGATGTTAGTCCACTCCATTTACCTCAGTTTTGTAAACTTATTCTATGTTCAAACCATCAGAATTATAACTGAACTTTTGACTAAATGTAGTTCATATCACAGGTCAGATTAAATTTGACCATTTAGCCAAGCATTAAAACATAAAATAATCGAGCAAGGAATATTCTTTTCGATAAATTCCTCTTCCGGCTCTACAATTATATATATGTTGATATACATAGAATATTCTAGATTAGTAGTCAATAACAATATTAGTGTTTTTTAAATAATATCGATTTGTAAAGTATGATCAATGCAATTACAGTTCATTAAAGATGCTTAAATAATAATAAAGATATAATAGCGAATAGAATATCAACTAAAATTAGGGAAATTTCACAAAAATTCCGGATTATTCAAACCTGGATGGCCAAGGTAATGATAATGTCTGATCTAAGTTCTTTTGGATGCATAAATTAGGCTTGCTAATATGGATTCCCACAGCCTAAGCAATATTTAGTAGTCGAACTCTTAAGGTGAAATTGAGATTCGTAGGTATGCAGTAAATGACCCTGAAAGCATGGTTAACGTCAACCTTGTGTTCTGTCTCCACAAGATGAGACAGAATTCAGCTGCGAATAGATTTTGTTTTTCCTTTGCTTAACCAGGCAGGGTGATGTTCGGAAATTCTACAAGAAACACGCCTAATTGTACGGCCTATGTAACTGGCTCCACAGGAGCAGTTAAATTGGTATATACACATGGAAGAGGCGAAATTAGTCAGTTTGTCGTTTATTCTCGAACTCAGAAGAGGAGTTGTTTTAAAGATACAGCGTAATTCAGCAGCAGGGAATGCTCTTTTTACTGCATTTCTAAGGCACTGTGTTAGTATCTCACTGGTGTTGTCTCCCAGGAACTGCATCTGTAAGAATAAGGCCTTTTCTTGGAACTGTTGGTAACTTAGGCTGCTTTGGTTTCAGATTCAGATTCTTATCAATAAACTTTTCAGGATAACCATTCTCACTTTGCATTAAAAGTTAAACACTACAGGTTTATAGTAATCTAGCATCACTTTGCTGCTTATATATTTTAACAAAGCACACTGGGCATCATATCGCCAAAAAATAATAACTCTGAGTAGTGTTCTTGAATTTCCGTTTATTTTTGTTAGTTTTAAACACTAAAAGAACATTATGGTTTGCAGAAAACAACCATTCATATTATTACTTTGTCCTCCTATTTCATGAAGACAACTGGTAAGAAAATGGATGAGTAGTACAAATTATTTGCCTAATTTGAAAGTAAAATTTGTTTAACAAGGAGAAAATATTAGTCAGAGCAGTGTAGAACATCAGAGGTCTATAAAACAAGCCAATAACTATTTCTTACTAATATGTGAAGGTTAAACGGAACTAGAATGAGACAATGACTAACATGGTCAATAATAATAATAATGGTGATAATAATATTAGAAGTAAACTATCTAAAGAATTAACGAGAGTGGAATTTAATAAGTTGAAAGTCACTAAATCATTAGAAAATGAAATGAAAATCCACAAATGACAACTGTTGATGACTCTGGCACAAAAGCAAAGTTGAAATGAAATTATAAAATTCAAATTACCAAATAAAAGAGATCTCTGTTGGTTCTACGCTAATTAATACGAAAAAATTGTTGACTCTTTAGAGTTTCGCAATGAGTTGTAAATCACATTGGTTTCAAAATTGTATTGTAAGCATTTCTTTTATGGAAACTCTTCGACAGTAAAGGAGTAAAGACTGGAGAGAGTGACAGTCAAATCTCAGCCTTATATTCATCGATGTCGCAAAAGCCTTCAATGGCGATGACCATGAAGGTATATTGGAAAATACTTCAACACTATGGCATGCTACAAATCTTTATCAACTTTATTCAACAGCTCTATGACAGTGCCACGTTTCAAGGGACCCACAACGTATAACACAGCGAGACGTTCGAAGTGAATACAAGAGTAAGACGAGGAAGGCTGCCTGTTATCACCACTGTTATTCCTAAATGTAGTTGACTGCTTTTCTGTAATTTGTGAAGAAATACCAACATCAGCAGGTACACAGCTACCAGTGGACACCAATCCAACAAAATGAGCAGAAATACTGAATGCAATCAAGTCACCGAAAGCCAGTCGATAAGGTAGAAGGAACAGATGGAATTGCATCAGAATTTGTCTACTACCACCACTGGTATTCCTAATTATGATGGACTGGATTATGCGGATGACTGTGCATCGGAAGCGAAAAGACTGGAATGCATTAGACCAATAAGAAGACTTCAGAAGATCTATGTTTCGCGGATGATTTGTGCCCAATGTCACATCAATTCGAAGACCTACAGGCGGAAACCAACAAAGTGGGCAGCAATGACAGGATTTCAAGTGAACATAGAAAAGACGGATGTGATGATTACAACTAACCAACCAACCAACCAACTGACAACAATAACAACAACAAGCACCTGTCACTATCCATGGAATAAATTTGAAGGAGGTTACTTCCTCCAGTTATCAGGCTAGGAAGCATTGTTTCAACTACAGGCAGTCAGAACGGATGAATATGTCAAAGCCAACCAGCCAGAATTGGGAAGGCAAGAGAAAGCCTCATTGCTCTTCAATCAGTTTGGAAATCTTCTGCACTCCGCAGAATACAGAACAAGACTTGGATTTTCAAGACCAATGTTAAGTCATTGATATAAGAATAAAACTTGTGCACTGCGGTAGAGTATAATTCCATTATGGGTAAAATTTATTTGATATGATTATGAGCAATAAACTGTGCTCGAAACGTCATCAGTAAATATTACTGTATAACACTGTGAGACTTTATCAAAATAAATTTTACCCATAATGGAGCAATGTTAAGTCAGTCAGTCCTTCTATATGGGTGAGAAACTTGCACTGAGCGTCACTGGAAGCTTTTTCAACAAACTACTGCAGAATTTATTCACCAGCTGCCTTCACTGGCTCCATGTTGTAGGTCGAATGGCCAGTGAAGATCAGTAACGAGATACTATGGGAACGAACCAACCAAGAGCTTGTGGCTCAACGAATATGCCAAATGCAATGGAGGTGAATCGGATGCACGCTCGAGAGACCGCTGAATGTCATAATACACTAGGGGGATTGTTAAGTGTAATGTGAATGGGAAGCGATGAGCGTGGCATCTGGGTGTGAGATGGAGTAGATCGTTTGAGGAGGATATGAGAGAATATGTGCAATGTTGTGGCCAGGTAAAGAAGACCACAGGGAGTAGGTCAGAGTGAAGATATTCCGTTGAAGCCTTATGTTCGAGTTCAATCCCGTGAGAATATTAATGATATTAAATGCTTTGAGAAATGGTAAATACTTATTGATTTCACATTTCTTATAAAACTCTTGTTAATAATAATGGGTCTATAGGTGTGACTCAACTGGTATTTTGATAGAAAGCTGTGCACTAAGTATTTCACAAATTGTTTTTTTATATCAGAAACTTATTTAATGTTCACAATTTTGTTCAGAGGTAAAAATCCGTCATGATAGAATAAACACAGCTTTACGTTACTATGTCTTTTCTTACTATAGTTTACCTAAATCAAATGTAAGAAGGTTTTGAATTCAACCATCACCATTTCAGCGTAGTTACCCCAGTGTTTCTGAGTAATTTACACCGCCCAGGTAATACTGAAAGACTAAAATGCACGCTTTTGTGTCAAGTTCTGACTTACATAACATGGTTAACTACCGAATTCAGCTTATTTGTAATAACTGATTGATTACAAGTGTGAGTAAATATCGCAGTGATGAAGGAAGAAATCCGAGAAAGGAATTATCAGCATATACGTTATGGAAATTAATTAAAGTCTGTTGTGGATAGCAGAATTTAAAGAGTTTTTCTCAGTGGTGGATAGAGTCAGTAGCTGATTATTTAAACTCATTTTACTAAATTATTTCATCCGTTTGTACTTTATGCACTGGTTGCACTATTTGTCATTTACTTGTACTTGTGTTATTGTTATTCTTTTTAGTTCCAAGTGGAACATAGGGCTTCAGTAGCACATATCCATTTCATCCTGTTCTTCACGGTTTTCTTGAGTTGACTCCATAAGCTCTCATTTCAATCTCCAACGATCTCCTCTTTGTAAACGTCGGACCTGCGGCCAACTTGTCGTTTACCATTCTAGTTGCACTCTACGGCTTGTTACGTAAAGTCATTTAACTCATTGCTACTATTATAGCCTAAATTTAATGCAACGGTGTGTGATATAATGAACTCGTGTTAAATAAATCAAAGACGATGCATAGCTGATATGATTCTACAAATATATTTTGAGTTATCTTCCGACTGTTCTTGTTGGTTACGAGCAGTGGAGTCTAAAAAGCCTGTCAAACATTACTACAAGTTAATGTCTTTTTCCGCCACACCGTACTCAATACTGATAAATCAGTCAGATAAATTAGTAGTACTAGTATTAGTAATGATGATAATAATGATTACAGTAAGCTGAATTTATATTTTCCTTTCATCTTACACGTATTTCTTGGCTACTAGCAGTTCCAGTATCTCAAGACAAGTTCAACTTTGAATGTATTCTGTACGAACAGATTCTGTATAATTTGGTGAATTTAATTTTTGTATTTCCCGTTGGTTGGTTATATTGACCTAAATGTGTGGTGTCTGTTAGCAGATCGGTTCCTAGTACAGATACGTCAATGATGTTTGAAGATTTAGCATATTGTTTATTTGGTGGATTCCAGGGTACGTAATTCGTCCTACTCGGGACTCGTTATCAGGATTTACTTTCAGCATCAGTGAATGATATATGAAATAGTGAGTGCTGGTCTCCAGTTTCAGTGAGAACAATACTTACAGGGGGATGGAGGTTCGGTGAACTGACGAGTCACAAATAGGACGAAATGCACATGATGGATTTTTCTGCTAGCGACCATCTACTAAGTCATAACAGTCAATTTATAAATTGAGCGTATTAATCCAATTCTTCTTCCTTATATCTTCAAAGACTCACCCAAACAAATCTATTCCATATTATAGCTTACTATATTCGTATAATTGTTAAAA
This sequence comes from Trichobilharzia szidati, assembly GCA_944472155.2. Classification (NCBI taxonomy): domain Eukaryota; kingdom Metazoa; phylum Platyhelminthes; class Trematoda; order Strigeidida; family Schistosomatidae; genus Trichobilharzia; species Trichobilharzia szidati. The sequence goes on along the minus strand of OX235274.1, from coordinate 77,277,508 downwards.
AAGATAGTAGTAGGGGTCGTATGAGTAACTATAGCTATAAGGACAGTAGCTTGCCCTCTGACTGAATGAGTTGATATTTGTAATTGAATTTATAACTTTCTTATTCTTCATTGCTTCCTTTTTTTGTTGAAGAAATTGTTACCTTTCGATTTCTTTATCGTTACGCTGTTAAATTCACTACCAGAGGAATAGATTTACAATCGATTTTAACTAAATTTAACATTTTCATCTTTTGAGTAGATTCGATAAGGGCAAAAGAGTACAGTAGAGAAAAAAAAGAAAAGATAATTTCAACTGAAATTCAAAAAAAAATATCTACTCTTCTGGAAAAAGAAGAATTTTTGCTCTCCACAAAATATATTTACTGACATCAAAAAAGAAACGCCAAGAAAAACTTCAATTTGTATGTTTTCATGTGGAAATATGAATACAAAGAATTTATAAATTTTGGTTTATATTCTCCTCTGATATTAATATTGACTGTATTGATTACAACCAAAAAGAAAAAGAATAGGAAGGAGGATGGTTTTAGTTTTTTTTTTTGGCGTGGATAATTTCTTAGACGAATGCCAGAGAACATAAAATGAAATTGAAAACTAATTATTATTTGATAATATCAAATTTCATGCCCTGTTGATACTGGGTTTTATGAAATAAATTGATTTTATTAATTACCTGTGTTCCTTCATCAACCTGAAACCAGTTTGGAAATCTTCTGCACTAAATCAGCATAAGGGACAAGATTCGCACTTTCAACATCAATGTCAAGTCGGTTCTTCTATACTTGGCGTGTAACGAATAGGATTTCCAACAACTCGTTGAGGACTTTCATCAACAGTTGCCTTCCCTAACTCCATATTGAAGATCAAATGGCCAGAAAGAATTAGTAACAAGAAATTCTGGTTGGGAACAAACCAACCAAGAGCCGATTGCTCAACAAGTATGTAGGAGAAAATGGAGATGGATCGGGCATATATTGAAAAACCGTCTAATGACATCGCACTCAACGTAGGCCATATCACATCGATTAAAATAACATCATAAGAGTCTTGACTGTTTATTAGTACTTGTTTCCTAAAAGTAGTCGTTGCCAACATCTAGTTGGATTCCCGTAATGCGCATCAGCTGGATAATGAACCGAATTACACATTTACTCAAGATGTCTAATACCAATTCACCAGTTAGACTTACTTTGTAATAACACTGTTCAAATTGGTGGCATTCGTCTTTCACTGTAGTATAAAAATCTTTTGGAAGTTTTTTAAGATGGCCATATCAACAGTAATCATGGTTATATAATTGTTATACTTTCGGATGATATCTAATTTGAAATACGACATTTTCAACATCGCAAAGCAAAGTTATCCTTTTTGTTCCAGTTATCTCTGGTGCGCACTGTATTATATTATTCCACTGGATTCTTAGTGGAATATACGGCTTCAAGAGTATACCACCACTTCACTCGGTTCTCTGTAGAGCTTTTTAGTTGGCTCCAAGGTTAACAATGGGCCTTCATTGCCTCATTACATAATGTCCATCACTACACTCTTGGACGCGCGATTCGTCATTTCCCATTCGGATTCCACTTGAGGTCCTATTTTCATGTAATGTCACTCAAGTGATCTCCACGTGTGTTCCATCCATCTGCATTTCCTTCTGCATTCTCATGAAACGATAGGTTTTCAGTAGGTCCGTCACCTGCCAGAGTTCCTTGTTGCTAATGCTTCCAGAGAGGCCATCCTTGGTATTGAGCCAACGAAGGTAGCCCGTTGGAAATACTTTCTATGGTTCCCTTATCGAGTCACTGAAGCATATAGAAGCTTTGAGCTGACTGTAATGTTGAAAATTCAGAACGGGTCCTTCTGCCGATCTCAGTTGATTTCCAGGCAGATTTCAGATTGATGATTATCTACTTTGTCTTTCCGATCCTACGTCCGACGTCCACATCTCCGGTACCTGTAGTTGAAATGATGCTACCTGGATAAGTGGAAGAAGTGACCTCTTTCAATTTCCATAGTTATTAGTGCTAGTTGTTTCTGGTTAGGTATCCTCATTACCACCGTCTTATCTAAGTTCACTTGAACTTGTATCTTCTGTGTTTCTTTCAACATGTTGGTTTTTGCCAACAAGTCATTTAATCTGACATTAAACAAACAACTTCCTATGCTTTTTGTATTCATTCTATGAGTTTGATGGGAGACAACTGAACCTCTGATTTTATAACTTACGTTTCCTTCTTCTCTCGACCAGATAGTTTTTACTAATGACATTGTTATCTGACGCTTTATCATACCTCTATGAATATTTACCAATTATTTTAAAGATCAAGTTAGGTAGTATAGCTTATAAAAACATTCTTGGCGTACTGAAGAATAACTGCTATAAGAAGAACGCATACAAGTCTTCTTTTTTAATATGACGAAAAAATTCATTCAGACATTTATGAAAACAAAATAATTGAGCAAGGAGTATCCTTTCGATAATTTCCTCTTCTGACTCTACAATTACACATTTGTTTATGTACATAGAATATTCTAGAATAGTAGTCAACAACAATATTAGTGTTTTTTAAATAATATCGATTTGTTAAGTAAGATCAATGAAATTACAGTTCATTAAAGATGTTTAAATTATAATAATTATAGTAAAAATATAGTAGCAAGAAGAATATCAACAAAATTGAGGATCATTCGAATCTAGATGGCCAAGGTAAGGACAATGTCTGAACTAGCTTCTTTTAGACACATAAGTTAGGCTTCTTAATGCGGATCCCAACGGCCTCAGCAATATGTAGTAGTCGAACTCTGAGAGCGAAGTTAAGATTTGTTGGTATGCTATAAGTGACTTTGAAAGCCTGGTTAACATCAGTGTTGTGTTCTGTATCCACAAGATGAAATAGAATAGAGCTACGAATAGATTTTGTTTGTCCTTTACTTAATCACAATGAGTGATGTTCGGGAATCCGGCGAGAAACACGCCTAATTGTATGGTCTATGTAACTGGTTGCACAGGAGCAGTTAAATTGGTAGAAACACATGGAAGAAGCGAAATTAGGCAGTTTATGTTTTACTCCTAAACGCAAATGAGGATTGGTTTTGAAGACACAGCGTAATTCAGCAGTACGGAATGCTCTTTTTACCGTATTCCTAAGGCGTCGTGTTAGTAACTCGCTGATGTTGTCTCCGAGGAACTGAATTTTTAAGAATAAAGCCTTTATTTTGGAACTGTTGGTACCTTGGGCTGCTTTGATTTTAGATTCATATTCTTATCAATAAATTTTTCTGGATAACCATTTTCACTCAGCAACCGTTTAATATTATTAAGTTCCTCATCAAGATATTCATCCGAGCAGATTGCTCTTGCTCTGTGAACCAAGCACTTTATCAGATTGCGTTTGTATTTCAAGGGCACGAAGCTTAAAAAATGAGTATATCAACCCATTAATGAAGGTTTTCTATATACATTTCGTCTTATTGTGCCGTCCTCTTTTCTGGTCATAAGGACATCTAGAAATGAAATACTAGAGTCTTTTTCTTTCTCAGTAGTAAAATTAATTGCAAGATGAACCTCGTTAAATTTGTCTAGGATGTTATTTGCTTCATCCTCATTTTTCATAATCAAAAATGTATCATCCATGTGCCGACAATAGAATTCCAGTTCATCAGTAACATCTTTCAAAGGCCCATTTCCTAGTTTCGCAAGGGAAATGTCAGCTAGAATGGGTCTTAGTGGTGACCCCATTACCACACCATCGATTTGTCTATATAGTTCCTTATAAAATAAAAAGTGGACATTCATTGTGCATTTCCAGAGAATCTCTTTCATAAAGATATAGGAATGCCAACATCGATGTTTCGTCTTATGAGTTCTTCGCATACAAAGTCCACTGTTTCGATAAGTGGTACATTGGTGAATAAGGAAGATACGTCAAATGATATCATGAATTTATTGCCAATATTTAAATTTTTTATCCTTTCAACAAATTCAAAAGTATCTTTTACACTGTGTTTCACCAACTCGATATGTAGAGGCTCTAAGAGTTCGACCGACCATTTAGCTACGGGATAGTATGGTGAATTTAACATATCTAATACTGGTCGAAGTGGTACACCATTTTTGTGCACTTTAGGTTAGCCATATAATCTTGGTGTGAACGTTCCAGTGGATTTCAGTGATGTATACTGACTTTGTGAGATAAGGCCTTGTTGTTTCAGTCTGCTCAATGTTTCCACTGTTTCTCTATCTTTTCAATAGGATCCAGAGAAGAGGAGATTTTCTAGAATTTTAGATTATCATTAAGAATAGTATTCATCTTCTCCAAGTAATCTGCTTTGTTCATGGTAATCAATCCTTAACTCTTATCCGGTCTTGTTATTATTGTGTTATCATTTTTATGGAGAATATCTAGAGCTTCTCTATGTTTTTCGGTCAAAATACCATCCGAATTGCGTTCACTATTCATATAATAATAGCAACAATCGACCAGAGTTGATTTAAGTCTTTCACAATCTTCAGTTGATCAGGGTGCTAGGCCTTCAGTTTGAGTGTAGAGACCTTCAAACTGAATTTGTGCATCCATTTTATTAATTTTAGCATGGCTGCCACAAAACTTAGGGCCAAGCGACAAAACCTGTAGATCCATTTCATTTAATGAAAACATCCGAAAAATTGTACACAAAACGACTTGGGTTCGGAGGAAATCTTGTTTCAGGTGCCTTGTTTTCCAGACTCTGTAGCAGCTTCGTGCGTTTCTTTTCTTTCCTTTTATTCACGATAACATCCACATAATCTAAAAATAGTTTCTTTAAGTGTTCGTGTAATTCGTCGACAGCATAGAACCTTTCTGTTACGTTCTTCGATAACTCAGTAATACACGTTTGAATTGAGTCAATCTGATTACGTGCATGGCGTTTGAGCGTCTTATCATTAGGCCGAACTCTGTTATGGCATAGAGATTTCCAATAAGATTTAGGGCACCACTTTGTTTCAATACACTGGTGGATAAAGGCAACAGTAGTCTTTGCTTCGCTGAGCCTTGCGCTGTACTTCAAATACTCGTTGAGTACTTTTAATGCAAAATGATGCTCAGAAGGGTTCAATATATCGAAAATATTCATTCAGACATCTATAAAAACAAAATAATTGAGCAAAGAATATCCTTTTCGATAATTTTCTCTTCTTTTTTAGTCTGGGAATGTTAAGCAGGGCTCATGAATACTCAAAGCTCAAAAATGTTTGCTTCAATACACTCTTGTCAAAACACTTAAGATACAAATAGAAGTCAGTTGAAGTTTTCCTCTTAAGATTTAGCTTTGCTAACAAATCTACGTAGTTGACATTACTTAAATATATGTATTACTGTATTACTAAGTATCCTATATACTGTTTTTATTCCTTGTATGTTATTATTATTATTATCGTATTACCATCTTGAACATTATCCTTTCCATTAAGATATCCTTCTTCCATCTTATCCTTAAACTACTCATACTGTATGTTTTATCATGGTAAATATGCTCTCATGATTGTTTTAGTTTTCAATAACATACAATTAAGTACTCATAAACATTAAATTCCTAAGATATGTTGTGACTAGGATATAAGTGGGAGGTTATCTGTCTTCCTTTCTTCTTTTAGTAGAATGAACTGTCAATTATCATGAGTATTGTTTCTTTATTTCCCGTCAATGCAAACATGTATATGCGTTTGCGTGTGTGTATGTGTGTGTGCGTGCGTACATGCGTACGTAAATCTTATCATTATTGTCTTCCAAGTTAAAAGGCACCATGATGTAGATGATGATGATGCTTTCCAATTCATCTCATTATTATGACTTTGCATTACCATTCATTGGAACTATCGTTACAATTGTAATGAGTATTTTATTCCTTAACATTGTAAATGTATGATAAAGTCTCACTGGTAAAATATGCAAATTGTCTACTGCTTCAGTAAAATAAGTCAATATTAAATGAAGCATGGATTTTCCTTTAAGGGATGAATAAACTATGCCTCTTGATGATATAAGTCTAAGGGTATTTCAGAATAATGAAACAGATTCTTGATTTTAAAAGACTGTTTAATCATAAGAATGTTGTATGTCCATAATTTATAAAAAAGTATTGTTATTAACAACATTAATGTTTTCATAAATAACAGCGGGTCATTGAGATTAGGAGACTACGGTACAAAAGCATCTCTAAGTGGTAATATGTATAAATAGAACACTAAAAGGTTTATCATATAAATTGAGAGATCTAATACAGAATTTGTGAGTTCTCATTTTCATAGCTTTGTTCCCCTCCACTAGAAAAGAAGTTTCGTAACGAACCTCAGCTATGAGGTCAGAGCTATTTGTTGAGAAAATGAAATTGAAGGTAAACTTAAGGTCAACAGCAACAGCAATAACAACAGACAACGATCAGCATAAATGGAAGAAATTTGAAAGAAGCAACCTTCTTTACATACCTTCCTGAGAAGCATCGTTTCATTTACAGGCGGACGGAACTGGTGAGGATATGTAAGCGAGCATCGGGAATGCAAGGCAAGCTTTCATTTCTCTCAAATCTGTGTGGAGATCAACAACACTACTCATCATGAAAAATAAGATCCAAATTTTCAAATCCAATGTGAATTCAGTGCTACTATGCGGATCAGAGACTTGGCCAGCGCGTCACGCAGGGCACTTCGAACAAACTACACACCTTCATCAACAGCTGTCTTCGCTCAGTATTACACAAGATGAGATGGCCGGCCAGAAAAGATCAGCAACAGGGATCTCTGGCAATGAACGAACCAACTCAGCAGGAACCGACTGTGCAACAAATACCCAGGAAGAAATGCAGGTGGATTGACCATACTCTAAGAAAACAAACCATCAAGTGACATCACATGCCAGGCTCTCGAGTGGAACCCGAACGGGAAGCGGCGAGTTGGTCGTCAGTGCGAGGGTGACATGGAGGAGGTCATGTGAAGAGGAGATGAAAGCATGTGGGCAGATGTGGAGCCAAGTGAAAATGTTGGCAGAGAACCGAACGCAGTGGAGACGTGCAGCTGAAGCCCTATGTTCCTCTAGGAACTAAAGGAAATAATAATAATGATAATAATAAGGATTGTACCTAAGAAGTTTATTAAAATAGTTACCATGAAAAGTTTATCATGGAACATATGGCGAAGAAACTAGAAATGTTTTTCTATGTCTGCTAACAAAAAGCCTCTGTTTGTGGGACTAAAATGCAGGGGTGATGTACCAAGTGAAATAATAACCAACAAGTTGGGAACATCAACATGAAGATCTTTTAATGATGGAAAGTTGAAACTCACATTTTTCACACTGCCGGTTGTGTTACCTGGAGTGAAAGATAAATTACTTAGACTAGTCACTTTTCTTGTATCTATCTATCTCAGTCGATCGTTTCAAGTGCTCCTGTGGAGCCCGTCATATTGACCATCGATCTAGGAACTTCGCTTTTAGTGTTCGGAAACACCTCCTAGTATGGCTAAATAAAGGTGTAATAAAAACCCTCAACAGTTAGATATTAAACCACCTTTCAAAACAGGCCATAAAGAGAATATTAAAGAATCTTTTTCTATCATCTATCGGGTAGTAAATAAATTGTCACAGGTCTTTGAATACTGAACAATTCAAACAGCAGAGGCCACTAAAATTCGCTTAAAACAACCTAAGCACTGTGTGCAAAAGAAATAGGTTCAGTAACTATTGCCATCCCAGCCTGTTGTGGAGTCCATTAATTCATGAATTCTGTATTATTTCCCCCTAATTTATCTGATATTCATTTTAGTGTTATGTTGATGCATTAGAGATGCTTTAGAAGTGTGATCTATTGGTACTACTGATTGAATGTTATTGATAACATTAATATTGTTAATAACAATAATTCTCTAATTATCATAGACATATAACAGTTAATATTACTGTATAACACTGTGTGATTTATCAAAATAAAATCTTATTCATAATGGAGATATAACAGTAGAACATGATGAAGTTATCGAAATGAATACTGTTTGTTCACCAATCATCTTTTCACAAATCGTGATTCGAAATTGATTCTGCCTGAATGATGTATAATTTTATTAAACTTTCACTGAAATCTATACGCGATAGAGGATGTGTGTTGAGTCAAAATAAAAGCAATAGAACTGACAACTAATCACTCTGAAGAGGACTAAGAAAATAGAAAAAAATGATCAGGAAAGATTTAGTGATGATATGTAAATTCTTCATGTTAATATAAATGAAGCCATTAGAAATCTACTGGTCTCATGAAAATGACCTTATTAGTAAATAGGCTTATAAAACTTTTATTAGTAATGGTTGATTCTAATATTAAATTCAGCTTACTGAATGTATCCGATAAACTATATAAGAGTCCTTCTCTTTGTCCTTGTAGCTACATCAAAACTGATATTTGTGTGATTTCAAATTATTTTTTTTTCATTCCTGTGCCTTTCGAATGGCATATAGGACTTCAGTTTTGAGATTTGAAGTTTCATTGGCGGTGGTGTTCTTTTTTACAGGGTTAGGTTGCTAGCCTCATGCCCAACACTCCCTCACCAATCACCATCAACAGGAGAGATTTAACAGAGGTTACCTCCTTCACTTACATAGGAAGCATTGTTTCAACCACAGGCGGAACGGATGAAGATGTCATCACCAGCCAGGATCAGAAAGGCAAGGCAAACCTTCATCAATCTGAAATCGGTTTGGAAATCTTCTGCACTAAGTCAGCATAAAGAAAAAATTGGGATTTTCAACATTAGTGACAAGTCAGTTCCTCGATGTAAGTCAGAAACTTGCACTGAGTGTCACGGAAAGCATTTCCAGCATGGTTGTAAACTTTCATCAACAGCTGCCTTCCTTGACTCCTTACTGAAGATCAAATGGCCAGAAAGAATTAACAGCCAGAAACTCTGAGAACAAACCAGCTAAGAGTCGATCGTTCATCAAATTTGTAGGAGAAAATGGTAATGGATCGGGCATACATTGAGGAGGCCGTTGAAGGACATGGCGCCAGTGGAATCCAAATGAGGAGCGACGAGTGGGTCGTCGGTGTGAGGGTGACATGGAGGAGATTGTGCAAAGAGGAGATAAGAGATTATGGGCTATCGTGGACCCAGCTGAAGAGGATGGCAGAAAATAGAAGAAAGTGGAGAAGTATTGTTGAAGCCCTATGTTGCACTTGGAACTCAAGGGAATAATAAAAATATAATAATAAGCGACGTTTAGGAATTCATTGACTTGGAGTTGAATTCGGATCACATGTGTATTTGGCGACATTGAATCTAAACCATATGCTACTGTATCATTGCAAAGTGAAATTTCACCAGTAAAATGTTTGAACAGAAGTAATCTTTAATTGGATTTTAGATTTTCCCGTCGATTGATTGGACCGAAGCACTCCGTCTCAGGTTGACATGTTGGCTTCTTGTGCAGATGCTTCGACGATGTCTGGGCATGTAGTTAGAATTTAATTGGTTGATGGTGACTAGCAGTGGAATCCAGCTTGCTGCGCATTTCGTCCTATTTGGGACTCGTCCCCTGGATATACCTGCATTTCTCAGTGAGTGGTGATGTTCCCACAGAGGCTCGAACCCAGTTCCCATAGTTTCAAATGCCAACTACATCCAGCTGGCTGACGAGTCCCAAATAGGACGAAATGTGCGTCCTGGATTCCACCGCTAGTCACCATCCACCGATTAGAAGTAATCTTTAATAAAATTTCGTAATATATTAAAGAGTATTTGTGGAACTGTGAATTGCTTATATGACATACTGGCCTGTTCTGACTGTTCTGCCTGAAGTTTCAGTAGGAGTGGTGCTAATTTCTACGGGATTGGGTTGTTAGCCTCATGCTCAACCTTCCCTCTTTACCAGTCTTATTACTAGCTTAGCGAGGTAAAGGAGCACGTCGGCTGAGGTTCGAACCCCAAACCACTTGAGGCGTGGTTGGCGAGCACTCTACCGCTGTGCCACAGACGCACAATTATTACTACTACCAAACATGTACTTTTTCTTCAAGTGTTGGTTTGCAGGGATTTGACTGGTTTCAGGATTTTATCATGAACTGACATTGGTTACAGGACCATTGGAAAACCAGCTGGAAGAACTGCCAGACACCTGTTTCGTCAGCCTAGTTTGGCACTCTTCAGCACTACACGACTAACACCGTGGTTCGAACCCAGGACCTTCCAGTTACAAGGTGAGCTCGTTAACCATTAAGCCAGTGGGGCCCGATCCAATGGTCCATGAATTCTAACTTCTGCCAATTCAAGACATAGCGTGACCGCTAGCCAGTGTCATCGGTGGCGAGTATTTGTCCTCACACGTAACCTGCTTTACACCACTGGTCACGACTTTCCACTAGAACCCCAGGTAACTACCTACCTGAATAGTTCCAGTCACAGATTGATATTCAAGTTTATGGTTTACAGAGATATCTTAATTTCCTTCTTAAGTACTGACTTTAATAATCAACTCTTCAGTAAAAATAGTTTTTGTTTCTAAAACACCTAAGAGAGAAAATGAAAAGTTTTCTTGTATTAAAATAGATCTTTCTCTATATATTTTTTTCCATCTCAGGTGTATTTCCTTCAGGAAATTCAAAGTATTTCTATTACTCTTACTTTATTATTATCATAATCACTATCATTGTGACACAATTTTTCAATCCTATGAACAATAATGAAGAAAGAAATAATTAATAGAGTTTTTCGTTGTTGTTGTTGCTGTTGGTATTGTTGGTGTTGTTGAATATATACAACAGCATAAGTTAAAATGACTTAATATGACTGATGTGTACTTTACGTTCTTCTGTCAAATTGTCATATATACATATATGTAAGTATAAACGTAAACGTATAACTAAGTCAAACATGTCTAACTTGTCTCAGTTCTTCCTTTTTTTGTATACAGCACTCACGCACATCTGTCAGTCTGTATTTAAAATAATTGCTTTTAACTAACTAACTAACTTGTATTTATTTTAGAATCCAATAGAAACAGAAGAGTATAGTTTGAAAATAAAAAGGAAAAGAGAAAGCAAGAAGTTTATTCATTAAAAATAAAATTGAACAGAGAGACTATACTTCATTCAGAATCACCATTGTGCATTTTTTCTATTAGCAATAATAATAGTAATAATAACCAGAAATATTCCAGAATAAAGTTTTATCTATTTCATGAAATAAAGTTCGCCACAGAAGATAGATGAAACAGAGAAGCTGAGATGATTTCAATTAGACAGTCAGTGTAATGATAACACTCCTAATGTATATATATGCATGCACAGTTTATTCAGCCTCTGAAGACTATAAAATGTCAGGAGTTGACGTGTTTACACACACATATATATATTATGTATTAGGTTCTCGTTTAGAATGCATACAAAACTCAATTCTTCTTTTATAAAGCCGGGGGTGGGTGGGCGGAATAAGTGACTTTCTAATTGTTGACAATGACAAATAGGCTTATTATTTTTATTTATTATTTTTTTGTAGAAGTATTTATTTTCTTTTATCAGGGTCTAGCCCCCTGTCCCCACCAGAGTCCCCCCTCCTCCATTTTGATCTGCAGAGGAAAAAATAGGTGGAACTGAACTTATTTCTTCATCTAAGATATAGTATTATATTTTTATATTGGATAAGCAAGCAGTTTTTAGGAAGTTAATTTTTACTTTTGACATTTGACAAAAAAGAAGGATTACTTGGAGAGGCAGGTTATTGCCTCATTTTTATTTTCTGCTTATATATATTTTGTTTTGTCTGTCAGTCAAAAGTTTCAAATACGACTATAGAGATGGATATCAGTTTTACTAATGTTTTCATCAAATGAAAAATATATATTGAATAATAGGTAGGAATTCAACAATTTATTAAGGAAAATAAGTCGAGAAGAAAATTATTTAATTGAATGGTTCTAATGCTGTGACATAGGTATCACATCATATCGATAGATTTTCAAGGAGTCTTTGAGGTACAGAATCATAGTTTAAACAGTGTCGATTACAGTAAGTTGTATATATTCTACGTCCAAGTGATTCTTTTCAACTCATTTTTTTTCCCTCACGTTCTCCAGTGGAACATAGGGCTTCAAGCTTGTGGCTTGAAGTTTCTGTAGCAGTGTTTATTTTACAGGATGGGGTTGCTAGCCTCATGCCCAACCTTTCCTCTTTACCAGCATTATTTCTGGCTTAGCGAAGTAAAGGAGTGCGTTGGTCAGGGATCGAACCCCGGACCATGTACATGGTCGGCGAGCGTCTTAACCACTATGCCACCGACGCACTTTTTCAACTCATCTATCCTTAAATTTATTTTAATTTTATTATAGCTTGATTCCACACAGTATTTTGGTACAGGTATTGAATTTTCGGCATGTGATACCGGTAGCCCAAATTTAGCAGGCCGACCATTGATATCGGGTGTGCGTCGGCCATGTGCATGGTCGGCGAGCGTCCTAGCTGCTGTGCCACTGATGCACAATGAATGAAGATACCACTAAAATTTTTGAAAAGACTGGTTAGTGAACAAACTTCATGATATACAATTACTTTTTAGGAACATTCCTCTTTAGATAATGACAAATATCTGTCAGTTTATTATTATTATTGTTCCCTTGGATTCCGAGTGGAACATGAGTCTTCAACAACACACATCCACTTTGTTCTGTCTTCTGCAGTCCTCTTTAACCGGGCCCACGATTACCCATATTCTCTTATCTCCACTTTGCATGATCTCCTCCATGTCACTCTTGGACGGGTGAGCTTGTAAACTAGGCGACGTTATCTGTTAGTTTACAGTGCACATCTAACATAGTACACCAGATTGACACAGTAGAATATTTTAAGATGGTAAGCGGACAAATGCACTTTATTAATTAGTCTTTTATCAGACTTTATTGGTGGTTTATTTAGCCATTTATCTTAAATATCATCTAGCTGTGTCCAAGAGTTGAGAAGTTTTTACTTATTTTGCACATTATCTATTAGTTTCAGACGATCGCTTATTTCAAGGTAATTAGAAATAACTGTGTTCATTTAAGGGGAGATGATAATTCTGAATAAATCTTCTAAATCTGCCTTTCAGATACAGTATTAATTCAAAGAAAATCAATAGTCTCATTATTTATGAACTTATACTTTTGATTGTAACAATCTTCACTTATAAATGTTACTTGATTGCATATCCATGTATGACTTCATCGAAAAAGAAACACTGAGAAATTCCGTAAACAAGCTAGCTAGAAATCAATTTTTTCCAGAATTAGTTTAAGCAAACGATTTTCTTCAGCATGTAAAATCATGATTCCTCATGGTGAGTACTTTAGGCGACGTCTGTTGTTATTCAGAAGTTTGTTACAGTGTTTATCAATAGCAACAGATAGAGAAATAAAATATCCAGTGATTTTCTTTGAATTTTTCAAATTTCAAATGGACATTTCTCATCTGAACAACGAGTAGATAATCTGTTCTTTCCGGATCTACATTATATTGCAGAGCTCATACAGAGCTAATAATAAATAAAATGTATAAAATCACTCCGTGTAAAGTTGATCTGCAATTTGCAGAAGTTGTCATTTTATTATCTTGAACTGATTTCTGAAATAGGTATTTTGCATATGGAGCAAAAATAACTATTCTAACCAAATGACCACTAAATATGCTACGATACATTAAATCAAATTAAATCTTAGCTTAGTGTTTAAAGGGTTATATACGCTACTTTACGATCATCAGTTTAAATGATTTTATGATTCAGACTTAGTCCCAAACCAAGTAGTCATTTTTGTAAAATAAATTTGTAATGAGGTGTCTTTTGTTTTTAATTACCAAATATGGCCTATTCATATTTAAAAATCGACCTTATCTGTAAGTTAGTGAAGTGCTGATGCAAAGCGCGCTTGGTTTAATATTAAGTGATACGTTATCTAGAAACCTACAGTCATCGCAAATGCGTCTTATTGAAGGGATGAAGATGATACAGTTGTTCTGTGCTACCACTCACCAACTCGAAATACTACTGTTTATTCTCCGGCATTCATCATTAGGTTTTCCTTTGGAGATGCGATTATTTAAATTCTTATCAGTTTTCTTTTTGAATATCTCTAGACACATTAATTAAATTATAAGCCTTTGATTTTGCTTCCTCTCAATTTCAGTAATCATTAACTTCACTAGATTTTCTAAAAATAACACTATGCATATCGACTTTTGGTAGTACAGTATCATTTATTAATCACCGTTCAGTTTTATAAAAACTGTTTCTCCTAAAGTACACTAGAAAATCTTTGACAAAAATTGTTATTCTGTAAATTTTACTTCGAAGAAAAATATTCTCAATATATGTTCAATTCTCAGAAAACCATCAAGTGACATCACATGACAGGCTGTCGAAAGGAACGCGAATGGGAAGCGGCGAGTAGGTCATCCGAGGGTGATGTGGAGGTAGTCATGTGAAGAGGAGATGAAAGAATGTAGACAGACGTGAGGCCAGGTGTAAAACGTTGTCAGAGAACAGAACGCATTGAAGACATGCGGCTGAAGCCCTATGTTCCTCTAGGAATTAAAGGAAACAATAATAATATATGTTCAACTATATCAGATAAAGAATAATATTCATCTCCCCTTTATAAATACTTTATGGATTATGGCGGCTTCAGATTTGTTACATTTATAGTTGAATAAATTTCCCCTTATTGTGAAATTATCATTGTAAACCTCAATGTTAATAATATCTAAAAAAAATCATCATATCATGCAAAAAAGCTACCAAGTTATTCACATATTTTTTTATTCCTTTTTATTCTATAAACTGTTTTCTCTTTTTTTTACCTCTCCTCTCCTCATTTCTAAATAATTTTACTATTCTCCATGGTACACATAAGCCTACTATCCTCTTATTTACTTCTCCACTATTTCTTAAAGGAATTCATACATCTGTTCATCTTCCCAGTGCCATAGACTGTGTACTGTATACAGATGAGTAGGTGAGAGAATTTAACAGGTGGTTAGCAGAATACACCTTAAAACATTTAATTTTAATTTTTTTTGGTTTTTGCTTCATTCTCACAACAAGGTTGATATTGATAGTACTATACACTGGTAATGATATATAATTCATAAACTGTCTTACTGTGAATCGGGGAAATAAAATTATACGTAGACTTCTGTTTACTGTATATATATTGTAGATATATTATTGGATGATTTCACTGGGTTCCTTCTACATAACCTTGTTTTAAAATAATTTCATTGTATGCAAATGTATATATAAGTGTGGCAATAAGTTCAATGAGAAAATGAATGAACACCATATTGTGGAAGAATTTAAACCATACGCCAGTAAATAAAGCAAAAAAGAAAAGAAAAGAAAACAACACTGAGAATAATAATAATTATTGTTATTATAAAATACTAAGAATGTATGAAACCAAAGAGTTATAATCTCAAAATTATTTTATTCAATATATTTTACGAGTTTGACCACGGATTGATATCAGTAAGAGAACTATTGAAAACCACCTTGGAGTACTGGACAGCTGTTTCAGCCTAGTTTGGGAATCATCAACAGTACGCACTCACTTCCGGTCACAAGGCAAGCTCGTATACCACTCAGCTATTGGGAACCGATTCAATGGCCAGCCAGCCCATGAATTCTAACTTCTATCAATGGTTCTCTAACTGATATCAATCTGTGGTCAAACTCGTAAAAACAAACCTAATCTTTACAAACCAACTCTTTAAAATTAATCTGATGCTCGCTAGTGACTTCCTACAGGACGGAGTTTCCTGGAGTTCTAGTGAGAAGTCGTGACCAGTGAGGTTCATTCAGTCAAGTGTGAGAATGGAGTTCCCACCGATGACATTGGTTGGTGGTCGCGCTAAATCACGAATTGGTAGGTTAGAATTCATGCACTGATCATTGAATCGGGTTCCAGTGGCTGAGTGGTCTATGAGCCAGCTTGCCTTGTAGCTGGAAGGTCCTTGGTCCTAACCATGGCAGTTGGTGCGTACTGATGATGATTCCTAAACTAGGATGAAACAGCTGTCCATTACTCCAGTGCTCGTTTTCAATGGTTCTCTAATTGATAGCAATCCGTGGTCTAACTCAAAAAAAAACAAAAACAAATTTAATCCTTAAAAATCAGCTCTTGAAATCAACATATTCCATATATGTTTTATGCAGAATCCTTAAAATTCCGATAAGTTTTGGTATCATTTGGAGAGTATATGAACGACAGTTCTACTTAGTATATTGTAGCTGAAACAAAAACGGCGTAAACGTATAGCTTGACTCAGTAGAGAGTCAAAACAAGTTATTCAGCGAAGAGACTCTTTTCAACGAATTTTTCATCAAGCTGTACAATCGTATATATATGGTTTTTAAGAAGTTATATCCGGTGAGGGAATTGAATCATAGGTGTGAATGCATAAAATAATAATAATATGAAATGCAATTAAAACTAAAATATTTGTGATTATAATCGTAGTTAAATGTCAAGTGGCAAAGCAAATTAATGTCATATATAGAATAATTCATAGGATGGATAGAACTTGAAAAAGGTGTGCAATTATAAGATTAGTAGACAAATCGAATAAAATAAAAACGTTACGTAATATTGTGTGAAATTTGATAGCATAGAATTTAATGTTGTAAAAAAGAATTGATTTAGAATGACAAGTGGAACGAGTGAAATAATACCGGGGACAATTCAAAGTGAGAGTAGTAATAGTAACAATTGACGTAATAAGGAAGAGAATACAAATTGAATAGACAAAATGAAAAAATGAAAAATTGGTAGAGCCAAAATATGATTGGGGATTACCATACTTTAGCATAGAGGGATTAAGACCATGAAAGTTGGAGGGGTTGAACGAACTTTTTCTGTACACAGAGATCTGGCTTTTCTGTTTCGATAGCCAAAGCTTCAGCAATACAGATGAGTCGGGTACGTAGGTATTTAGGTAAATTACTCTTTGCCTTGTAGATGACTTTAAAGGCGGAGGCTATAGAGATAGGGTGATCATTATCAACCAGATGTTCAATGATCGCGCTTCTAATTGCTCCACTTCCACCTCTTCGTAACCATGCAGGATAGTGTTCTTGCACCCTCTTGCACAAAACTCGAGTCGAACGACCGATATACCTTAGTCCCTACGAGCCGGTGAATTGATAAACACATATAGAGTTGGTCAACATCGGGATCTTGTCCTTCAGGGTATTGAACAGTAATGGTCGACTAGTAAAGTCTATTCTCAGAGATGCAGCAGGGACTGTGATATCCTTCGTTTCATGATATCGGAAGCTAAGTCTTCTTTGAATTCCAAGCTCATGTAAAGTATTTTCTTGGGTACGGATGATAAGTCACGTTTTATAGGATTTGAATATATATTCTTTATAAAACGTGGTGGAAATCCATTTTCTGTTAGGATTTTCCTCAGTAGAGAGTAACATGTTCTTAAGTAAGAAATTACTGTTTGAGTAAATTGGTGAATGGTGACTAGCAAGGGTATGCAAGATAGGCATTTCGTCCAATTTGGGACTTGTTATCTGGATGTACTTGTACTCTCCAATCAGTGAGTGATAGTGTT
>OX235274.1:76041527-76059399 GCA_944472155.2 Trichobilharzia szidati | reverse complement strand
ATTCCCCAAAATAACTCGCCTATAGATTTTTCCATCCAACATTCAGTACTAACCATCACTGTGTAAGTCGACTCGTTTAGGCGAAGGTACACGGTTAAGTAAGACGCTATCATGTTGCATTCAGTAGCTCGTGCAATCAACCTAGCTAGATAGGCAGTCATCATCTGTCTAAGCTTCTAAAGTCAAAATATATCCAGTATTTCGGATGACCAGTTTATCATTTTGATTTGTCTATAGTCTTAGTAGAATAAGTACTTCATGAATTACAGAATAAAAACTTACGCTTGTATGCAGTTTATCTTATATAACCATCGAAACCCTTAAACTCTTAAAGATTGTATTGTGACTTAATAAAACTGTTGCTGTTATATCTGGAAATTATACCATCATAACCCAAAGAAGTACTGGGCAATATAGCAGTGAATAATTCCCTCTTGGCGGCCAGAACTTGAGTTGTGTGCCATCAGAACGCGACCTAGGTCTTATTTTAACAGAAAAGCTAAACACCAGTGTAAATTACACGAGGGACGTCGCCAAAGCTTACGCTACTTTACACTTTATGCATAGGCAGCTGGGAGCTCTTACTCCTGAACTATTCTTAACGTTGTATACGACATACGTGAGGCAACTCCTTGAGGTGCATAATATCATTGCTCCTCCGCTACTCAAAAGGGATGCTAACATTCTAGAAAGTGTCCAGAGACGAGCGACAAAATGGGTGATCGGCCTCCTCAACAAATCATATGAGGAAAGTGTGAAGGAATTAAGTCTTTTCATACTTAGTTGCCGTAGTCACAGGGGAGACGTCATCACCGTCTATAAGATCTTAAATGACCAGGCCCACCCTAATAAAAGCATCCTACCATTAAGTGATTGTAGGCTTCCATGAGGTAAACCGCTAAGGATAGCTGACTAGAGACCAAAGACTCGAGTGCGTTCACATTTCTTCTCGCTTCGAGTTTGTCGTCTCTGGAACACTTTACCGGCGGCCGTAACTACAGCGCCATCTGTGGAGACTTTTAAGCGGAAGCTGGACAATCATGCAGAAATGCATGGTTTGTGTCTCAATGGCTTATCCTCTTAAAATTTGAAACCACATTGTCAATGGATAAGCATACAAGCTAAATCCCCACGACCTATTCTGTCTTCTCTCACTGTACCGACTACTCTATCTTTTCTTTCTTTCTTTATTATTTCACCTTTATTATTTCACTTATCTCAACCTATATTATCTACACTACAACCTATTATTATTATCATTATTATTATTATCCTACTTTTATGACTATACCAAATGACCAACGGGTGTTAGGTCAAACTCCATTCACGGCAGCAGCTGAGTCCTAACATACTGCACACTACAAACTACAATCTTGACCAATCCTCGCGCCACTCCTCTTGGAGTCAACCAGAGCTAAAGCGATCGAGTGGCGGGATTTACCACGCATAAGTTCACCGAAGATCTGGAACCTCTACCTTACAATCAAGAAGCGAGCTCAAAGAAATCACTGGTTTATACTAGCTCGTAATCAGGATATTGGATATTGGAATCATTAGTCTGCTGGTGAGGATAAAGGGTGATGATATCCGTTAGACAGTGTTAAATTTTCCGCGCCTCAGGTTTTCTCGTCTTTCATTGGCTGAAACAGTGGCGGCTAATTTTGTATTTAATTTGTCCTAGGTAGGTGATATCGTGTGCAGGTTTGTGTGGTTGAGGTGTGCGTTGTTTGCAAGCATATCTGATGGAAATAAATGTAAAATTTGATTATTCTAACGTTTTATTTTACTTCTTTCGTGCATATACAAGGCTTGGTTTATCATATACTCGGTTTGTTGGCCTATCGGTTGCTGGCGATGTCAAGGGACCCGTGAGTTCTTGGGCTTTTCTCAATTTTAGGTTATATGTGTAGCATTTTATTGATGGATATTGCTAAGTGATGTATTTCCATATTGCTTTTTCTACGGAATCATATTTAAACAGTTGCGAGACAGATGGATACTTATTGACAAAGCCTTTTTAGTTTATTGCAGGTAGGCAATGCACACGTCAGTGGAATTTTCGGTGAAGTAATGCTGGGAAGGCGTTTCTTTAGCTGGGAGGAATTTGAGAATTCATTATCAGAAATACAAAAAGCGAGGAAGTCATTTAATGCTAACAATGTAGTTGTCCTGCACTCACTATGTGGTTGCCGCAGATTACGCGGGAGAAGTAATGGCACAAATGGACCATTTTCTTAATGTGTAAATTAACTACTTTCGTATTACAATAAAAATAAACTTTTCCTATTAACATTGTTGTCTTTTTGTTCGTGTGTTCGCGTTGGGAGTACGGCATGCTAGGCCGGTGCTCCCTAGGATATGAATTCGTTGCTATACGTAAGTGCAATTCTGTAGGAACACTATCCATCGGTAAAAGTGGTGAATTATAAGTACTTCATTAAAGTCTAAAAATCTGCCTAAAGTTACGCGATTACGTCTCCTAGTCATAGGTAAATCTGTAGGGACTAATGGGAAAAATACCTAACTTCAGTATTTGAAAAATAAGAATAGAACTTAGGTCCTGCAGTTTAGTTCGATTTCGTATGAAGTTAAGTATAATCACAAGTAGTGTATTACTATTATTTCACTTAAAGCGTGATGTCAATCCATATGACTACGGGTGTTAACATATAGTGTAAAATGAAGTCTACGCGAGACGAGTAATTTAATAGGTTGAGCTGTAGCAATATTAGTACGGTTTCGCTTACGTTTAATTATGCCTACAATTACTTTCTCAGGTCTCATTGGTAGGTCAGGCCTCCACCTCGTCATAATGACAAATTTATTTTCACTGAGATAGAATAAGAAAAGTATGGTAATCAGGATGTTAAATATATTTAATGAAAAATAATAAGCGAATGTCTGTACACAATTATTTCTCGTAATTACTTCGGGGATGCGTAATTGCTGTGACCAGGTTGACTGTCTTCACCGAACATCTGCAAGTAAGTGAATAAAGTGTAATTTTTTAATCGTTGAAGTTAGAAATAAATGATGTAAAAGTGAAACGCTTTATATTTTCCTACCTTTTCTGAAAAAGGTTCATTCTTTGGTCATGACAGCATTCTTCTGCGGTTTTCACTGTCACACACATTGTTCCTCTTCTGAAGTATAGCACCAAGCAAATAATAATGTAATATGTCGTATAAACGGCTGTTTACAAGGAATGCATGACATCTCTACAGGCACAATAAGTTAGGCTATAAATTGCAATCACCTGAGCGATTTTAACTAGACACTTCATCGAAATGGATACGATCACAAGGAAATTCAGCAGATTGTCTCATTCATCGCATGCTCTCTTCGATGTAATATGGAATATTTCAGTCATCACGGATGATGATAAAAAAGTGTTTGGCATCCTCTAAACGTATATTTAACTTGTGTCTGTGGGCTACTTCTCCTTCAAATGTCTCATTATCATAGAATAACTGCTATGGAAACAACCATTGCCTATAGTTAATTTTCAACCTTAATATCCTCAAAAAACTAGCAAATAACAAACCATTACGGCTCTAAAACGCGAAGAATAGTCTTTCTATGCTACATTTCTTATATACGATGATTTTTTAAGTAATACATCCTCTGGGATATCATGGCAGGTTCTTCCATTAATACGAACAAAATACTGGAAAATGTTGCTTTTTCGGTTATAGAATCCTGAAACCAGTTATATATTACCTACTTTCACAAAAATAAACGCTTATAACGCCTCTATAGGCGTGAACACGATAACCCATACATTGCGCGATAATATATCACTATAACGTTTATCATCACCCAGGATAAACAATATCACGTTTTAAATTCGCCGCGCTTCAGGTTATCTCATCTTTCATTGGCTAGACCAGCGGCGGTCATTTGGAGTTTTGATTTGTCCTAGGTAGGTGCTATCATGTGTGGTTTTGTGTGGTTGTGTTATGCGTGGTTTACAAGCAACTTGGACGAATATAGATGTAACATTTGACTATTCTAACATTGTTTCTCTGTTATTTATACAGATACGGTGCCCTTTTCGATGTACACTCTCGCGAGAGTGGTTAGCCATTATGATGGTTATCATTGACTTCTATCCCGTGTGTCCCAACGCATTTCTTGAGTTGTGGTTTGACATACAGTATTTTCTACTTCGATATTTCTTAGTCACATAACCTGGTATCCTGTGTTTCTTGCGAATTAACTGTGACAAGCTGTGGTAATGATGTGCTCCGTTAACGAGTTTGTGGCACAGCGGTCAGGACTCTCGCCGACCATGCACATGGTCCGAGGTTCGATCCCCCGCCGACGCACACGTAATATCTATGGTCGGCCTGCTAAATTTGGGCTACCGATATCACATGCTGAAAATTTCATACCTGTACCAAAAATACGGTGTGGAATCAAGCTGTAAATCAAAAAAATATAATATAATAATAATAAAATATAAAAAAGACGAGACATTTTTCTAGAATTTATTGCAGGCAATCAGTGTGAGCGGAAGCAGTACATATATAAGAAGTTGCGAACGCACTGGAAGACTTTCAGAAAGTGAGAACTTTATAAATTGCTAATAGTGACAACCTTTTCAACATGCCAGTATATGGCTACGTTCACATGCAGAGGAAAAATCGGCGAATGAGACACTGTTTAGTAGTGAAACAACTTTGTGGAACTTTCATCTAGCTTGTATGTTTCGCTCTCATTATATCCACCTTACCTAACATTACGTGAGAAAGTATTTTCTGGAATTCCATGCATATGTCCATAGACCAAGTTAAACTTATATATTTTACTCCCTGTTAGTCAACCGTATGTGGATTAAGTAACTTTGATTTCTCATCTCTGACTAATGTTCTCGTTATTTGTTTGAACTCTCACTTTTGTTAACTACTCACCACTTTGCACAACCCTACATGCTTTGTGGAGTGACTTTATTGGATATCACCGTTAGCTGTAGTGTCATAGTCCGTTGCCATAATGGTCTAATGGCAAGTGAAAATTTTTGGGTGCTTTTTTAATCTAATTTCGCGTTGAAAAGTTTTTTTGACGTACATATCATCAGTGGCATTATAC
The DNA here is from genome assembly GCA_944472155.2 of Trichobilharzia szidati. NCBI lineage: Eukaryota > Metazoa > Platyhelminthes > Trematoda > Strigeidida > Schistosomatidae > Trichobilharzia > Trichobilharzia szidati. The sequence continues at coordinate 76,054,308 of OX235274.1, read as the reverse complement.
TCTTGGACTGCGTTTCAGTCGCTGCACTTTTATTAGAAAATGTCACTTGGTACCGATACATGTGCGGTATAGTGGGTTATAGGATACAGTTAGTTCAAAACGTATACTTCTGGGCTTTCACGAAGTCATGCTGGTATATATGGTGTATCTGTTGAAATTCAACAATACGCACCGGACAAAACAAGTGGACCCACTTCAGAAAAGGACGCATCGATCAAAAAGACTCTGGCGGTTCGTTCGAAATTGGTGACATTTTTGCACTTGTTTGCTCTGATATTCATTTACTGCTTATAGTCATACAATCCTTGAAATTATGGTCCAAATCTCTAAAAAACGTGTTCGTAGAAACACAGTTGTTTTAGATAGTGTCTCAACCTCGGTTATAACTGCATTACCACCCTGTAATACAGCATTAACTACTAGCTCACAAAATGGCTTGAGTGCAATTCTCACTTATGTGATACAGATGAAAGATGTTCTGTTAGAGAACTCTGATATCTGTAAATTAGACCTCCTTGTGAAAGATATCCAAAGGCAAGTAAATGAACTTCAGGAAAAATTAGGTCAGTTTGATAGCATATCACTGCCAATCTCAAATATCACGGAGAGCCGTTCTGATATTGGCCAGGTTGAGTCTTTACTGGATGTAACTCAAAACAAGCTTTCGGATTTAGACCCAATAGCCTGTCCGTAAAGAAAGCATCCTAAAATGTCTCCAAACACACTAAAATAAGGCTGAAAATCTGACTGACTGCTTGGCTGCGGAGGTGATGAAGCGTATAACCTCTTCTCACCAGGTTATAGTTTACAATGTCCCAGATTCTCTTTCTCTGAAGGCTGTAAAACACAAAATCCTGATTTGTTGCGGCATGGCTAGTGTTCCATGTGAATGCAAAAGACTTCGTAAAAAGTCTAACCAGGCTAACTGTCCCATTATTTTTAAGTTCAGTAATTCCCTTGATTCTAGTAAGTTTACTAAATGTCAGGATCACCTAAGACTGAACAGTAGTTATAAGTCTATAACCATAGCTCAGGATAAAACACCGTGTCAGCGCAGAATGATGCGTAGTAATAACCTGGTCACCTCCTCTATCTTAGAATTACCCAAAAACGATCGTGCACAGCAACAGTCACCTAATGCTGACATTAGCATTCAGCAAACCACACAACAACCACGCATGGCAATGGAACTAGGAACTGATTTAGATACCAGTACCCCTGTAAATAACGTCTCACCGAAAGATGTTAAAATAGGTAGACCTGCTGCAAGCTGTTCTAAGAAATTCTTACCCGAATGTGGTGACCCCACCACGAGGAACAAATTTCGCCGGGTTGAGTCTAATGATGGGGAAGAATACTTTGTATTCAATAACCTTGCTGAAAGTAAGACCGTCAAAAAACCCTCACCTCTTACGAAAAGCTCCTGTCGAAACAAAAGTATATCTGGAGGTTTTCAGTATACTCCACCTTATAGAAAGTCAGGCCCCAAAACCCCCAAAGTCTTGCGACCAAAGAACCTTCCCTCTCAATTTCCTTTGAGTTATAAAACCAACACGAAGGTGTGCACCGGTATGATGAATAGCACATGGATGGGTAGACCACTTGATGCTATGCTTTTTAACCGTCAACCCAGGCCCAACCTCTACTATCCTTATATCCAGGAACACATTGTAAATTTTCCAAGTGTCCCGAATCACTGGTACGACCCATGGCACCTAGGACCACCTCACTGCACTCTAACCCCGATGTACAGACACCCATTCCGATCCCCTGTCATTCATAAACTCTTGAGTTGCTGACGCAGAAACAGAATTAGGTTATGGTGATATCTTAAGCCAGTTTGTAGTATCCATTGACTTATTCAGGATATTGCTAATTAATGCACGTTCCTTAATCAATAAGATATCTGAACTAAGGACATTATTATTTACCTCCAAGCCTACTGTAGCTCTGATTACTGAATTATGGTGCTCATACTCTGTACTTGATGTGCATATAGGCATAGATGATTGCACTGTACACCGTGCAAATAGAGACTGCAAGCGTGGCGGAGGATGTCTCATATATGTACATAACTCATTCGTAGCCAGTAAGGTGGAAGATGAAATACTGAACGAGGTACCTGATTCACTCTGGGTCGTCTTACAAGGAGACAAGTACAAACTTCTCATAGGCTGTGTTTATCGAGCACCAAGCTCAACCAAAGAAACTGATGCGTTATTAGCTAAATCATTCGCACGCGCCTCATCGTTTAGTACTAATTACAAAATAATTGCAGGGGACTTCAATCTTCCAGAAGTCAATTGGTTATGTAGTTCCGGCCCCCAACGCTTCGACGAATTACTTGCCACTATCGATTGTTATGGATGGCAGCAACACATCCAGACACCTACTCGTGGTGACAACATGTTGGACCTTGTGTTTTGTCATGACACAATCCCAGTCTTCACCTATGTTGGTAACAGATTTTCCAGTAGTGACCATAGAAGGGTACTCTGCTCTCTGCCTTTCTCACCACTAGATACAGGAAACAAACAGGATTCAGGGAGCTTGATATGTCGTAGTTACAAACATACAGACTGGGGATTAGTCCAAGAACTCATTCGACTCTGTCACTGGGATGAATATTTTACCACTGACTCCCTGGAGGCTGTAGTGTCCCTATTTTACAGGAATGTTATCCTTTGTCTAGATACTGTTGCTCCTAAGAAGGTAGTGAAATTAAGTAGACACCAAGCTGAATACATTCCGAGGGCATACCGCAATAAGTTAAGGAAGTTGAAGAAACAGTACTATTCCACTAAGGATATATCACTACTGCACTCAATCCATGAGTCTCTTGAATCTATCAAGCGCCAACGCTCTCAAAAGGACCTCGACGAAGAATTAAGGGCACTTGAAAGCACCTCCAAAGTTTATAACTTAACAACACTTCTTAAAAAACGAATGTAGTCGACGAGGGACATCCCCTATATACTTCACGACGAAGTTATCTACAATGAGCCTGCCACCATCTGTGAAATATTCAGTGAGTGGTTTGCAAACTTCAGTTTAGAAACGCGCATTCCTGGTGAAACCGGTCCCTTTACTAGCTCTTCCTTCGGAAGCATCGTGTTCACCAACCAATTAATAGAACAAGCAGTTAAAAGCCTGAAACCTACCACTAGGACGGGACCAGATGGCCTTGCTTCTATAATTTTCAAAAACAGTGGGTGTGATATACCCCTACTACTTCTTAAATTCTTCTCAATATCTATGGACACTGGCACTTACCCTCATGAGTGGAAAACTAGCTTCATAATTCCACACTATAAATCCGGTGATAAGGCAAACGTCTGCAATTACAGACCTATAAATATAACCCCAGTTGTCTCGCGAGTCATGGAGAAAGTTGTCAAAGATCAACTGTCAGACTATCTACTTAAGGAAGATCTTGTTACAAGGTCTCAACATGGATTTCTCAAAAATAGGTCTTGCGTTACTTGCCACTTCGACTTTTTCAACTGCATCACTAGTAGTCGCGAAGCACGTAAGCTAGTTGTTGTTCTCTACTTCGATATATCTAGGACATTTGACATGGTATCTCACAGTATTCTCTTTGAGAAGCTGTATTCATGTGGGATTCGCAATCCATTACTGAGCTGGTTAAAATCGTTTCTAAGCAATAGGGTACAAATAACCAAGGTTGGATCTGTATTGTCTCATCCCAGGCAGATCACAAGTGGGGTTGTGCAACGTAGTGTCCTAGGTCCACTTTTATTTACAGTATACATTAACAGCATTTGCAACTGCTTCACCTCAGGTAAATCATTCCTATATGCTGAAGACCTCAAAGTCGTTTACTCCTGCTACTGTGGTGAGAGATGGTTGCGAGCCAAATTGGTTGACAATAATTGAGGTCAAAGGTCAAGGTGGACAGGCGGAAACAGTTAACATATAGATGAACTGACACAGCCACAAGAGATGCAAGGTTAACCTTTGTGTGAGAAACAACCAATCAACAGACTGTATTTTCTACTAACATTAACCTACTTTAATGTACACCAAAATCTATAAATACGTGTTGATTTTCCTGAATAAACGTTCTGTTGCCTGGCCCTTGTCTTCCGTTATTACACTACACATATGAACTAAACGATATGGTATGTAAAATACATCTTGAACTAAGTGGTCTCGCAACATGGTGTACTGAATCCTGTCTAAAGTTCAACATTGACAAATGCGGCTGGATTTGCATCGGAAACAGTAACCTTGAACTGAATCTTGAAATAAATGGGCGTAAACTAGCCAAGCTCAACTCAGTCGTAGATCTCGGTATCAGATACTCTAGTAACTTAACGTTCTCTGAACAAACTGATTATGCCAGACGTAAAACACGAAGGCTCCTAGGATGCATAACTCGCAATTTCTTTTGTTGTGAAACTAGGGTTTTATTATATAAAGTATGTGTCCGACCTATTTTAGAATACTGCCCGTTTATTCTTAGCGGACTCAGGCAAAATGACAAGCTTAAATTAGAAGGATTGCAGCGGCAATTTACCTTAAGAACTCTTGGTTTAGAAAGTGGTCTCGAATACTATGAACGTTGCGACAGACTAAGTTTAGAACCACTCTGGAAAAGACGTCTTAAGCTAAACCTGATTTTTTACTACAAGCTAACTAATCTGCTCGTGCACTCCTCCGAGCCAATAATTAAACCTACCGCTGTCATCAGTTACAGTCTTAGAAATCATCACAACCTAGCTGCTATAGAGCATTGTCAGACTTATATGCGGTATATTTTCTTCCTAAATAAGTTTTCAGTCATTTGGAATAGACTACCAGCTGATGTGAGCGATGCAAACACACTCGCAGTGTTCATCTCCTCAGTCACCAGACTGCTCAAATATGACAATGCACTTCTGCGTCTGAATCCTACACCCACTTTTTCGCCCAACATAGATATTTTAAGTTCACTAAACGTGTAGTTACAACAAACTACAATCATAAATTTTTATATTATTGGAAGGACATGATGGACATTTTTACACAGGACAATAATATTAGTTCACACAATATAAAAGTTAGCATCACGGGAATAGTTAGTTAGTGCACCAAAATAACTATTATTCCTAAACAGAATATAAATGTATATATACATATTAATCACTCCCTAAGTACTCCACTTGCTTTCTTTTGCGTTGTTGTTGTTTGTCTTCTTTTGTCTCTCACCATTTCAGCTTCCATTTAACTTTTTGAATGAGAATGAAGAATGTGGATATTTGACCATTTACAGTGACAAATGATCTGCAAGCATTATTGGTCCCATATTTTACAATTCCCTCGTGAATTACGCATTACGCAACCTGGATTACAGTTGTGAAATATACCTTTATACCAATAAAAAAGTATTCATTTGTAATACTTCATGATTGTAACTTACAACATAACTGATCTTGTCTGCAGAAATAGCTTGCATCTCTTGAAAACACCCATTCATAAGAAAATACAAACTCTCATTATTATTAGTTCACATTGAGTACAATTCCCTTGTGATGTTACGAAGAAAATGCTGACAATAGTATGCAAGTGTATTACTTATCTTAAATTATTATCAAATTTGGATATAAATCAAGAATAAGACTCGATGCCGTACACGCCAAAGTTATATGGAGGAATTACTTCAAGCTTTATTTTTTTCCCAAGTATTTGTAATCCATTCAAAACATACTTGGGTTTTTTTGTTAATGCGAAGACAATATTTTTATATTTCTTGACGTACTCCATTGAATGACTTGTTATCATATTGTTCCCATAGACAAAATGACTGCAACCTTATAATTTTACCATTAACCAAATTTATGTAATTTAAATAATACTTATCCATGCCTGTACAATTGGTGTGTCCTACACAGGTAGGAAAAAATATGTTTTATTAAATTACTATTATTAAATATGCTTACTAATCGCATATGTAATTTATCATATTGATGATGCCTGTAAACTGGCGTAAAAAATGAGCATATACTAGTATTATTATAACTTCGCAGCTAGCGAATATGGCCTGACCCAGCAGTAATGCACTTTCATAATACACATATACACTGGGAGGATATTTCAGTCTTGATGACTACCCCATTTGAAATATTTGGTGAAATAACCAATGAGAGTTGTCATGACTATGCAAAATTTGGATTACAGCTGGATAAATTAGTTCCAGTAACTCCAAGTGGAGTTGCTACACTAGCTGGACGCCTACTAATGTTTGAAACAACATAATAGACATTTCATCCAGCCTCAATTCCTTACAGCCTCCCTGTCACGACCCACTTAGTAACTCAGTTACCTACTTGAGGGGAATACAGGTTCATTCAAAGTGTTTTTCAGCATTCGATAGAATTACTAGACACGAACCCTGTGCTACAATCTGTGAAGTGAGTAATTAATGTGTGGATTACAAACGAAAGAATGCTCATCTAGCTCAACGGATGACGCCACACCTTACAGTTGGGCGAAATCCTGAGGAAGCTAACCATTCGAGAATGTCCGAGTAGATTTTTTTGGACCATGTCTGGCAAAAAGGGAGAGGACTGCAAGACATGATTGTTTGCTTGCTTGATTGAATATGAGGATATTGCGTTTTGAAATGGCACTTGTATTAACTGTTGTTCCAAGATACCATGAAGACGATTGAAAACCAAGGCTTGGCCAACAACCATTGCGGATATGTCGATGCAGATCTGGGGGATTCCGAACGACCAACTGCTATCGCCTAGGAGAGATTTCGACGCTTAAGCTCCAAATAATTTGTTATTAAGAGGTCACGGAGGCATAGATGTGAACATAAAACCAAGACTTATGACTAAAAGATGGAGGACAAATTAATATATACACAGGTGAATCATTAATATTCATTATTTATTTCACACACTAGCATAATCATTGATTTCCCTCATCTGCGTGATTGTTGATTTTAATTACTGAATTCCCATGGTTTGTTAATATTTTTAAAATGTGACATTGATTTCCCTAATTGTATAAATACGGAGTTTTGTTTAACATTTTCGACTGTTGTTAGAGACAGTAAAAGCTCTCGTATCAACGTCCAGTCTTTTTTATTTGTCTTGCGTGCCCGGCGGTATTGTTGTTGTTGTTGACGTGCGATTGGGACAGATTAGCCAGCGCATTAGTTAGATTCGCTCGTAGTCTACAAGGTCCTAATATTCACATACATAACGCAAATTGTGAATGCCGTATAGGAATTTGCTTTCGGTGATCCACTCCTAGTAGCAGACAAAACTTATATGGGATGATAACCTTTAAAAAAGATCGAAAAAGCATTCTTTGGTAATAACGGGTTAGTAAGGACTGTTGAGTGGATTGCAAGGAATGCCAACTTGGTTTAAGACGTCATAAATGCGTAATGGATCGAAGAGTGTTGGGAGACAGGTTGGAAGCTGGGACACTCGAAAACTTTCCAGTACATAACCGCCGGCGCCGGAGGATTTTCAGGCGTGTTGTTACAAGTTAGGCGATTCCTCTAGAGCGTTACATCAAAGCATGATCCACAAAATTATGCATGCTATCTGTTACGTCTAATATTTCGCCTGCAAACGGTACTATTTTTCATTTTATACCAGTTAGACCATTTTTGGTTCATTGAACGGGTGTACTCTTTTTGTTTAAAAGCACACTTTTATTAAGTGAGAATCACTTTGTATCCAGCCCTTGAACTGTTGGTGTTTGGATGACGGATAACTTCATATTCGAAGGTTTGTACCTTCAGTATGTGAAACATTTTGTTAAACAGCACATCCTTCAACTTCTTTGGCTTCAGTATAAATCTCTAAGGACTAACTTGGTTTCTTTTTGGATTTCGGTAAAAGACTAGCATTCTCTATCTTCAGAGTGTTATTCTTACAGTGGCTGTAACACTGTTTTTAATTGTGGTTCAAGCGGGCATGTAAACTGAAAATTTTACTTGAATTTTCTGTGCTCACGCATATTTAATCACATGTCTACTAAGTGTATGCAAGCTCTATTTTCTCTAGATACCCTGTGTGATGTCTCTGCATTTTCTCAGTGCAGGAATCGGCCGAGTAGCCACAGTGCTTTCGTCTTTTGTTTGATTGCATAAATTTTGCTTAAATTTCATCTTGCTCCCTTTTAAGGGTTATTCGAGTGTTCTGCATTTGTAGTACGATTGAGTAGTGATGGGAGAAGAGATTCGAATAAGAGTCTGTACTAAGCGGGTGACCTAAATCAAGGTAAACTTGAGCTTAAAAGGAAGGAGACATTCATTTTTCATGCAGGCGAAATTAGCTATCACAAAGCTATCACTAGTACCTAGGTGTAACAGTCCAAAGCCTTGGATCTTTTAGGCCGGAGGAGCAATAGGCTTACTTGAGTATGTCGCTATTCTTCCGACCTAGTAAGTATGAACGGTAGTTGATTCTCGTGGTCTGAGAAGCCAATTGTTGTTTTGGTGAGACTAAAGAAAGTGTTCTTGTTGCTTATCTATCCCTTTCGCCTTGCATTCCATTTCAGTCTTGACCTTGGTAGCTAAGGTCCCCTCAGTGCAAGAGATTTCTCATCAGCGTTAAAAAAGATGAGCTTGGTAGCAGAACTTTGTCTCTGGATGCAGACTTACCAAGCAAATAAAGAATAGTTGAAATGTCAGCTATTTGCGCAAGGGTCTCAGTGCAGAGATCCCTTCATCTTAAAGGACAAAAACCGAAATCAGATAAATCTGTAAACTCTATAGGGCGGCTCTTAAGCTTCTCCACAACAGCGTCATATTTACTGAATACTTCGTGTATAGCGCAGACAACTTCATCCACACTGAATGATTTCCACGAGAAAAATTTTATTTTAGGTGGCTTAGTTTTAAAATCAGCACCAAAATCTTGAACTAAAGGATGATCTTATCAGTCGAGATCTTTCGAATATACACATGGAATATAAAATTAAAATTTTGAAACAAATACACCATGATTTCAACCTAAATGTTGCTTTTTGTTTTCGCTATTTTACTCAACATACACGACAAATAAAAATTTACTGCGTCTACTGTGATTCTTGATACAGATGACTGATATATTTGTATACATATATTTAGCAGACTATCCGAAAGTCCTCTATTGCTGCAACAACAACCGGATCCCATACGTTTTTTTGAAGTACCTCCTCATTTCACTACTAGTTCAAAGTGGTTTACGCGATAGTTCTCGAGGACTAAAACAAGATAAAAAAGGTTAACCGACACATTTTAATGTGTCTGTTAATTTCATTTAAGCTTCCTCATCAGTCCCATTTTTTACTGACCCACCAGTCCTCTGCAAATGTAAAATGTCCTGAAAGCCATTTGTTTGTATAAGTTTTGTGAACTACTCTCTTTTTTATTTGAAACCGACCATCAGTTCAGATAAAATATCATAGACTGGATACTTGTAGCTTACGGACAACTAGTTGTTGACTTGTTTCCTTGACGCGATAAGAGAGACCTTCAATATGCGCGCTTGCTCCGAATAGAGAAATGCAGAGGAGTTTGTTGAACTTTTTCTCGCGCTCTTCCAAGCCACTGGCTGACTCTTCGAACAAAACATGTCCACCAGTATTAGAAGACAAGAGCTCATTAACTGAGGCGTCTTCATGCCGAAGTCCATCAAATGGATTTCGAGCAGAGGTGAAGTCACTTGCATCTTAATCAATAATAAGTTTATTTGTAGGTTTTTTCTGAAGACCTTACTTCATCTGTTAGTAAAAGACGTCGGGTAATCATCGAGTCGAGTGACGAGGATGAAAATGAAACTTCCATTCTTTCGGAGTCGAAAACAGAAATTTCAGCTAAACGTGATGTGGGTTTTTCTTTCGCTTCGTGATTTCTTTGGTAGTTATCAAGTTTTTGTCACTCTCCTCAATTGGTGAAAAAGCAGACTGCAAAACGAGAGGAAGATACAGATATTTCGCAACTAGAGACTAGTGGAATTACAGAGACCAATGAGTCTTTCTTCGATGACGACTGCATGTCATGGACTCACTTAACTCTCCCTTTCTTAGACCCTTATAAGATCAAAGATGCAAACGGTAGGAAACCGGATCATCCGAACTACGACCCTTGCACACTATACGTCCCGGAAGAATTTAAGGTTTGCTCTTAACTCCCATTTCTAATTTTAGGCTAAACAATCGCCGGGGATGCGTCAATGGTGGGAAATGAAGTCGCGGTATTATGACGTAATCCTATTCTTTAAAGTTGGGAAGTTCTATGAAATGTACCATATGGATGCCATGGTCGGTGTAAAAGAACTTGGTTTAGTTTTTATGAAGGGGAACTTCGCTCACTGTGGATTTCCTGAGGTTGCTTTCGCTCGGATGGCTGACCAACTTGTCCACAAAGTAAGTACCTGCAATCTGCTATGATCACATAATTTCAAGGGTTATAAAGTTGCTCGTGTTGAACAGACGGAATCAGTTGATGCTATGACAGAACGATGTAGAGGGAAATCTTCAAGTGAAAGAGTTGTTCGTAGAGAAATATGCCAACTTATAACTCCAGGCACATGCACAGCCAGTACTCGTTCGGAGATTTCTGATGTCAGATCCGTTGTTATGAACGATGGAGATTTTGAGGATGAGAATGCTAAGGATTCCATGGACTCTGTACATTTGGACTCGTATCTGCTTGCACTAACCGAACTACAAAACAACGAAAATAATTCCTTTACTTTTGGGATAGGCTTACTGAATGCTTCCACTGGAAAGATTAGTGTAAGTTACCTTCAGTTACCTAATACGGAAATAGGTCGGTCAATTTGTGGATGATCGCCATTGTTCCAGGTTACGTACATTTTTATCCCATCATTCTCCTAGCCAGGTAAGATAATTCTTTATCTCCTCGCATAAAGTTTATCTGGGTTTTTAAAAAATTTCATTATTGAGCCGATTTAATTCCAACTAGGCCTAAGTTCTGGTCTATAGTGACTGCTTAATTCCTTGCCATTATGGACTTTTTGTTCTCTCATAATTCTTACAGACACTATATGTTGAGGTTATTCTAAGCTTCAACTTCTTAGTTATACTATATTTTGATAAAATGCAGATTGTTTCGCTTTGTTTTTCTACGAAGATCCTGTCAGTTTGTTTTCGGAATTAAGAACCTACAACTAAAATATCAAACTAATCATCCCTTTCATAACTGTTATGTAGAATGCTCGCGAAACCTCTTGTTAGTCATGTGTAAATAAACTTCAGAAATTTTAGTAGTTTATTAGTTTTGCCTAATCCGATAGCAATCCTGCATAAAAGACGACCGTTTGATAGTTAAATGTAGTGTTATTTGGTTTTTTAGATGTTGCTCGTAAAATATTAAATGTGACAATGAGGCAATCAGTGCAAGTGTAACTAAATCCATTAGCATTTTTATACCTCACAATGTGTTGTCACCTTTTGAATTCTGAATGTATGGTTTTTGTTGATTTACCTTCCCCTAATATTTCTCTGCCTTAATCAATGCTTTTCAACTCTTGTGTCTGCAAATGGTGTTAACCTCAAATTTTGGCGTACTCGGTGTTCGAATTGTGAAAATTTTAGTGAGCATAACGGTGATTCATCAATGCTATTAGGCAGTCAGCATTTTAGTTAATTTGGACCATTCTCTTTGAAATTATATTGCAATCAATTCTTATGTTCAGTAGCCGACCGAAAGCTGCTACCTTGACGTGGTGGTCGGGCTTGAACACTGCAATGACCCAACAAGCTATACTGGCTGGAACTTATGTTCCTGCAGGTCCTACCATGCCAGAAAGGTTGTTTGGATAGCAGTTAGACTAAAAGCAGTTACCCAATCCAATCCTATGATTTCAAATAAATCACAAAATATCATGCCGGATCGGTCGGGGCCCGGATTAACAACGACCGCGCTTTCTGCTGCCGTGTCACAGGGCAGAGGTGATAAATACGCTACTGAGACACACCAAATAAAAAAGAACAAACAAAAACAGGCCGTGTGTGACCGGCCTCAAGCAGTTGTCCCCTGGGCTCTGCGGTCACGCAACCAACTTCCACGGTGTGGGCAGCCGGGAAGTAACTATCGCCCTCACAATCCGAAGTGCACGCGAAACCTCTCTAATCCTCGCTCATCTTCGTCTTCATCTCTATTATCTTGCCTTCCTTCTACCAATGCAACTCCTCTACTTGTTGGCTCTTCACTTCCCCTTCACTCTGTGTGCACTGATAACGATGGAAGCCAAAAAGCCACCACCGATTGTCTCCTAAAACCACGCCACCAATTTTATATAGGAGCATTTAATGTTAGGACACTTTGCCAAATAGGACAACAAGCATCACTAGCCAAGACTCTGGCATCCCGAGCCATTGATGTATGTTGTGTTTCAGAAACACGCATACAAGACCCAAGTGTGGTTATTCACCTAACCCCACCTGGCCAACAGGATGAATCTGCAAAATTCACCTTGAGGGTGTCAGGAGATGCGACGGCTAGCTCACGAGGATTAGCTGGTGTTGGGATAGCTTTAAGTACTAGAGCAGAAAAGACATTACTTGACTGGATCCCGGTAGATAGCCGAATGTGCGCTGTCCGCCTGAACGGATCAGTGAAAAGGAGAAAGGTATTTAAGTACGGAGGCGACAGTTTACTGTCTGCGTTAACGGAGGTTCTAGGCAGCGTCTGGGAATCAGAGGAAGTCCCATCGGGTTGGTGTAAGTCACTGATCATCCCGATATACAAGAAGGGGGACAAGACGTCTTGTGATAATCACAGAGGGATTAGCTTGACTAATAT